>OU015503.1:98867937-99215437 GCA_907164885.2 Dolomedes plantarius | reverse complement strand
CCTGATAATTGAAGAATTCAATTAAATTACTCTTAATTATTTTGAAGCGTTATTTTACCAGAGCTGAACAAAAGAGTGTTTCTGGTGACATCTTTAATTGATTAGGTTAAAATGACGTAATCTATCTTTATAGACAAAGAAAAGAAAGATTTATGTTTATAATCTAGTTACGAGGCGACTGTTTAAAAAATGGCTAAGGAAGAATACAGAGGCTGTTCACACATTTTTTAGACGATGTATATTGTATTCACAAAACTAAATTACATAAAATTCTTGTGTTTTAAATGTTCTATTTGACATCCCTTATTCTGAACTATCTTTCGACACCGCAATTTCCAGGATAATAATGCCTTTTGAAGTGTCAGAAGAGGTATTCTATCCCATTCCTCCTGAACAGCTTTCCAGAGTCCTGTAAGGGTTTTGGGACGACGTTTGGATAATGCAGATTTTAAAAGTCCGAAAGCACAAAAATCCATAGGTGATACATCGGGAGATTTAGTAAGGATATCAGTGAACGGTATGGTCTTGATACCAGTTTTTTGTTTCATTTCTTTTAGAAAAGTTACAGTGGATTTTGATGTGTGACTGCTAGCTTTGTCCTGATAGAGTCTCACAGATTGATGGCACTGTGGGTAAAGCGATGATATTTCATTCAGAAAAATTGGCGATAAAATATGTTCCTGATAGTATTTGGAGTTAATCTTGACATTTTTTTCCACTCTCTTTATTTTTAACTTGCCATTATAAGAAAAACCAGCAACAATCATGAATCCCTTAGAAAAACTTTCTTTCGATTCTTTGAACCATGTATTTAAATTTTTTTCTCCCCTTTTATGATAATAAATGGCTCTTTTTTTGTTGCAATCATTTAAATACACCCATGATTCATCTATTGTGACAATTGTTTTCCATTTTTCTTTGGATAAGTGTTTCTCATATAGAATTCTGCAGCGTGTCCTGCGTTCAGCGATATGATTTGGAAGAAGACGATGCACATTGCGTTTTTTCGCTTTCTTAAGATTTAAATCAACGTTTATCATTTTGTTTACAGTGGACACCGAGCATTTTAATGATTTTGCAACTGTCCTTTGACTAGGACGATTTTCTTTTAACATTAAACAACGTACCTTTGCAATAGTCGAAGATGTCCGTTTTTTCCTTGGATACTTGTTTGGAATTTTTGTCCCACTTGAGGCTCCAATCTGACGTTTTTTTCCTTTCTTGTTGACGATATTACCTATCGACGCTTTAGATATCACAGAACCATGACTCTCACATCGTTTTTGGATAACGGAGTATGCATATTTCTCTTCGGGAAGAGCATAAATGTAGCCTTCGAACCACTGCTTTGTTAAAAACGCCATTTTGAATAAAAACAAAACTTTCAAGCCGCAGACGATAATTTTGACTTTTAAAAACACAGTACAATTGCAATTATTTCATTTGCAGCAAACGATATTTTATTACCGCTTACCAAAATTGTCTAAAAAGTGTGCGAACAGCCTCTGTAGAAAGAAAATAAATGGGATGGACCTGAATTTCTACAAAATTAAATATGACACACACTTCCAAAGTAGTTTTCTCCAAGAAAGAGAAACACTTCCAAACGATATTTTGAGGATTTTAACTTTGATAACTACCTATAGAAAATCGGTGCAGTTAATCTTTTTAGGATCATAGGCTGAAAATATATCTTGTATCATAATCTATGTATTTCAGTTGCTAGGCCGATTCTTTGGGCAGTCTGTAAGAGAAAACTACTACTTTCATTTACTTCATTTTGGTCTTAAACGAAAGATTTTAATCTACAGATCTCTCCAATTTGGTTTTTGTAACCGCAATTTTTATTAATTAGCGATAATTTACAATTAAAAATTGCTTCCTGAGCATGCTCAGTGACATGTTTAAATCTGGCTTTAGATACTCACTGAGCACGAGGCCGCATAAACACATTAATTTGTTTCTGCGCATGCTCAGTGACATGTTTAAATCTGCCTTTAGATACTCACTGAGCACGAGGCCGCATAAACACATTAATTTGTTTCTGCGCAGACTCAGTGACATGTTTCAATCTGGCTTTAGATACTCACTGAGCACGAGGCCGCATAAACACATTAATTTGTTTCTGCGCATGCTCAGTGACATGTTTCAATCTGGCTTTAGATACTCACTGAGCACGAGGCCGCATAAACGCATTAATTTGTTTCTGCGCATGCTCAGTGACACGTTTCAATCTGACTTTAGATACTCACTGAGCACGAGGCCGCATAAACGCATTAATTTGTTTCTGCGCATGCTCAGTGACATGTTTCAATCTGGCTTTAGATACTCACTGAGCACGAGGCCGCATAAAAGCATTAATTTGTTTCTGCGCATGCTCGGTGACATGTTTCAATCTGGCTTTAGATACTCACTGAGCACGAGGCCGCATAAAAGCATTAATTTGTTTCTGCGCATGCTCAGTGACATGTTTCAATCTGGCTTTAGATACTCACTGAGCACGAGGCCACATAAACGCGTTAATTTGTTTCTGAGCATGCTCAGTGACATGTTTCAATCTGGCTTTAGATACTCACCAAGCACGAGGCCGCATTAAAAACGTTAATTTGTTGATTCCGAGGAATCTCTCAAGCTCTCTCTCTGCCATTTTAAATTTTAGTTATGTTTGTGAGATATAGAATTAAACCTGAAGGAAAATTTATTTCGCGCTGTCCATATTTTTTTGGGGGGTTCTATAGTAATTTTTTAAAGTGTATTTCACTATTCTAATATTATGATTTTCATGGATTAACTGTACTAAATTAATTTATTTACGGAAAGAGATAAGTCTGCAGATAAGTCTTTCACTAATAAAACTTGAGTTTTATTAAACAATTATAAAAGTATTAGGAGCCCTATCAATTTGTGTCCATTATAATCGAAAAAGTCTTTTATCAATATAACTAGCTGAATACCCGTGCTACGCTACGGAGTACATTCAAATTAAATACTACTGTCAATGCATGCAATTAATGCCAAAAGAAAAACATTTATAGATAAATCGTAATGGATATTTTTATAGACAAAATAAAGTAAAAGAAAATATTAAAATTAAATCTAATAGAACATCCTAAGGAATATAGTACAGTTAATATAGTACAGTTTGAGGAACATTTCTTATACAGTATTTTAATATTTTTTTGGATAATGTCCAATCGCCTGCCGCATAAGCACACACAAAAAAATTCTCAATTTATTTCGTTGTTATGCACGTGACACAAAATTAGTTTCAAGTATCACAACAAGAAAAGAAACCACATGATAAGCATTTAATAAATTTAATGCTAAAAATTAATATTTAAAAATTCACCAAAAATCAGAAAAGGGAGGTAAAGACTCGAAAGAGATTTCATTTTAAAGGAATTTTTATGATCTTTCTCGTGATGTATATTTTATAACCCTCAAATTATTATTTTAAATGCAAACTTAAAAAAAGTTACAAAAACAGCTTACAAATTTAATTTTAAAAAATCTAAGAAGAATTTTTCAAAAATCTTTCTTAGTGCGCCCCTACACTATAAGAAGAATTGCCATGCAAAGTTTCAGCCCTTTAGGTCCAGCGGTTTGGTCTGTGCGTTATCTGTCAGTCAGTTACAGAATTCTTTCATATACAGTAGAACCCCGTTATAACGAACTTCAAGGGACCAAAAGTTTTGTTCGCTACATCCGGTGGTTCGTTATATCCGAACCATTAAGAAATATGTTACAGTTCACAAAATGCATAACTGATTAGTTGCTATGTATATTCAATAATGCTGTATTGAAAAAATGATAAAATCTATTAAAAATGATCATTAATGAATTATATTCACTAAAATCGATTACATTAAACTGACACAATACTAATTAAATTAACTAAAAATGAAGACAAATGGAAATAAATCGATTTTATCTTTAAGAGTTTCTCACTGTTTTCATGAAGAAATAATCGGTTATCTTCTGCTAACGTGATGCCGATTTCAAAAACATTTTATGAATTTCTTTGTCCAATACATAGAATGAACCCAACACTCTTTCTTCCGCTGATTGTGTCAACAAAACCTTATTAATGACACTCATCGCTGCTGTAGCATCTAAAATGGTGGGGATTTCGTCATTTATGTGCTCCTCTTCATCAGTTTCAGAATCTTCGATTTCAGAATGATTCATTTTAATTTCTTCCAAAATGTATTCATCAGTCGAATTTTCACATGTAATGACTTCATCATCACATGCTTCGAACAATCTGCATGTCACAATCTGAGAATGATGAAATTTTGTGCTTTTTCCATCCACATAGCGATACGTAAATCTTCATCATCTTCTTCTTCAACATTTTTTGCTTCTTCAACATTCGTTGTATCTTCAACATTCTTAAAAAGTTTAAAAATTAAAAAAAATATCAGTTGACGACTGAAAAAAAATGTTCGTTATAGCTGATTCTTAAGATTTCGGAGGTTCGCTATAAAAGGATAAATTAGCATTAAATACAGTAGGAAAACGGCGGGACCAAAATTTTTGTTCGTTATATCCGGGAGTTCGTTATATACCAGGTTCGCTATAACGGGGTTCGACTGTATATAGATTATAAAAGCATTATGAGCCCTATCAATTTGTGTTCATTAGAATCGAAAAGTCTTTTATCAATATAATAATGATAATGTCAAGATAGTAAAGAAAAAAAAAGTAAAGAAAACTTTTCCAATTTTGAACGATTTCTACTTTTTAACTTTACTACTTGTGAAATGTAAGAAGCCGGGAAGAAAGAAAATTCAGCTCTTAAAAACTTTCAAACGGTCTCTTGAAATAGCTATTCTATATCTTCTCTTTTAGAACATCAAAAAAAGCGAAAAAATTAAACCAACATGTTCATGATCTGACTGACGTAAATCTCTGAAACAAACCGACTAGCGAGTATGAAATATCTTCCAGCAAAATCTGCAGTAATTTTTTTTCTTTCTTTATTTTTACCATTTGAAAACATGACACACAAAAGTTAGCTGAAGTCATGTTTGAACAAACCTTTTTTTTTTAAAAAAAGAAGATCCGATTTAGGTTACGGACCGGAAATGGCAGTTGGAAAGGCGAAAAAAAAGGCGGAATTCGAAATATGAATTTACAAAAGCATAAGAAGAGATCCAAAGTAAAAAATATATGAAGAACTACACATTTGTTTTTGTCTCTGTTATCATTTCAGAATATTTTCTTGTTCTTCGTCAATCACATTTCGGTTTTGATGAATGCTGATTTTAACTGTCAATATATAGTCACTTGACTTTTAATTTTATTATGATTTACCATGTAAAGATATCAGAACCAAAAATAATTACAAGATAAAAAGAACTTTTTATATACCATGTTTTTAAATTTTCTGTTGAATCATATAAACTTGACAATTCTATGTACTAATAAATACTTTTAAAAAATTTTTTTGATGAATTATCCCATCAATTTGAAAGAAAATGAAGTTAATTGGAAGTTAACTTGCGTTTAACATTTCTTTCCCGTCCCGTCCGATAGATGGCTGCACCAGTGTACAAAACAAAATTAACTTAAAAAGGATTCAAATCTGCTTAAAGATGGCTAAAAGTAATTAAAATAATGCATTGTCATCGTGTTCCGAGCTATTCTAGAAGTTTCAAATGTCTAGCTAATCGGGAAGTTAGTTAAAAATCGATTGCAAGATTTGTACTGGATAAACACACACACACACACAAAAACAAACAAGAAAGCGAGTTAATAAAAACATGGTAAAAAATTATCGGTAGTCTCTTCTGACGAAACGACAGCGAGTTACGTAGGATTACTTATCGTTGCTTACCTCTTTTGTATGTGTATACGTATGTATGTGTTATGTATGTATGTATCTATATATATGTACGTATGTGCATGTATATATATATATATATATATATATATATATATAATATAGGATTTATGCAAAATCTCTTCTTATGCCCTAGTAATATTCTCTGTTGCTATGCGTAGCTAGAGACGCACCAAGCCCTTTTTCCTGCGACATTCTTGAGGGGACGGTCGAGGGTTGAATGACCCCGTCTTGGAGGCAATTCGAAGCGTGATGTGAAAAATGCCCTTTGTACGGGAGAGAGAAGACAGACCTCCAGAGGGAGAGGTTGTGTTGGTGAGTCCGTGAGTAGGCACGAGAGATTGTATTTGACGGGAGCGAGAAAGCTGCCCGATCTTTTGTTCTGCTGAAGGGAAGCGAAGCATTGCGCTCCCGTGATTATTGTTAAATTGTACCGGAGACAGTAAAGTAGGCTCTCTGGAATATCATAATTGCTGTCTACATGAATAAATTAATAGTTGTTGAGTTTTACAAAGTGTAGCGTATTTATGATTCAAGTGTGTTCTTCTAATACACCCCCTTAGACGCCAGCTACGTAGACAGGAAAGTCTACATATATATATATATATATGATGTCAAAATTTTGACGTATTTTGGTACTTTTAACCCTTTGAGGGGCGCCGTTTGCACAGGGCAAACGCCTAAATATAGTATTTTTTTCACTTGCACGCAATGTATTCCAGTTAAATGAGCAGAAAATGGTTAATACTGCCATCTGTCATCAGTTTAAAGAACTAAAAACATTTTGCAGCCTTTAATTTCAAATTTTTCAAAGATTCTTTAGATTAAAAAAATCGGGAAAATATCTCCACCGTGCAAACGGTGGATGTTTTTTGCCCCTGAAAGGGTTAACATAGGATTTCTTTCTTCCATAACGGTTCCCCCGGAAAGCAAAATTTCAGATGTCCTGCGTCGCGAGTTATAATTTTGCCGGGGCTTCAAACCCAATCTGTATCACTTGGGCAAGCAGTAAACAGTTAAACAGAAATATTGACACACATATATATATATATATATATATACATACATAGGTACATATATAAATAACACATACATACATATATACATACAAAAGAGGTAAGCAACGATAAGTAATCCTACGTTAATAACCCGCCGTAGTTTCGTTAGAAAAATCTATCTGAATTATTTTTAATTAATGTTGTGCAAATGAAAGACTGAAAAACTTTCCTCTTTTTACCTTACTTTTTTAATTCTTTAAAATACGCCCATAAATTAATTATCCTTTTTTTTTCTTCAAAAAATCTTAGAATTATTTAAAGAACACGCTGAAAGTTCAAAAGCTTTCTTACCAGGAAATGAAAAAGTTTGGACTTTTGTAGTATATTTACGAAAATTTTGCGAACTGAAGTCCCTACACTTTAAATATACTTAAAATCCAGAATAATTCTGCTCTCTCAAAAATTCTGCTAAAATTAAATTCTGCTTCCCAAAATGGCTGTTTTCGTCGCTCTGATAATGCAGAAAAATGATTCTTTTCTACAAAAAATAATGTTATTAACGGAAATTACTTTTGATGTTGCCACCATACACTTCACAAATGAAATTGAAATCGTCAAGTCTTCTGTTGACAATGATGTACAGTCAACAATGACAAACACTTCCAAAGTAGTTTTCTCTCAGAAAGAAAAACTATTACAAACGATATTTTATTTTTTACTTAAAAGAAATAAAAGAAAATATATCTTGTATAGAAATTATATACTTACTTCGTTGGGGAAAAAAATGAGAATTTTATTTTGCCACTAGCTGAATACCCGTACTCCGCTACGGAATACATCCAAATTAAATGCAACAGTCAATGTATGCAATTAATGCCCCTCCCCCCCAATATATATATATATATATATATATATATATATATATATATATATATATATATATATATATATATATATATATATATATATATATATATACATATATATATATATTTATTTATTTATTTATTTATTTATTTATTTATAAAAAAAATCGTAATGTATAGTTTTATAGACAAAATAATGTAGAAGAAAATATTCAAATTACTTCTAATAGAACATACTAAAGAATATAGTGCAGTTTCAGGAACATTTCTTTTTCTGTATTTTAATATTTTTGTAGATAATGTCCAATCGTCTGCAGCAATTGCAAGAAAAAAATATATCTATATATTGTTTATTTCGTTGTTATGCTTGTGACGCAAAATTAGTTTAAAGTATCACAAAAAGAAAAGAAATCTCGTGATCAGAATTTAATAAATTAAATTCTAAAAATTAATCTTAAAAAATTCACTAAAACTCAGAAAATAGATGTAAAGATTCGAAAAAGGTTTCATTTTAAAGTAAATTTTATGGTCTTTCGCGTGCTATAAATTTTATAACCCTCAGATTATTATTTTAAATGCAAACTTAAAAAACGTTAGAAAAACAGCTTACAAATTTAATTTAAAAAAATCTAAGATAAATTTTTCAAAAATCTTTCTTAGTGCACTCCTACACTATAAGAAGAATGGCCATGCAAAATTTCCCTTTAGCCCTTTAGGTCCAGGGGTTTGGTATGTGCGTTATCTGTCGGTCAGTCAGTCAGTTACGGACTGTTTTATATGTATAGACTAGCTGAAAACCCGTACTTCGCTGCGGAGTACATTCAAATTAAATACAACGGTCAATGTATGCAATTCATGCCAAATATATATATATATATATATTATATATATATATATATATATATATATATATATATATATATATATGTATATATATATATATATATATATTATATGATAAATACGACGATCAATGTATACAATTGATGTAATATATATATATATATATATATATATATATATATTTATAAGAAAATCGTAAAGGATAATTTTATAGACAAAATAATGTAGAAGAAAATATTGAAATTAAATCTAATGTAAAGAATACTAAAGAATATAGTACAGTTAATCAGTTTGTAGAACATTTCTTTTACTGTATTTTAATATTTTTTTGGATAATGTCCAATCGTCTGCCGCATTAGCAAGGAAAAAAAATATTTTTTGCTTATTTAGTTGTTATGCACGTGACGATATATTTATTTAAAGTACCAGAAAAAGAAATCACGTGATCGGCATTTAATAAATTAAATTCTAAAAATTAATCTTTAAAAATTCACCAAAAGTCAGAAAATCGAGATAAAGATTCGAAAAAGATTTCATTTTAAAGGAATTTTTATGGTCTTTCTCTTGATATAAATTTTATAACCCTCAAATTATTATTTTAAATGCAAACTTAAAAAAAGTCACTAAAACAGCTTAAAAATTTAATTTAAAAAAAAATCTAAGAAGAATTTTTGAAAAATCTTTCTTAGTGCACCCCTACACTATAAGAAGAATCGCCATGCAAAATTTTAGCCCTTTAGGTCCAGTGGTTTGGTCTGTGCGTTGTATGTCAGTCCGCGAGTCAGTTACGGAACTGTTTTATATATATAGATTAGGCACATTTGTAAACAGAGGTTTTTATGAATTTTTAAAGTACGCAAAATTCCAAATTAGTCACACGTACAATTAGTACAATGCTCGACGAATAGATATCTGAAGGTACAATGCTCGTCTCTTGGACGAGCATTGTGTCTTCAGAAAAAACTTGTACCTTCAGAGTTCAAATAAAGCGCCACCGGTGAAAGAAATTTAAACTAAATGTCTTTCACCGGTGAATACTGCTGGGATGATTTTTAGGCATTTTCGTTGGGATTTTTCGTTTTGACATTATTTCCCATGAAACAGTTTCGAGATTGATTAGAAATAATGAAATTTAAGAAAAGTTTTAGAGTTATTTTTGAAACCTTAAATAATAGTCAGAATTATAATGCACTGAGATGAAGCTTTATTCTGCGATAATTCAGTTAAGTATTTTATCCATTCGTGTTACCTATTACTCAAAAATCGAATTAGAGTAAATCCTCGTTTATCAGGCCATCGTTGATCCGGATCTCTCGATAATCCGATCAGATTTGTAGACATTATTTTTATTTAATGTTCACATTAGATAATAATTTTTAACTATCATAGCAAGAACGTGACTACAAGTACGCCAAATAGTCGCTTATTAGTTTGATTGAATGTACAGTTCCTGCAGAGATTTTACAATAAATTACGGTAATAAAATACATTTTGACGAGTTTAAGAAAGCTTTGCTAGACTTACCAATTCCTTGTTAAGTAATGATATAAAAAGTTGATTTTATATATTTTTAATGTCTTGTAAACAATACTATGTAATTTTATGATAAAACATAGTTTTTTTATCGTAATAAACGGTAAGTTTTCTTACTGTTCGACCACAGTACGAAGAACCACGGTTGGCATAGTGCCAAGACGATTCTATTCACGCTGTAGGTAAGGCTGCTGAGGAAGGAGGGGGAAAAGTCTCGTAGTCTCTCGACATTCTTTAGAATCGGTTACTAACTGCGCTTGCTTTCTTTTTCCTCGTCTGTTATTTTGATTATTATATTAAAATTAATGGATCCTTTACCCAACACAACTGCTCGGAATAAGCCGCTCCGTAGTGATTGTAAACGTATAATACACAATGTAATTAAATTGTGTGATAAAGAAGCACTAGAAGGAAATGTTATTATTCCACTTTCGCAATCCCTAAAGAGAGCTAGTGAAATGACCGGGATATCAATGTCCAGTGTAAAAAGAATACGCAGAGAAGCAAAGGGTGAAGAAACTCCAAAATTTGAATCTCCGAGGAAACGTCAGAAAAAAAGAACCACCGAAAACGTAGCTTTAGATAATTTTCATTGTGATGTAATCCGAAAATATCCACTCCTATAAAACTCCTATTTTTTAAATAGATTTGCTTCTTTCTTTTTATTATTTTGAAATTATTATTCACATATTCGATCAAAAATAAAGTTTTAAAAAATAACTTTAAAATTGCGGACAAAAAGCAGTCTGAAATACATTCCGTATTTCATAAACAAACACATCCAAAAATATGACGTTTTCCCCTATTTTCTAAGTAGACTAGATTTTCTCGCGCATGCGTAACAGCTTCCAGGGACCTTGCTTCCGTGGTCGGACAGTAGTTAAGGATTTTATTTTGCTTACTACCCATATTATCCGGATTTTCGATTTTCCGGATTGCCTATGGTCCCAGAACGACCCTGTCAATCTTACTTAAAATGGTCGTATTTAGGAAGGCTTTTACCTCTTAAAATTGAATATGAGAAAGCTTTACTAGACTTAATAATTCTTTGTTAAGAAATGATGTGAAAAGTTATTTTTATATTTTTTAATGTCTTGTAATCAATACTACGTAATTTTGTTACAAAACATAGTTTTTTATCGTAATAAACATTTAGCCTGCTTAGTTAGGATTTTGTTTTGTTTATTACCCATATTACGGGGATTATTCGGATTGCCTATGGTCCCAGTTAGTCCCGATAAACGAAGTTTTAGTGTATGCTATTTTCCATTATTTGAAGAAATAATGTCCTCTGATCTCAACAAAGTGTGCTTGTAAAGAAAACAATTTTTAGTTTCTTTCCCTACTCTCGAAAGTAATCGAACATTTTCAGCTCTTTTTCAACCCATTTAGAACCTTATTCTCAAATCTGTTGCCGTATTTCTGAAAATAGAATCGTTTTGCAGTAGACAAAAGCTTACCCCTTTTAGCAGCTAGATGGCAATAATAAAATCTGAAATAAGCTAGGTATTGAATACATCACGCAAGATAAAAGAAAAATGGCTCATAGTAATTGGCTATTCCAATGTTTTTATATCTTTCCTGACCGATTTCGCAAAATCTGGCTGTCTTTGATTATTGTTTTGCTTCAAGGTTGATTGATAGATGGCATTTGACAATTCCACATCCATCACAATGCCTAAAAAAAAAATCGCCAAGTGGTAGTCAGTCTCGGAGGTACATCTTTAAAATTACCTATATTTCGGTGACCCCATTTTAGCAAAATTTGTTTTTGTCTGTGTCTAATAATTTCAGAGATATCGCTATCATATTCACACAATAACTACATTTTTGATGCATCGAATCGCAAACAAACTCAGAGTTTTAAAATAACATTCATACGGCTTCATGTAAATTTCAAAATTACGTTTTTCTAAATTAATTCAAAATAATATTTAGCGATGTAATCGCAGACGATCTCAGTTCTTTCCCATCTCTCTGATTTGTTCTTGTATCGACGATTTCTATTGGATATCTTATTAAAAGCTACTATTGGCTCTTTCAGAGTATAAATACATGTGATGTTCTATTTCAGACAGTCTGTGCCTATCTGTGTTGTAGCTTGTATGTGTTTGACCGACTGTTAATAACTGTCTGCTTTTTCTTGTTTTTAATGTTGTAAAGAGAAGATATAGAATAGCTATTTCATTCAAGAGATTGTTTGAAAGTTTTTTTAAGAGCTGTATTTTCTTTCTTCTCAGCTTCTTACATTTCACAAAAAGTAAAGTTTAAAAGTAGAAATCGTTCAAAATTGGAAAGTTCTCTTTACTTTCTTTTTTTTTTACTATCTTGATATTATCTATCAATATAAATTATTTCTAAACGGTGTTTTTTTTGTTTAATCCTTTTTTCTCCCTTCATACTGAACCAAAATCGATAAATGAAGTACCATTTTAAAGATTAAGGTCTCCGCTTAGTGCGAATTGTTAGTTTACAATCGCACATCTTATTGTTTGTTTAAAAATCGAAGTACAAACATTATAAAAAAAAAATCTTCCCCTAGATGGCACCCGCTAGTTTTTTTTTATTTTTTATTTTACCATTATCAATCGCACTGAACTTTCAAATTTAAAAATCGTTTGCTTTTATTATCCTTTTGTTCATTAATGAGTTTCTTTATATGCAACATCGCGTAGGTGTACATTATTGTTTTTACATGGAAAAACCACATATATTTTTTCTAGAAGGTAATTTTTGGTGACGATCCCTTTCTCTCCGTCCATACTTAACCAAAATCGATAAATGAGGTACCATTTTAAAGATTAAGTTCTCAGCTTCCGGCGAAATGTTAATTCAGAATGACACAAAATACAAAATATTCCTCTCTTAAAATCCTCCCATAAATTTGAGGTGTGTCTTATCATACGAAAAATATGGTAATTTTTTTCCGTCCTGATACACGGTCATTTAGCTAGTTAGTTTATAATCAGAAATAAATACATCCTTTTTAGAGTTGCATCAGCAATTTGTAGTTTCCAAGAAACTTCTAAAACAGAATTCAATATTCTTAGCAAATTTATTCTGGAAAAGAGGCAGTTTCGGAAGAAAGTAGTGAGTTCCTTCTAATAATGCCCGACGACCTACATTTTGTGGATTGATTTTCCAGGAAAGCTAAGACGAGTTAGAAGTTGGCATTTGGCATGCAGACTTTAAATGTAACGTCGATTTCCAGAAGTTTAATAGGGTGTTCCTAACTTTTCTCGATAAAAAGATGTCTTAAGACCCCTTTTCGCGAGACAGTGACGCGACAGTAGACCCCCATAAATACAACGATTTTCAATGTCAAAATAAATTCGACAGTAAAACGGCCTTCACTCGAAAATAGGATTTCCAAATATCCGGTTTTTCTGTAAACTCGGTTATCGAATAGTAATTTTTAAATTATCCGGCGGATAACGGATAGCCGGGTAAAAATAAATATTATTTACTGGCCCTGATTTTCCATTAGGCCCGGTAGGCCTGGGACTAGGGGCCCCCGAATGTTGGAGGCCCCCAAAATTTTTAATTTTAAAAGAAAAAAAGAAAAAAATTTCCAATTAAATTTTTTTTTAATTTTACCTTTTTGAATAGCAATTTTTTTCTTTGATTGATTGATTGATTCATCATATGTATAGTTATATGTATAGTTAATCATATGTATGTTATAGTGTATATTTTAAATATATTTTCAGTGTTCCAGCTTTATTCTTCGACGGCAGAAAGAACAAAGTTTTAATTATAGTGAAAAAGGGTGTCGAAAAATACGGCAAGTGAGGGTTTAAGAACACATTTCAGTTATCAAGGAACCAGACTCTATTTATGTCGACCAGGCCCTGATTTTCCATTAGGCCAGGTAGGCCTGGGCCTATGGGTCTACGAATGTTAGGGGCCCCCAAAAAATTTTAATTTTAAAAGGAAAAAAAATTTCCAAATTCAAATTTTTTTTATTTTACCTTTTTTAATAGCAATTTTTTTATATATCCTTTCAAATTTGATTGATTGATTGGTTCAACATATGTATAGTTATATGTATAGTTCATCATATGTATGTTATGGTGTATATAAGGGATTAATAAGTTTTTCTGGTTGCATTGCATTGGTGTTTTAATGATGAAGTTAATATGTTGTATTGCTTTTTGTTTTTTGATAATGTTCTAGGCTTCTACGCTTCAAACAGCCAATTCTTGGTAAAAGGGTACTTTCACAATGATTCATGATTATTTTTTGTGCGTGTCAATTTTCGAAATTTTACACCCACTTCAGTGTTAGGCCCCCCCCCCCTCATCCCGAGTTGTGCCTATAGTCCAGAATTTTCTAAATCGGGCCCCGATTACTGAACTGTAATAATAAATAAATTATATTAAATAAATATTACTGAATTTTGGAACATTTTAAAACACATTATACCAGATTTTTTCAAAGAATAATATTTACTTTTGAAAATATGATTTTTAAAAAGTAAGTTACACTTTTTTTTTGAAATTTTTATTCTAAAAAATTCAAATGTGTGGCTTCAAATGACTGGAGAAAGACAAAACATCTGATATCCAATTCCGCGAATTCATTCGGGTCAGAAGTGCGTCCTTACCCCCTTTTTGCAGAATTATTTACTCCCTCATGCATTTCCCCCCCATACATATTGTTCACCTTATCGATGGTCAATTCAGTATACCATTGTTCAAAAGCCTGGGAAAATCCTTCGAATGAATGACTTCAAAAGATAAGAGCATCGCACATGTTTATTTCAGGTTTCTTCGTCAAGAAAAGGGTGCACGTTATACGGAGAATATGCCTAAAATTTTAAAAATGTAGTTTAAAATTATAGGTGTGCGTTATGCGCTGGAAAATACGGTATATTACAGGGTCATATAAAAAGGTTGGACACATTTCGAAAGCTCATAATTCTAAAATAAATTGATCAAACGCAATAATATTCTTTCCAAGCAAGAGTCCAAGATTTCTAAATGTAACTGGTGCGCAACCGTGACGTTGAACATTGCGCAGAAGTGATGCGTGGTGGAAGAGGTCTTCGTTCGGCTTTCCGTCAGTGCAATGGCGACCGTTCAGGAGAAAGCTCAATGTGTTGTGGTTAGCGGAGTACAAATATGTTAAAACAGTTCAAGGAAATTACCGTCGTGTTTATCGCAAACAACCACCGCTTGAGCTTTCTCTCGAACGGTCGCCATTGCATTGACGGAAAGCCGAACGAAGACCTCTTCCACCTCGCATTACCTCTGCGCAACGTTCAACGTCATTGTTGCGTACCAGTTACATTTAGAAATCTTGGACTCTTGCCAAATTGTTTGAAAAGAATATTATTGCGTTTTGCTCAATTTGTTTTAGAGTTATGAGCTTTCGAAATGTGTCCAACCGTTTTCGGTGACCCTGTATATGCATCTATCCTACATTTATAAGTTTAAAAAAGTGTTATATAAAGATAAATAAAGACTTTTTATAAGGACTTAATTACCATGTTTTTATTAAACTCGCTTTCATGTTTGTTTGATTGTGTGTTTGTGTGTTTGTCCAGTACAAATTTTGCAATTGACTTTTAACTAACTTCCCGACTAGCTAGACATTTGAAACTTTTAGAATAGTTCAGAATACGATGACGATGCATTCTTTTAATACTTTTAGCCGAAAGAATCCGCAAGGTGGTGCTTCGATCGAATTCAATGAGTGCACTTTTGCGTAACGGCGTTTGACGATTTTGAAAACAGAATGCATGTGAATTTAGTTTGTTTACAAAAATGTTGTGCGAAAAATTTTTAAAAATTAAAGTTTATAAAGTCTGTAGATAGTGGAAACGACTAAAAAGTGATTAAAATTAAATAAAAGAAAGTGGAAAAGAATAATTAAGTGAAGGTTTGTGCAATTAAGAGAGAATTGTTAAGTTTATATGATTCAACAGAAAATTTAAAAACGTAGTATATAAAATGTTCTTTTTATCTTGTAATTATCTATATATATAAAACAGTTCCGTAACTAACTCACTGACTGACTCACTGACATACAACGCACAGACCAAACCGCTGGACCTAAAGGGCTGAAATTTGGCATGGCGATTCTTCTTATGGTGTAGGGGTGCACTAAGAATGATTTTTGAAAAATTCTTCTTAGATTTTTTAAAATTAAATGTTTAAGCTGTTTTAGTAACATCTTTTAAGTTTGCATTTAAAATAATAATCTGAGGGTTATAAAATTTATATCACGAGAAAGATCATAAAAGTTCCTTTAAAATGAAATATTTTTCGAATCTTTATCTTCATTTCCTGATTTTTGGTGAATTTTTAAAGATTAATTTTTAGAATTTAATTTATTAAATGCTGATCACGTGATTTCTTTTTCTGGTACTTTCAATAAATTTATCGTCACGTGCGTAACAACTAAATAGACAAAAAAAAAATTTTTTTTCTCTTTCTAATGCAGCAGACGATTGGATATTATCCAAAAAAAATGCATATCCCTTACGATTTTTTTATAAATATATATATATAGATAGATATATATTTTACATCAATCGTATACATTGATCATCGCATTTATTATAAATATATATATTTATTTTTTGGCATAAATTGCATACGTTGACCGTTGTATTTAATTTGAATGTACTCCGTAGCGAAGCGCGGGTTTTCAGCTATAGTTTATCTTATAAATGTAAAATATATGCCTCAATAAAACTGACTGGCACACATAAAAATAAATTTAGTATGCATACAGCCAGGAAAATCATTAAATGTCACTACTCTATCCGATGGCGTAATCTGCTGGTTTCTATATCCGTATAATCATGGGATATTTAATATTGTTTTAATTTACACGCATGGCCGAGCACAGAAAATTTCCCGCCTATCCCACACAAAAACTAAATAAACAAAATAACAGGACCATTTTCATTAAAAGCGACCGGGGGGGGAACACTTCCTTGAGCTTTTCGAAAATCGTTTTCGTCTGAACAGCCAGCAAAACAGCGCCTGCAGCTTCCTGCCTCATTGCCAGACATTACGGGCAGATTTTCGGTTATCTGTGTTCATTAATTTCATTACCCCTCGCTCGCAGCTTAGCGTTGCATAATAACAACGGGGGCGGGTGGAATTGAATTTCTGATCGCGTTCTGTTTCTCCGAATTAGCTTCGACACTCATTTTATTCCATGCTCTGTCGTTAGCCGGTGTTTCTGGGATTGAGGAAAACCGAACAAGTTTATGTTGCACTGTGGCCATTTTTTTTAGGCTATTTAAAAAAAAAGGGCTTTATTATCCTGGAAATTGCGGTGTCGAAAGATAGTTCAGAATAAGGGATGTCAAATAGAACATTTCAAACACAAGAATTTTATGTAATTTAGTTTTGTGAATACAATATACATCGTCTAAAAAATGTATGAACAGCCTCTGTGTATATATATATATATATATATATATATATATATATATATATATATATATATATATATATATATATATATATATATATATAATATATATATATAATATATATATATATATATATATATATATATATATATATATATATATATATATATAATATATATATATATATATATATATATATATATATATAATATATATATATATATATATATATATATATATATATATATATATATATATATATATATATATATATATATATATATATATATATATATATATATATATTATTCGAGCTTTCAGAATTATTTGTTGGCTACAAATTTTAACTACGCTACAAGGTGCTACTGAGAAACTTCACAGCAATTTATTACCCTAACTCAGTGTGGTCCAACCTGCGGCCAACCAATTTATTTTTGTTGGCCCTTGCCCTTCTTACTGGAAAAATATTTTAATTTAAAATTTGGAAAAAAATCGTTTACCCTTCTTACTGCTTTAAGTTTTTAAGACTTAAAATGTAACCAGTTGATACCCGTCAAAACATGACGGATAGATCTCTATATATAAAAATGAATGTTTGTTTGTTTATTTGTTTGTTCGTATTTTATGCGCCGCCGTAATGCGCATCCGATTGCAATGAAACTTGGTCAACTTATTGCTTGAACTTGTGCGAAGGTTATAGACTATTTTCATTCCGCTACGACGTTCCATTCCTGAATTATGTTAGAAGTATTAACGGATATTGAAAATCGCCAAAAAAAAAATCGCCGAATTTCCCCGGATATTTTTGTTCAAAGCCATTGTAACATTTCATTGTTGCTAATTAAATTATAACATTTCCGTAAAAATAAATAGACATGAATTAAAAACGTGATTTATTCATATATTGGCGCATGCAAGAATGAATTTGATATATTATTTTCATGTACGTGGTAACGCCGGGATGTTTCTTTTTAAAAATGAAAATATAAGGATGGAAAGTCATTCATTTTTAATAAATGTGTTATTAATCCATTTCATGAATTGAAACTATCCCAAGTTACCTATTCAAACTCAAATATACTGCAGGACACGTTGGCTTAGCTAGAAACACGTGCGTTTAGCCTTGACGCGATGATTTATATAACTGAAGTGACATTGAAACATAGCAGATGATTTAGTTTTGAGAAAGAATTACAATCATGAAATACGTGTATATTATAATTAAGAAAGTCTGAAAGTGACATTGAAACGTAGCAGACGATTTAGTTTTGAGAAAGAATTCCGAGCATGAAATACGTGTATATACTTTTTCTATAATAATTACCAGATTTGCTGTGTTTTAATATTGAATGTGATCTCAGTCCATTCAAACATTATTGATTATTTTTCTATAATAATAAATCCATTCAAACGTTATTGACTAGCTGTAAATTAATGCTTTAAAATGCCCAGAAAGAGGAGAGCAACTTTTAATCCCTGCAGAAGTAAGGGAAAAATGTGAAAGATTGTTGAGAAATGAGCAATGAGATGAAAAAAAAAACAGAAGAGCGCGAAGCCAACAGAACTCGAAATGCAGTTAGACGCACACAAGAATCTGAAGAAAAACATTCCCAAGAGCTCGAAGGTAACAGAATGCGAATTGTAGTGATCCGAAGCAGTGAGACTGATGAAGAAACTTTTAACGCGTCGAACATACGATTGTCTTCGAGCTTCAACATCGAAAGGAGAGGAAGGCGATGAACAACGACAGCACCGACAACAAACTAATGCTATATGCTACCCCAGAAGAATTTTAGCGAAAACTGTAGAACATCATAACATGAGGTAGAACATGTATAATCATTGAAAAAATAATAACAAAAAGTGAATCCCGAGCGAAGCCGGGAAATACATCTAGTAGTAAATAAATGTATACTAATACACAAATTATACTCAACACATCATTGCCAAATGTTGAAAACTATAATAATGCGCAGAAACAAATTAATGGGTTAAAGCGGCCTCGTGCTTAGTGAGTATCTAAAGCCGGATTTAAAAGTGTCATCGAGCATGCGCAGAAAGTAATTTTTTAATTTGTAAATTATCTCTCATTAAACAGCGCGAAATAAACAATTTCCGTGAGGTTTAATCTTATATTTCACAAATATAATTATCATAAAAATAAAAATGGCGGAGAGAGATCTAGAGAGACTCCTCGGAATAAACGTATTTATCATTAAAATGCCACTGAGCATGCGCATAAATAGTGGGTTTCTAAAGACAGATTTAAACATGCCACTGAGCATGCGCAGAAATAATTTTTTTTCATTGTAAATTATCGCTAATTAATAGAAATTGAGGTTACAAAAACCAAATTTGACAAATCTACAGATTACAATCTTTCGTTTAAGACCAATATGAAGTAAATTGATGCAGTAGTTAGGGATGCGACATCGATGTCGATGTTTTCAAAACATCGACATCGATGTTTTAAACATCGATGTTTTAAACATCGATGTTTTAAACATCGGCTTCAAAAACATCGATGTTTTAAACATCGATTTATTGAAGCCGATGTTTTTTTAAACATCGATGTTTTGTACTCGATGTTTTACGTTGTCTCGATGTTTTTTTTTTTTTAATGAAAAAGTACCGTAATAAAAAATTTACCACATAGCATAATTTTCAAACTCAGTAAATTCTGAATTCTGAAAAGGACGAATACAAAAGAGCGAATGATTCCTTAGCAAACAGACAAATGGCAATTAACAACCAATGAACCAATCAGAGCGCTTGGAATGTTCCTGACACTCCAGAACTTTCCATGGCGTTTTATTTTACAAATAGTATATACACGAGTGCATCCATTTAAGTTTTTGTTTCGTTCTGGTTTTATATAAGTTGACGTTAATATTATTAGTAAGATCCTCCCAAAAGTACTGTTTGGAAATATTTTTACAAAACCTCTGATAAATTGGCGAAATGCAATATTTGCCTTAAGTCCCTCAAAACTTCTGGCAATACCACGAATTTATCTGGACATTTGAAGGCAAAACATGGCGATATTTACAACGAGAATTTTGAGTCATCAATGCAGTCCAAAGCAACCAAGTTTTTGTCATTTGTGTCTGCCCAATCAGAGAGTAAAATTAAATCACCCCTCCCCCACGACTAAAGGAAGTGACATTAATGTTAGAGATTACTAAAACAGTTTTAAAAAATGGATGTTCTAAAACATCGATGTTTAAAAACATCGATGGTTTTTGGGCGATGTTTTATTATCATCGATGTTTTAATATTGAATATCGATGTTTCAAAACATCGATGTTTTGTTATCGATGTCGCATCACTAGCAGTAGTATTCCCCCATGCACGGACTGCCCAAAAAGTCGGCTTAGCGACTTAAATATATAAATGACTTAAATGTAAGACTTAAATGTAATGCCGTTACTTAAAATTTAAGTAATGGCCATATAACGGCTATATTCTCTCTGCAAATGTTATCGCTGTTTGGCAGTACATACGTGTGCGAAAGTGCTTTTTCTGCTCTCAAACAAACTAAGTCAAAAATGGGAAATCGAATTGAAAGTGCTTCATTGGAATCGAGTCTGAGACTTTGCCTTACTGAATTTACAGTGGACATTGATAAACTTGTATGAGGAAAGCAGTGCGAATCATCACATTGATTTCTCGACTGTAAAATGAAGTGATATATTAAACTAGCATATTAAACTTCTTTTAATATAAATTTTAATAAAAGTTTTTAGATGCAATATGTAATTCGTTTTCTTTCTGGAATGGCTCTGGCTCTCACATTCCTATACTAAACTTTGATTCGCCCTCGGGTAACTTAATGTTGGACCACACTGCCGTAACTTATAAAATGGTTGTATTCTCAGATTTTAACGTAGGATTACGTTCTTCCATAACGGTCCTCCGGAAAGCAAAATTTCAGACGCTAAAACCATCCGTCATCGCGAGTTTTAATTTTGCCAGCGCGCCAAACCCAGTCTGCATCGCTTGGACAAGTAGTAAACAGTTAAACAGAAAAGTAGCAAAATTTTGACTCTCTCTCTCACACACACACACACACACACACATATATATATATATATAGAGAGAGAGAGATAGAGAGAGAGAGAAATAGATAGATAGATACACATATATACGTACATATGTAAAGATACGTATACACATAACACATACATACATATATACATATGAAAGAGGTAAGCAATGGTAAGTAATGACCCGCGGTAGTTTCGTTAGAAGAGACTACCTTAAATTTTTTTAAATCGATTCTACCATAAAGAGGTTGGTGTTAACGCAAAATTTTGACTCTCACACACACACAGACATATATATATATATATATATATATATATATATATATATGTAGGAAGGGGTTAGTACTCCTTCCTTTAGAAGTGAATCATTAGACTTAATTATTTTGAACATTTAATTAAACTAGACGATGTTTACAAGACAGGACTAACACTTAGTATGAAATTAAAAAATAAACACAGAAGCACCAAAAGAGCTAAACATCGGGAGCTTGCAGAACAACACATCCGCTTAAAGTCCTTCGTGCCGCAGTAGTAAGAGTGGAAGTTGTAGTAATAGTTCAGTTGTGTTGCCAAACTCATTCTCACACGGCCGTTCTGACTTTCCAGACGTCCGCGGCTGGGTTGTCAACAATAATTCTGAAAAGATAAAAAAAAAAAGCAGAAAAAGGAAAAATATTTCAAAAAATCAAGCAGTGTTCAACACAGTGGTATTGGTGTTCAGTTTCTGCACCACTGTTTCATTTTGTCCGCTGCAGTTGATGTTATGGTTGGACCATCGTGATGTCCTAACTTTCGAACTTCGTAACGATCGTTGGGGTTGATGTTCGTGATCTCATATGGTCCGAAGAACTTTGGTCGGAGCTTTAATCCGGTTCCAAATTGAGTTCGTTGTATTGCCACTTTGTCACCGATCTTGTATTTACAAGCCGGTTTACGCCGTTTGTTATATTGTCGTATGTTTTCTTCCTGTAAACGGAGGATATTTCGTTTAGCTTCGATACGTAACGCTTCTTTGTCATCAAGAATTCTTTGGTGGTGTTCCTCGTCAAGAAGATTTTTAATCTGTAGATCCTCTTGTTGTTTCATTTTAACACCAATTAAAAGTTGAAAGGGTGTGAATTTTGTACTGCGTGTGGTGGTACTATTTAAGATACGTTGCAATCTTGGGACATATTTAAACCATTTGTCAGGTTCATCTAGAGCTAACTTAGTTAAAACGGGAATAATTGTGCCATGAACACGCTCAACCTGACCGTTGCCACGTGGCACACCTGTTGCTATTGAAATGTGTTCAATTGACTGTTCCTGGCAGTAACTTTGAAATTCTGAAGATGTGAATGCGCTACCTTTGTCAGTAATGATTTTTGAAGGGTTGCCAAATGTAGTTTGTTGCAAGGATAATTTGTCTAAGGCATCTTTCGTAGAGGTGGACTTCACGGGATAGATCCATACAAATTTGGAAAAGGCATCAACTATTGTAAAAAGATACTTATAACATTTTTTTGTCGATGGTAAAGGTCCTAAAAAGTCGCAATGGTAACATTCAAGGGGTGCATCACCTTTTGGAATGGGGTGAAGGTATCCTTCTTGTTTTCCAGATTTTCGCGAGGACAAAATGCAAGGAATACAGTTCGAAATAATTTCTTGAACTAATTTCTTAAGTTGAGGAATGAAAAATTCACGAGAAACAATTAATTCGGTTTTTTGTGAAGCAAAATGACCTTGTGAATGGGCGTTTAGCACTATTTCTTTCTGCATCATTTGTGGTACTACTAAAAGTTCGGCATCCTGATGAAGTTTATAAAGAATTCCGTTTTTAACAAAAAATTCATCAGAAGGTGTAGATTCAAGCATAGATTTAATTTGAGATATAAATTCATCCTGGTCTTGGGCATTTTTCACCTTTTGAGTGATATCATTTGAGGTAATTACAAGAATGGGGTTACGACTTAAAGCATCAACATGTTTCATCTGTCTACCGGGTCGATGACAAACTTCATAATCAAAGTCTTCTAACATCAATGCCCATCGAGCAATTTTAGCTGGTAGGTCTTTTTTGTGCATCGTTTTTTGGAAAGCATCACAATCGGTGATAATTTTAAATTTTGTTCCCAACAAGTAGTTTCGAAATTTTTTTAGCGCTTCAATAACGGCAAGAACTTCCAGTTCATAACTATGATATTTTTCTTGTTGAACTGTAGTTTTACGGCTAAAAATATGAATAGGATGAAACTGTCCATCATCGGATTGTTGCAAGAGCACAGCGCCAAAACCTAAGGAGCTGGCATCAGTGTGGAGTTCTAATGGGTATCCCTGTTGAAAAACATGAAGAACTGGGTTTTGTGAAAGAATGTTTTTAAGTTGTTGAAAAGCTGCTATTTGTTCAGAGTCAAAATTAAATTCTACATTATCCCGAAGGAGGTCACTTAATGGTCTAGCAATCATCGCATAATTTGGAATGAACTTTCTGAAATAACTTGTTAATCCAAGAAAACTTTGAACTTGTTTAGGGGTTTGAGGTTGTGGGAAATTTTGAACAGCTTGTGTCTTGGTAGGTGAGGGTTTAACTACTCCATTTTCGATAATGTAACCAAGAAATTCTATCTTTCGCTGTAAAAATTGACACTTTTTAAAGTTCAATTCAAGGCCATAGTCTGCAGCTGTTTGGAGAACTAGGCGTAATTTTTGTAGACCTTCAACTTCATCATTAGATGGTATGAGAAGATCGTCCATGTAAACAATAAGAACATTGTCGCGAATGAGATTTCTAAAAACTGTGTAAACATATCGTTGGAAAACACTGGGACTGTTACATAAGCCAAATGGGACACGTAAAAATTCGTATTGTCCTTCATGAGTCACAAAAGAAGTATATTTAGTGCTATTAGGGTCCATAGGTACATGAAAGAAACCATTTTTGAGATCAAGTGAAGTGAACACCCGAGATTTTCCAAGTTTGTCTAAAGCTTCTTCGATGAGTGGTAAGGGAAATTTATCTTTTATCATTTTTCTATTCAATTTGCGGTAATCAACACAAAGTCTATAATCTCCACTTTTTTTCTTACATAGAACAATCGGTGCGGCATAATCGGAGCAACTTTCTTTAATAATTCCATCATTTAACCAATCTTGAATTTGGCTTTCTACAATTTTCTGTTCCGCGAAAGGGAGTCGTCGAGAACGTTGAGCTACAGGGATTTCATCTTGTAATAAAATAGTCATCTTAATTTCAGTGTCTTGAACTTTATGTGGTTTGTAGGAAGTAACGATATTTTGAACTTCCTCACGAGTTTCAGAATTCAAAATGTGTGAAAGATCAAATGGAAAAGCTTGATCATCAGAAACATTAGCAATATTAACGAAGGTGTTATTTTCAGGAGTTTTGCATAAACGAATACCGTCTTTATCAAATGTAAATTGGGTTTGCTGTAAAAAGTCGATTCCGATAATCACATCAAAAGGAATCAAGTCATCCTCTAGAACATGTATTTTAGCAGGTAAAGTAATGGTTTGAATTTCGATGGAATCCTGAAAGAATCCGATGCTGTGAACTTGGTTTTTGCCAATTCCTGAAAAGGGAATGTTGGTGGGCTGCAATGGTGGCGAACCAATTCTTCGATAGGTTTTCTCATTGATGAGGGTTGCCTGTGACCCAGTGTCACAGAGTGCTGTCAATTGAATTCCTGCAAGTTGAATGTCAACATGCATGGGATTTTTCGATGAAGTTTCAGGAGAAAGTGCATTTACAGTTTTATCAGAAATAGGTTTTTGAGAATCAGGTTTTGGTTTAGAATTTCGATAACTTTTAGGGCAATTAGCATGAACATGACCAAAACTTTTACATCCGTAGCATTGTTTACCATGTGACTTATTCAAACATTGGTTGCTTTTGTGACCTCTCAAGCCACAGGAAAAACATACTGGCTGTGTATTTGGGCTACGTGTATTATCGACTTTCACATTGAGGTAGGAAGCATCAATTTTTTTCTGATTATTTTGTCTGAAATTTTGTGATCTGTTAAAGATTTGTTCATAAATTTTCAACTTTTCCTTAAATTCAGGGACGGATTTACAACCGTAAAGAATAACTTTATTGTTTGTTGAATCAGGAATTCCGTTTATGACATACTCAAACAGAGAGGAGTCATCGAGAGAACCTTTGTGTGCCAAATCTCTCATAGCTAAGAAATATTCTTGTAGGGTTTCAAACGGTTTCATACGTCGAGATTCCATTAATTTATGTAACTGAATACCGTTAATTTTGTCCGAAAATTCGTCTAATAAATGGTGCTTCAATTGTTCCCAATTTGTAATTCCACGAATAGACCTAATTAAAGTTTGAGCGGGACCAGTTAAACATTTTCTAACAAAAGTAATTTGGTGAATTTGATTGTTTATCTGATATAAACAAAAAAGTTCTTCAACGTCAGATATAAAATTCTCAACACTGTAATTATCACGAGACGAGAAAGGTTTTATTAAATCAACAACGTCTTTCAGACTAAACAACTGGAAAGAGAGATTCGCAGTTTCAACTGAAGGCAATGAATTTTGATCTGATTCACCAACGGAAATGTGTGTATTTTGCTTATTCGAAGATTCTTTTGCGTCAATGGTGGGGGAAAAGGGAGATCTATTTTCCTCTATAACGCTGTTAGTTTGGGATGAACGTGCACCCGGAAGTGAGTCATCATTCACTTCGCATTCCGAAAGATCAGAAAATTCTGCTTTTAATAACGATAAATCAGTAAGACTCATAAGAATGGTATTGGCACATTTGTCTGGGTCAGTTGAAAATTCTAAATGAAGTAGATTACAAATAGAAATCAAGTCTTTAAGTGAAAACTCTTTAAGTACTTTCTGTTTCGTTGCTTCTAACACGAATGGCTGTTTAAAACCTGTAAATTTACGTAATCTGGTACGATTTTGTCTGTCGCCGTCTGTACCAAAAATTAAACGATGTAGAACCTTTATTTGATTCGTGCTACCAATTTTTAATGATTTTGCAATATTGGGGTAATCGTTGAGAGTAGCCATAACTATATACTAGGTTCAAACAATTATAGTACACAAATATACAAATATTCAAAACCAAAATCAATAATTATAATACGTAGTTACTCAAATTCAAAAGTAGAAAATAATATTTCAAATCGAAATTTTTTCAAATACCAATTCAATAATAAAATATTGATTCTCAAAATATGCATCAAAATAAGTAATCTTTAAAACAGGTTTTGTTCAAGAAAACAAAATTATGAACTAAAATAAGCATCAAATATCAAATAATAAGTTCTTCAAAATAATTTCTCTGGTTGAAGAAAACAGATGACGTAAATTTAGATATGTATCAAGTTAGATATTACTTCAGCAAAATATTCATCAAATTAATCTTCAAAATAAATCACTGTTGAAGAAAATAGAGGATGTAAATGCAGCATCAAAATAATAGTTAAAGTTCTAATGTTAAAAGCATCAAAATTGGGAAATCGAAAGTATCAAAATTGTGAAATCGAAAGCATCAAAGCATTCTGCAAAATAAAAAATATTCTCGCAAGAAAACAGCAGAATTAAGTTCAACATCAAAGCGCATCAAATAAGCAAAGTTGTCATCAAATAAACATTCGCTTCGTCAAAATTATGCATCAAAATAATAATATAATAATCTTCAAAAGTATTCAATTCGCGATCTTTCAAAATATATATTATGTTGTGGTTTGTTCAAGGAAACAAGATTCTTCAAGTTAAATGTCGAAATTTTCATCAAATCATCAAATAATTTCATCGAAATAGAATTCTCTTCAAGAAAACAGAAGTGATAAATTCAACGTCAAAGACCATCAAAAATGAATTTAGCATCAATTAAATTCTTGCATCAAAAGAACGTTGAAATATCTTTCAGTTTTCTTAAATCATCAATAAGTTGAGAATTCCCTTAATCATCAAAATTTTCTTGAACAAGCGTCAACGTATGCATCAAATAATTTTAATATGATCCAAGTTACTTACAATTCTGGTTTTGGTTCTCATCATCCCATCAGAGTATCATCAGAGTCCGTGGCACATCACTTTGGCTTTCGCTTTCGATATCCAAATCCAAAATGACAGACAACAGTAATCCAGTCGAAATCAAGTCGAAATCAAGTCGAAATCAAGTCGTATCATCGAAAGAAAATAAAGTTTTTTTTTTTTAAGTTCAGCATGCTAGGGGTATTTTTCGAGTCCGAGGGCCGAGCACCCATGTAGGAAGGGGTTAGTACTCCTTCCTTTAGAAGTGAATCATTAGACTTAATTATTTTGAACATTTAATTAAACTAGACGATGTTTACAAGACAGGACTAACACTTAGTATGAAATTAAAAAATAAACACAGAAGCATCAAAAGAGCTAAACATCGGGAGCTTGCAGAACAACACATCCGCTTAAAGTCCTTCGTGCCGCAGTAGTAAGAGTGGAAGTTGTAGTAATAGTTCAGTTGTGTTGCCAAACTCATTCTCACATATATATATATATATATATATATATATATATAAATATATATATATATATATATATAATTTTTACAGTATATATATATATATATATATATATATATATATATATATATAATTTTTACAGTATATATATATATATATATATATATATATATATATATATAGAGAGAGAGAGAGATAGACATACATACGTACATATGTAAAGATACGCATATACATAACACATAAATACATATATACATATAAAAGAGGTAAGCAACGGTAAGTAATAACCCGCGGTAGTTTCGTTAGAAGAGACTACCTTAAATTTTTTTTAATCGATTCTACCATAAAGAGGTTGGTGTTAACTATAAAAAATTGGTTCTTAACGGTTTTAGCGTCTTAGACTTCTTTGATAAATTGGTGAATACTATATCTTTGAATAATAAATTCTCATATAAGAATAATCGTTTCAAATAAAAATTTCGGAAATGTAATAAAGTGACAAATAGTTTTAAAATATCTAATTATACCATCTAATCTAATTATTTATTAAATCGATTATATTATTAATATTTTAGAATGAGATGGATATGCATAAAATAAAATACAATGGATTACTAAAGGTATCAATATATTACAAAAACAAATTTGTGACTCAATAATCTATATATCTAAAACAGTTCCGTGACTGACTGACAGACAGAGAACGCACAGACCAAACTGTTGGACCTAAAGGGCTGAAATTCTCCTAATAGTGTACGGGTGCACTAAGAACGATTTAAAAAAAATTCATCTTAGATTTCTTTAAATTAAATTTTTAAGCTGTTTTTGTAACATTTTTTTAGGTTGCATTTAAAATAATAATCTGAGGGTTATAAGATTTATATCTCGAGACAGATCATAAAAATTCCTTTAGTGTGAAATCTTCTTTGAATATTTACCTCCATTTTCTGAATTTTGGTGAATTTTTAAAAATTAATTTTTTGAATTTAATTTATTAAATGCTGATCACGTGGTTTCTTTCCTTTTTGGTGATACTTTAAATTAATTTTGCGTCACGTGCATAACAACAAAATAAATTGACAAAAATATATTAAAATACAGTAAAAGATAAAATTTAACCACTAGACTAATTGAGATGGAAGTTTTTAAAGAATTTAATCAAATTAATTAAAAGCTTAATTCCCTTAAAAGCAATTTCATTATTTTTTTCATTTTAATTATCCTAAAATGTACTCCGTAGCGAAGCACGGCTATTCAGCTAGTGTATTTATACTTTAATGACGTATTATTTACCGAAAGACTACAACACAGTTGTACATCAGATTGAATTCAAATTCAAAGACTTCTACGCAGTTTTATTTTAATTTTCAAATTTAACAGAAAACTCCATTTTAGTGAAGTGAGTTTCTGGATTAGACTTCTTCTCCAAGCCGGCAGAATTCCAGAAGTTGCATACCATCAAGGGGTCCTTGGAGCCCGGGTTAAGAAACCATGTTATAAATGGTCTGATAGAGTTCTCGTCCGCAGACTGTGGAAGAATATCGTATGGACTGTCTTGTTTCCTACCAAAATTATAACTAGCGAAGACGGATGGACGGACGGTTTTAGCGTCTGAAATTTTGATTTCCGAAGGACCGTTATGGAGGAACGTAATCCTACGTTAAAACTCGCCAAATTACAGCTACAGCCTCATATATACCATGACCTGGTGTCTCGTGCCTTATATAAAGAAAATTTGTTTATTTTGTTTTGGCATATCATCGTTCAGCAGAGCAGGGACAGAAACTACTCAATTTTGTTTTTGACTTTAAGAATTATTATCATTGTTATGTATTCTTTAAAAAAAAACTCCAATTTAATGTTTCTTAAATAGTTGAAAACCATGCCTTAACAACATATCTTTATATATCATATCTTAATCGGAATAAGATGATATCTTCGCTGGGAATTTTATAAAAATGAATGCCAACCACCAAAAAATTATATAGATAATATAATTATAATAAATAATGATAATTATTCAATATTTGTATATATTTACAACGCAACATAAAAGTTAAATAAATTATTTACAGGAAATCATATTTACGTGCGCAGTTATCGTAAATCAATGGCAAAAAAATAATACATAAAAATGATAATAATTCTTAAATTCAAAAACAAAGTTGAGTAGTTTCTGTCCCTGCTCTGCTGAACGATGATATGCCACTACAAATTCCATATTCATATCCAGGGCTATCGTATTTTTATTATTACCTTGTTTTTATTAACTCGCTTTCTTCGTTGTGTGTTTGTTCAGTACAAATCTTGCAATCGATTTTTAACTTCCTTACTAACTAGACATTTGAAACTTCTAGAATAACTCAGAACTCGATGACAATGCATTTTGTTAATACTTTTAGCCATCTTTAAGCAGAATTGAGTTCATTACCACGTTTTTATTAACTCGCTTTCTTTTTTGTCCAGTACAAACCTTGCAATCGATTTTTAACTAACTTCCCGACTAGCTAGACATTTGAAACATTTAGAATAGCTCAAAACACGATGACAATGCATTCTTTTAATACTTAGCCATCTTAAAGCATCTTTTAGCCATCTTTAAGCAGTTTTGAATTCATTTTGAGTTAATTTTGTTGTTTGAAAGTTTCTTATAGTTGCTCTTTTTATTACGCATTTGATCATTTTCTTTCAAGTTGATGGGATAATTCATCAAAAAAATTTTAAAAAAGTATTTATTACTACATAGAATTGTCAAGTTTATATGATTCAACAGAAAATTTAAAAACATGGTGTATAAAAAGTACTTTTTATCTTGAAATTATTACAATACAGCGTTATTGGGAGCCATTTTTGTTACACTAACTTAATGACAACCTTTCAGATATTATTATCTTAATCTATATATATAAAACAGTTCCGTAACTGACTCATTCATTCATTCATTCACTGACTGACTGACATACAACGCACAGACCAAACCGCTGGACCTAAAGGGCTGAAATTTTGCATGGCGATTCTTCTAATAGTGTAGGGGTGCACTAAGAAAGATTTTTCAAAAATTCTTCTTAGATTTTTTTAAATTAAATTTTTAGGCTGTTTTTTATACCTTTTTTACGTTTGCATTTAAAATAATACATTGAGGGTTATAAAATTTATATCACGAGAAAGATCATAAAAATTCCTTCAAAATGAAATTTTTTTCGAATTTTTACCTCCATTTCCTGATTTTTGGTGAATTTTTAAAGATTAATTTTTAGAATTTAATTTATTAAATGCCGATCACGTGATTTCTTTTTCTGGTACTTTCAATAAATTTATCGTCACGTGCGTAACAACTAAATGGACAAAAAAAATATTTTTTTCTCTTTCTAATGCAGCAGACGATTGGATATTATCCAAAAAAATGCATATCCCTTACGATTTTTTTATAAATATATATATATAGATAGATATATATTTTACATCAATTGTATAGATTGATCATCGCCTTTATTATAAATATATATATATATTTTTTGGCATAAATTGCATACGTTGACCGTTGTATTTAATTTGAATGTACTCCGTAGCGAAGCGCGGGTTTTCAGCTAGTGTGGATATAATTACTTTCCGCGTTTATTTCTAAACAAAGAGGTTATTATAACTAATGTTACCCTAATTATGGCAAGCTGTCATTTATCTCAGCCGTTATCCATTTGTTTGAATTTACTTGTTCCTCTTTCAAGTCAACTCCGCAGTCAGCGATTGTTAAAATTTAGACATCTCAACTCATTAATTAAACTCGAGGATAAAATCATTCCAGCGAACTTTTCAGAAATATCCCCCCCCCCTTCAGCTGTGACAACGGCTTCCTAGATTATCAGGAATTATAAATGGCGACTTTTCCTTATTCATACACGTTAATTCCATAGCCCCTTTGTCTTGGCGTCGCTTAAGATTTCGTAACAGGGGAGGGGGGTATGCGCCTACTGTCTTCCCCTCTGTTTACGGGATTCTGACAGGCATTTCATTTTCCATACTTCGTTCGGTATAATCTTTTTAGTGTCGGTTGCTCAATTCCAATTTCGAAAAGAGCGCAAGAGGAGGAAATTAAAAAGGGAAAAAACCCGATTAGGTTAATTGTCTTTTAAATTTAAGAAAATGGAAGAAACTTTTCCGTCTGATAGATGTTATAATGAAATTGCTCGAGAGAATGTTAGGCGAGGGGATTTCCAGGAAAATCCATAATTTTTTTTGGGGGGGATAGGCTGCAGCGTGAAACTTATTACATTTCTTATAGATAATTTAATCCCCAGAGCTTTTGGAGAACTAATTTCGCTGAGATGGATAACACTGATATGAAAAATTAAATTCTCTTAATAAAAATAAGCGAACTTTTCAGCGAACATATTTTTTTTCTACTTGTATAAGGTTTTTCGTGTACTTATTAGATTAAAAACTCATTTTACACTACATTTTTCTGCTGTTTAACAGTCCAATTAATTTTAAATGATAAAAAATAAACAGTATCCTAAGGCTTTATTTAATTACTTACCCCCCCCCCCCCACACACAGACTCATACATACATACATGCATACAACACGCATATATATAATATACATATATATGTATATATATATGTATTTATATATATATATATATATATGTATGTTTTTATATATGTATATATATATATATATATATATATATATATATATATATATATATATATATATATATATATAGATATAGTGTATTTATATATGTATATATGTATTTATATGTATTTATATGTATATATATATGTATTTATATATATATATATATATATATATATATATATATATATATATATTTATTTATATATGTATATATGTATTTATATGTATTTATATGTATATATATGTATTTATATATATTTATATATATATATATATATATATATATATATATATATATATATATATATATATATATATATATATACATATATATATATATGCATTTATATATGTATATATGTATTTATATGTATTTATATGTATATATATGTATTTATATATATATACATATATATATACATATATATATATATATTTATATATGTATTTATGTATATATATATATATAAATAAATATATATATATATATATATATATATATACATATACATATATATATTGTAACGTCACGTGTATTGTGCTGTTCTCACGCCCCACGGGCCAGCTGGATGTTTTTCGAGAATACCATTTTCCATTTCCCACCGTTTTTTAAACACGTGCAGAGTTTTGGCCTGAAAGTTAAGCCCAGGCATATCGGGTTTTCAAGCAAGCGTCTCCCACCATCGTCGTAAAGCTGTCTTTCCCTAGCGGTAGCTATGCGATTTTGTAACTGGAATGCAATAAAGTTTCGGCGTTAAGAAGAACTGTCACCAACTGGGTTGCCGGCCCCCTCTCTGAAAAGCAGACGCATTTTCGGGTAGTTGGGAGAGTCGCCGACAAAGAAACGCCACAAGATATAGGCAGAGAGTTGGAGAATTGGAGGAGATCGGCCTGATATCATCCAGCGAACAGACGCAATTTTTAGGCTCCTGTTTTTTTTGGACCGAGATGGGCCCTGGAGCGCGCACTGTAAATCTGCACGTAAATTAAGTGAATATGTTGCCATGGTTTAATGTTAATTTTTTTTGTAAATAAGTTATTAAGTTTTTGTTTTAAAAATTGGCTTCGCATTTTTTTAGGACTCTGTTTTTTGTTAGTATGGATCTAATAGTTGTGAAATTTTTTCAAAATGCCTCAGAGAATTTTAGCCTAGTCGTGACGTCACAATATATATACAGTGTCCATAATTAAACGTCCCTACTTTAAAGTTGTCTACAGTCGAAACTATTGTTCAGAAAGTTATGAAATTTTGTGTAGGACATATTGAAGGGATGGGAATTTGTTCGAGCGAATAAAAATATTAGTTCAAAATTTCAAACACGATTACCCCAAACACAATCTTAGAACCTTCAGAAAAATTACCTCTTGCTTTGATCCGGAACCACAGTGGCATGTAACACTGCAAAATGAAGTACACCAGCTGCTTCAGTCTCTGAGGGGTTTTCTTCATTGACATATAGTCTGAGTACTCTATTTGCTGATGTTACCCATCGTGGATGTGCTAATGGACCTGGTTCTCGAGCCGACAAATCCGCTGGGCATTGGCCAAATTTGATTGCTGCGGAAATATCTAGGAGACACAGCTGGTCTTTGATACAGCTGTCTCGAACAAATGATTGAAAGGTGAGGTGGGAAAAAGACGGGATACCACAAATATCTCTCTATATAAAGCAGTTCCGAGACTGACTGACAGATAACGCACATACAAAACCGCTGGACCTAAAGGGTTGAAATTTTGCGTGGCGATTCTTCTTATAGTGTAGGGGCGCACTAAGAAAGATTTTTGAAAAATTCCTCTTAGATGTTTTACGTTAAATTTTGAAGCTGCTTTTTGTAACATTCTTTAAAGTTTGCATCTAAAATAATGATCCGAGGGTTATAAAATTTATATCACTAGAAAGATAAAAAAAATTCCTTTAAAATGAAATATTTTTCGAATCTTTACCTTTATTTTCTGATTTTTGGTGAATTTTTAAAGATTAATTTTTAGAATTTCATTTATTAAATGCTGATCACGTGGTTTCTTTTATTTCTGTGATACTTTAAATTAATTTTGCGTCACGTGCATAACAACGAAATAAATTGACAAATTTTTTTTCTTCTTCCTAACGCGGCAGACGATTGGTCATTATCCAAAAAAAATATTAAAATACAGTGAAAGAAATGTTCCCCAAACTGTACTATACTAACTGTAGTATATTCTTTAATATATTATTTAATTTCAATATTTTCTTCTACATTATTTTGTCTAACAAAATATTCGTTACGATTTTTTTCATAAATATATTTTTTTTTGTTTTTTTGGCATTAATTGCATACATTGACCGTTGTATTTACAGTCAAACCTCGCTAACTCGAACCGCGAATGGCGGTTTCGCGAATTTTTCGATATCTCGAAGAAAAAAAAATTCCCTTCAAATTCCCTATGCACTCAATGTTAAAAAAACCTTGATTTCACGAATTGTTTTGGCTCATCCCTTGATAACTTGAATTTTTTTTCATAAATGGAGAAGAAAATATTTTCTAAAATCAAAAAAAAATATCGAAAAAAATAGAAATTTCTAAAAAGTAGAAAAGCTATTAAAAACTTACAATGTAAAACCCTGCATAAACTTTAAAATGAAGGGATATAAGGACGGAAGATAACACAATAAAATCACAACTTCTCTTGACCCCCCTAAATGGGAGTTGAAATTCCTGTTTATTGTTTCCTTATCTCTCTTCAGTAAGTTGCCATGCATATGCAGTGACCATCCATCCTCTCTTTCATTTTTTGTCCTCTTATTCTCCAAGGTTACATTCTAGAGGGGCTGGGGTGGTTTTAACAAAACAGGAAATGAAGGCATGAACAAAAATCAAGAGGTGGGTGCTTCCAAGAAAAATGTAGAATTTCTTATCATTACAACTAGGAGTGAAAGAAAAAACTACACGTGTGAATGCACGCCTGTGCTTTCTCGCATTCAGGCTAGTGCCGCTCCTGAAAAGGCTGAAAAGTTTCCTTTCTGTTTATCTTGGTTATTGCAGAAAAAATTAGAAATCGTTCGAAAATAACATTTGGAGAAGGTGAGATCTTCTGCGAGTCATCTGTTCAAAATGGCTAACAAACGAAAATTGAATACGCTTACTATTGAAGTGAAGAAGCAAATTATCGAAGAAGTTGAAAAAAGTTTGAAAAAGAAAAAGGAAATTGCTAAGGAGTTTGGGATTCCAGGCAGCACATTGTCAAGAATTTTAAAAAATAAAGCAATTATCCTAGAAAAATTCGATGACGGTTTAGGCAAGCGAAAGAAGCTCAAAACTTGTGAATTTCCAGATATGGAGAAGTGCCTAATAATGTGGATTACGCAATGTAGAACTCAAAACATCCCCCTAGATGGACTTATAATCAAAGATAAAGCTGAATCTTTTGCAAAAGAATTAGGTTATTTAAATTTCAAAGGCAGTAATGGTTGGTTAAAAAATTTTAAAAAACGAAACAACATTACATTTTTGAAAATGTGTGGGGAAAGTGCTAACGTAGATGAAGATGTTTGTGTAGAATTTAGAAAGAAAGTAAGCTTGATATTGAAAGATTACGACGAAAAAGATGTGTTCTATGCGGATGAAACTGGGATTTTTTTTAAATGCACTCCCGACAAAACCATGCATGTAAAGGGTGAAGCATGTCATGGAGGGAAGATCAGTAAAGAGCGTTTAAATTTATTGTTTTGCGTGAATAGGAATGGAACAGAGAAGTTAAAACCGTTAATGATAGTAAAATCGAAAAAACCAAGGTGTTTCAGCGGGATAAAATCTTTTCCTTTGGATTACGAAGCTAACCGAAAAGCTTGGATGATATCTAAATTTTTTGATAACTGGCTCAAGAATTTAAATAAAAAAATGAAAACAGAAAAGCGGAAAATCGTGCTTTTCATTGATAATTGTACGGGGCACAGTACCATACCTAAATTGGAAAACGTAAGAATTGAATTCTTTCCCCCGAATACTACATCAAAACTTCAACCACTTGACCAGGGCATCATCCAAAGTTTCAAAGTAAAGTATCGTTATCAAGTGGTTAAAAAAAATGCTGTCCGAAATGGAAGAAGGTGTTTCACCATCTGGTGTAAATATTCTACAAGCTATGCGAATGGCAGACAAAGCTTGGAACATTGTGTCTTCTGCTACGATAATGAATAGCTTTAAAAATGCTGGATTCATAAAATACCACGAAAGTTCTCAGATAATCAACATCGACCACCCTGCTGACAACTGCGCATAAAATGATTGGAACCGATTAAGCAGACTCGTGCACCTCGATAACATGTAATTCAATGATTTCGTTGTCGTAGATGATGCAGTAATAGTGTGTGGTCAGTGGGAGGACAATGAAATCATCGGTCAGACGAAAGCTTCTTGTGTATTATCAGAAGAAGAGGAGGAAGAAATCCGCCATTTGCCACCAAATGTGACAAACAAAGAAGCACTCTGCAGTGGACACTTTGAGGAGATATGTTGAAAGTCAGCCAAATATGTCAGAGGACACATTTAAAGCCATTGTCCACTTAGAAAGTGTAATAGATAAAATTTCATACTCTTCTCTGAATCAACCAACATTTGAATCTTTTTTCAAATAATTTTGTAAATAGTGTTTATTAAAATTAAAAATGAATTACTTTTTTAAAAGGTATGTAAAAAAGCTTTATTCCTCTATTCTACTATTGATAACATGCGATTTTCGATAATTCGAATTTTTGATATTTCGAATTTTTTTGTCTCTCCCTTCAATTTCGAGATATCGAGGTTTGACTGTATTATAAATGTAATTTTGTGTTTTTCTTTGGCATTAACTTGTAGAGTTTTTCTCACTTCTACCTAGACTTGGGTGTATATAATTTGAAGTGGCACTCTAAATGAATTTGATACAAACACAGTTTATACATGAAACAATGTTTATTGAATTCGTTGCACATATAGAATTTGCTTTTACAGCAATAAGCATACGTACTACTTGTACGGAATATATATTAGCATTCAATAGAAATACACTTTGCAAATACTCACAAACCAGCAGAGAGTCAAACCAGCAGTTCTGCCACGTAAACTTTGCCCCCCCCCCCCCTAAGCACAAGCGCTGGTTAACACATGGAGCTGCTTACCTCGTAGCTCCCTTAACTTGCTTATCTATCAACCTTAACAACCTTTACAACCTTTTTCTTTAATCAAGCTGCATGGTATTTATACCAAGCGCGTAAACCGAAATTAGCATATCACAAGCAGCTTCTTTAATTTATTCACTCAAAAGTTCGATTCTTGTGAATCGAATCTTATGTATACCTTACAAACTGCATACACTGACCGTTGAATTTAATTTGAAAGTACTCCGTAGCGAAACACTGGTATTCAGAAAGAAAGAGAGAGAGAGAGAAAGAGGGGGAGAGGGAGAGAGAGTAAGTAAGTAAACTTAGTTAGTTAGTTAGTTAGTTAGTTAAACTATATTTGCTGTTAAACTATATTACACTATAGTTATCTATACTAGTTTAGCCTTAAAAAGAACGGCTAATTTATGTCATTTTAGCTATGAAACGACAAAATTCGGCCATAAATGCAGAGGTAACCCGATTAAGCAATTTTTTTCCTTAAATTTCATCAGGCTTCTACGGAGCTTTTCAATTTCGAATTTTTGGTTAAGGGACTCTGTAACACCAGTTCAGGGGATTTTAATACAGCATAATATAGCTAAGGAACACCTACAAGGCGCCATGACGCGATACTATAGTAGAAACATGCTGTTCTGTGCGTCATCCAAGATCAAGGAGCAGGGCACAAGTTTCCGATGTCGTCGTGGAAAGGAATTTCTCAGATTTCCGACAAAAGCCAGAGGAAGTTAGCTAAACGTGTGGGATGCACGCACGCCTAGTTTACACTTCAAGTAGAATTACATTCAGTCAGACAAAATTTCAAACACATCGGGGATTTTTTTCTAGCCGACTAAAATATGCTACACGGTCGAAGTTACTCCAAACATGCCCTGACGGGTGTGACAGAAACTGAATTTTGAATGCAACATTTTGCAGAATTAAAGGAGAGCCCGTGGGTTCGAGTCCCACTGTTGGCAGGGATGTTTGTAGCCGTTCAGAATCGGCTTTAAACTGTAGGTCCCGGTCTAGCCTTTGCGAAGCAAAAGTTAACCGTAGCGCTCTCAACAAACCAAACCAACCAAAATTACTGAAAGGCGGTCGCGTCAAATTTTGAACAGTCTGCAATGAAATTACATTTGCATGGTTAAAAAAATAATTGTTCATTCTGGAGATAATCCATTTTCATTCAAATTCCTATACACCATTTTGAATCCCACTGAAATTTGCTAATAAGGTTTTAATGATGTACTTACAATTAGAAAGCCTTGTTGGCAATATATAATTAAAACAAGCCAAATATAATCTTTAAAAGTTTGTAATAATATATTGCTAATAAGGTTGTAATTATACATGTACGTTCACAACCTTGTTCGTAGATTATAATAATAAAACAATCTAAATAAAGTATAAGGTTGTAATTATGCTAATATGGTTGTAGTACATGTCTTTTTCTTCCTTTACCACTTCGGAATCGAACCACCAGATCTGATGTTTCCCTGTTCTAAGAAACCACGCCGATATACTAAATGAATTTTCCAACTTCGTTTAATATTTTCTGTGCAAAATATCAATTGTACTTGCTGCGTCCAAAGTACTGCTTTCAATAAGAAAGAAGGCAATTCATAGTGGCGCAGGAATGCTGTATCTAGAACTGAGCTGGAATTTAAAAACCGTGGAGATAAACTTTGATTAAAAAAATACTCATTGTAATTTTTAACGTAGACGTTGCTTCATAACGGTCAAATTTTCAGACGCTAAAACCGTCCGTCCGTAACTCGGGAGTTATAATTTTGGCAGCGAGCCAAACACAATCTGTATCGCTTGGACAAGTAGTAAACAGTTAAAGTACCAAAATGGATAAAAATTTTGACATACACATATGTATATATATACACATACGTACATATACACTGAAGTGCCACTGAATTAGGGATACCTACCTAGTAACGAGTTGGGCCTCCTCTGGCCTTGATAACGGCTGCCACACGACGAGGCATAGATTCAACAAGTTTCTGGAAACGTTACACGGGAATGGCTTGCCAAATATTGGCTAAAGCTGTCCATAATTCAGTAAGGTTCTTTGGTGCTGTGTGATGGCCTTTCACACCTTGTTCCAAAACATCCCAAAGATGCTCAATAGGATTTAAGTCTGGGCTTCTAGGTGGCCAATTCATGACAGAGAAGTCAGAGGAATGCTCATCCAACCAGCCAGTAGCCAAGCGGGACTTGTGAGAGGTACAGTTGTCTTGCTGGAAAACTCCATTACCGTGCGGATAACAGAACAGCATAAACGGATGGAGGTGATTACCCAGCAACTCTACGTATCGAATTGCATTGAGGGAGGTTGGTACACGCACCAAAGATCCCAAACTGTGCCACGAAAAAACACCCCAGACCATGATTGAGCCACCATGCCCTTGTACAGTTCCAGCCAGGCATGCAGGATCCATGGCTTCATGAGCCTGACGCCATATTCTCAGCCTCCCGTTGGCGTTAAGTAGTCGGAATCGAGACTCATCACTCCATGCTACTCGTTTCCAGTTCTCTACACTCCAGTCTCTGTGCTCTCTTGCCCAGGCAAGACGTGCAGCCCGATGGCGAGTAGAGAGCAATGGTACTCTCGTAGGTCGACGGCTCCCGAAACCCATACGGTGAAGCGAGCGTTGCACAGTCCGTTTACTGACTGTACGACTGGCACCGTCATTAAACTGGGTGGTAATTTGAGCTAATGTTTGGCTTCGCTGGCTACGTACAATACGCCTGAGCCGTCTCTCACCACGCACTGTCAAGGCTAATTGTCCTTTGCAGTTTGCCCGATCGCTAGTTTTTTTTCCACCATCCATGTATTCTTGGTATACTCTTGACACTGTCGACCTTGAAAATACTAGCTGTCTGATGATTTCGGAAATTGAATGGCCCATGCGTCACGCACCTACGATTTGTCCGAGATCGAAGGCGTCTAAATCAGGCAGTTTACCCATACTGGCAATTCCAACAACTAATTCAGAACAACCACAGTACGCACTATATATGCAGTTACCACAGCGCCCTCACTTGCGCATACATGATGCGCAGCGCTACACAATTTGCATAGGCTTTGCTATCCTTAATTCAGTGGCACTTCAGTGTATATAGATGCATATATACCTACAAAAGAGGTAAGCAACGATAAGTAATCCTACGATAATAACTCGCGGAAGTTTCGTTCGAAGAGACTACCTGAATTTTTTTTTCAAATGAAAACTGACGCAAAATACATTTTCTTGTAAAATGTTTTATATTTCTTTACGTGACAAACAGAACACCCACTCAGCTTTAATTTCATGAAATTACGCATGGAATAGGGAATCAAAAGTAACAATAAATTACCTATTAGATGCAAAATGGGTATTACGGTAAAGCGTCGACCATCCGGATTGCCTAAACCAGGGGGTCCCGGGGTCGTGACGGGTATTCTGGGGGAGGGGGGAGGGGGTGCCACGGTTTTATTCTATTAAGATATCTTTTTAGCGAGACATAACGGAAAATATTTGTCAGTATTTATTTTCCAAGAAACTGAAAGACAGTGATGTCTTTTATTAAAGGAAAAATCTCATTCAAAGCGAAAACGGAGTTCGTTAGAAATCTACCACCTTTATTGGGTGGTCAATGAAATTCGCATTTACTTACTACGCACAATACAGGACGTCCGGACTAAAAGTATCCAAAAGTTATGGCTTTATTTTTACGGAAGTACCCATTAGAATTTTAAAAATATATTTAAATAGAAAGAACATGTCACCAAGTTTATCAATGGTGCACCTTGTAAGGTATACATAAGATTCGATTCACAAGAATCGAACTTTTGAGTGAATAAATTAAAGAAGCTGCTTGAGATATGCTAATTTCGGCATACGCGCTTGGTATAAATACCATGCAGCTTGATTAATAGAAAGGTTGTTAAGGTTGATAGATAAGCGAGTTAGGGGAGCTACGAGGTAAGCAGCTCCAGCTGTTAACCGGGGCGTGTGCTTAGCAGGCCCAAAGTTTACGTGGCAGAACTGCTGATTTGACTCTCTGCTGGTTTGTGAGTATGGCAAAACGTATTTTTATTGAATGCTAATATATATTCCGTACAAGTAGTACGTATGCTTATTGCTGTAAAAGCAAATTATATATGTGCAACGAATTCAATAAACATTGTTTCACGTATAAACTGTGTTTGTATCAAATTCATTTAGAGTGCCACTTTAAATTATATACACCCAAGTCTGGGTAGAAGTGAGCTATTCTCTATAACCTTTTGTAGCACGACAAACGTCTAAACGGTAATCCAGTCTCTCCAAATGTTTCGTAGCATATCAGGAGTTATTAGTGTATAAACAAAATATTTTGCGTACAAACAAAATAATTACAAGATAAAAAGAACTTTTTATATACCATGTTTTTAAATTTTCTGTTGAATCATATAAACTTGACAATTCTATGTATTAATAAATAATTTTTAAAAATTTTTTGATGAATTATCCCTTCAACTTGAAAGAAAATGAAGTTAATTGGAAATTAACTTACGTTTAACATTTCGTTCCCGTCCCGGCCGATAGAGGGCTGCACCAGTCTACAGAACAAAATTAACTGAAATGAATTCAATGCTGCTTAAATATGGCTAAAAGTATTAATAAAATGCATTGTCATCGTGTTCTGAGCTATTCTAAAAGTTTCAAATGTCCAGCTAGTCGGGAAGTTAGTTAAAAATCGATTGGAAGATTTCTACCGGACAAACAAACACACACACACACACGCACACACACACACGCACACACACACAAACAAACAAGAAAGCGAGTCAATAAAAACATGGTAAAAAATGAAACTGGGGATGAGTTGAAGAAGCGTATCATTCAAGTAATTCGTCTAATAACTTGGAGAATAATTCATCCCTTGGAGAAAACTAGATTACAATTTAGACGTTTGTCGTACTACAAAAAGTGCACACATCGAAATCTATTGATATTAAAACTTGGTGAGATGTTCTTTCTATTTAAATAATTTTTAAAAAAATACTAATGGGAAGTTCCGTAAAAATAAGCCATAACTTTTGAATACTTTTAGCCCGGACACCCTGTACACAAAGTTTAAACGACATTTCGTCTTTCATCAGTCTGTGCTATCACTTTTGGTATTAATATCTTCTATTTTTATGGTTATATAATTGTGAATCCATAATGTAGGTGCTTTATTTTTCTTGGGGTTCTCATCTGTTTTTGCCTCTATACACCTTTGACTGAGAGATATATAAGACAAAGTTGAAAGTAAAAAACCAGCTAAGTTCTATTACTACTTGCAGCCAGGAACTAAAAACATGAAAAGATAAGTATTAAAAAGGCTTTAGACAACATCTCTTCATTAGCGGTGCCGATACTGTCTAAAAACCAACGGATTGTTTCTGATAAGTATGATCTAACCAATAAACATACTTAGACACCGAACAATCCATAAGCATCAGAAGAAATGAATAAAAAGTTGCTGACCAAACAAAGAACAACAAGCTTGGCGCTAGACAATGTTGAAGTTAAGAGTAGGAAACCGCAAGAAGACTGACGTCACAAACCTTGCAACCATGGAGTTAATGGATATACAGATGCAGACTTACTGTGGAGACTGTGTTATAGGATATATAAACCTAAATTAAATATGTATTATTATTATTACTAAGGGTAAAATATTATTTATTATTAATTATTATTATTATTTTTACTTAAGAATATTATTATTAATTAATGAGTATTATTTAGTATTAATGAGTATAAATTTTAGTTGTTATTTTCACTAATTAAACTTATTTTATTACTTATTATATTTTATTACTAATAAATTGCAACAGAACAATCTATTCATTAAATTTAAAACAACCAATTGTGTGCTTGGAAAGACTATCGGGGTAATGATTACGTTTTAGCACAACTAACAAGTCTAAAATAAGTTAGGTAATTTTGAAATTAAACAATATTAAATTCATAATCTGATCTTTTATCATATAAGTCAAAAATAAAATTGTTATGAGAATTTACTTTGATGTTAATATCTAAAAAGTTTACATTAATATTATTTTGGCTAAATTTGGCTCTCTCTCTCTCTCTCTCTCTCTCTCTCTCTCTATATATATATATATATATATATATATATATATATATATATATATATATACAGTGGAATCTCGATCTATCGTTTTTCAAGGGACCGATTGAAATGAACGATAAATGCAGGAAAACGATAGATGCGGAAACATAACAAAGCAATATGATCGTTGGGACTGGATAAAATGAACGACACATACGGAAAAACGATGGATCCGAAAGCGATCCATCGAGATTCCCCTGTATATATATATATATATATATATATATATATATATATATATATATATGTGTGTGTGTGTGTGTGTGTGTGTGTGTGTGTGTAACAAGAAAGAAATCCCGTCCTTCTCTAAATTTACATTTACCGCGTATTCTAAATTCTCTTTTAATAAAGCACGACCCCTTTTCTAAAATGGAAACCTAAAAGTAAAGTAAGATAATTTATCGTAGCCCTGCAGATCATTAAGCAGGCATGTAAAGTATCGGAACTCAATAACATCCCCTGATATGAGTGTTTAGAAGTTATGAGATTCCGAATGTCAGTATAGTGTCAAAATTCTTGAAGAGCCCTCGAACCACTCTGAAGTTATGTCTGCTATAACGTCAAAAACCCCACTTTGCAAGAACTTTATGGCCACTTTTCCTACGCCCAGGTCAACAGGTCGCGGGATCTAGCAGTAAAGTCCCCGATAAACTTAAGTGGACACGTGAACTCCACGAATCTAAAGTCGCCCAATTAAAAATTAAGTAGTTTAGGCCCTTTGGCGACAATATCGCAAAACACCCATTTAATATTGCATGAACAGAAGACTTTTCTCTCTTCGTTTCTAACTCTTGTTGCTGTCGGACCTACTGTCCACAGTCCGGTGGTTACAACGCTTTTCTCTCAACTCTCCAATGTAAGCACTGCTGTTTTTACGTCCCGTCCTGGCATGGACGCCGGACAAGTCATGTGGCCACTGCAGCTAATATCTTCGTAATGCCTACTAATTGAATAAAGGTGATTTCCTGGACATCGTATGAAATGTGTGTTCCTCTTCTATGGCTCCACGTGTGTTACTCTCCTAAATTTCGTAGGTGTTTTCCTGAATGAACACTCAGCCCGACTGCATCACTCCTCTTACCGACTGCATCTCCCATAAGTTCTACGCGTCAATCCCCTTGTGCTAAATTTTCCAAATGTGATTATTATCACATATATATATAATCCCCTATATGGCCGTTCTTACAAAGAGGGTGTGAAATTTCCCGTTCTAAATAATGAATCAGGAAAATGGGCCCCGTTAGCTAAAGGTTAAAGCCGATTTCGAACGACTACAAATACCCATGCCAAGAGTGGACCTTGGGTTTGAGTCCTCCCTGGTACCGAATGCCTGTGCCCTACCCATTTCGGCTATCGGCCCGGTACTGAAGGATGAATGTTTCTTAGTGTTTTCCATTTCCTCCAAGTTTCTTACAAATTTTCTCTTTGTGAAATTAAACATTAACTTGGAATTGAATTATGGAAAATGCACTTCAGAGCATTTTCTTTATTTTAAAAGGCCTTTTTAATGACAATATGCAGGGCAGGAAGGAAAGGGAATTGCACGATCCGCTGTAACCATTGAAGGTGGTCAGGACTCGAAAAAGGTTGTGAAACACTGGCCTAAATGAAGCACAATCTTGTTCAAAAAACAATCAAAGACTTTTCCTATACATAATTATAGTACTGTCTGCGAATTATACCTGGATACTGTTGTGAAAAATACAGGTATAATGCAAAAACATTCCATTTTCTTTTTGCTATTCATTTTTTCCTCTAAAGTAGAGTACTGTAAGCATATTTTGTAGGGTTTTGTCTGGTGTAGTTTACTGTTGTTTTTAGTTTTTCAATAACACTGTAAACTCTACAGACCTTTTTGTATTGAATTTACTAAACTGTAGATATGAGGTAAGCCACGGGATTTGAAAATTCGGAAAATTCGATAATACGTTATATATATATATATATGTATGTGTGTGTGTGTGTGCGTAATGCTATAAAATATGGGGGGGGGGGGGGCGATTGCGTGAACTTTAAACGGGATTTTTGTTAAGGAAGAAATAAGAATTATCAATTTAGGACTGGGGAAATCACAAATATCGGGATAAAAGCATCGAGGGGAAAATAGATTGCAAGGTTGGATTTGATTGATATCTAATCTCCCCCAAGCCTCACATTTGGTGCAACCGTCATACTGACGTAATCTGACCGTGGGAGATGCGTAGTAACTTAAAAGCTGAACGTAAAGGGTTGAAATCTTCTGAGACAATGGGATGATTAACTAAGACGGTCGTGCTGCTCCGCAAGCACGCATTTTTGGATAGGAATGAGACTAAATAAATTTTATTAATGGAGCTGAGCCTAGTATGAGATTTAATAAAGATATTTTAAAGATATTTGGTGTGATGTTGTTGCCACTCGCCACATCTGACTGCTGGTAGAAGAAGATGGAGATGTCGGGAGCCGACTGCATTTGTAGTTCTAAGAGGTATTTGGACTACAATGGTTTAAATTATGGGCGTGAAAAACCAAATTCGACATATATATATATATATATATATATATATATATATATATATATATATATACATGTCGGACTTAAGCGGGAACGAAATAATTATTCTAAATTTAAAGGGGGCTTAGTAATTAATTTATTGTCGTGGCGTAATTCGCCACTATTCTCATATCTTGGTTCGAAATACATCGAGAGAAATCGGGGGAATTCCCTTTGGATTGATTGACATCTGTGGCCACGCCTATGGTTCAACGCCGGTGTATGCGTCACAGAGATCATGTGGGCATGCGCGGTGGCTTTGGATGGCAGAAAAACAATAGCGTTTAATCAGACGGCGGGAAACTCTTGATTAAGACAGTCACGCGTCGCTTGGGAGCTTGATGACTGTTGGATTTAATTTATCAGATTGAATCAGGTAGCTTAAGATTTTGGAAATAAACGATGTTAGATATATTAATTGTAGTTCTTTACCACCGGCCTTTTAATTCATTGACTGCCATAACTTGAATAATTAAGTAAAGATAGATTATGAAGGAGTAAGTTTGGATGTAAGACGACGTACTGGGAAGGGTGTAAGTAGCGAGCTCGTCATACATATATATATATATATATATATATATATATATATATATATATATATATATATATATATATATATACATATATATATGTGGGATGCCTCCTTTAGATTGGGCTAAACTAGTCGTCTGCTATAACCAATCTAGCACCCCACATTTAATACATACACTCAGGATGACTCATAAATAGTCTCTCACTAACAATAACAATAGACATTTATTTGCTTGACACCACAATTCACACTCATAACATTTAACATATAGTAGTTGACCTTTTAAGGTAATAACAGTATTGCCAAGAACTCTAACGCTTGGACTTCTGAAGTCACTCGACTCCTTCAACTAGATTTGCCAAGCACTCAACCAACTTGGTCTTCCTGAAGTCACTGAGACTTCTACAGCACGGGAGCTCAATATCGCTTCCCTGCGGCCCGTAGCTACAAGCTAGGCCCAATCCCCGGGGTGTCTTTCCCCGTTCTCGCTTAGGAGCACCGTCCTTTGACACTAGCGCACGAGAGCCTCTGCCCTTCGTCGCCTCCAAAACTTATCTCTCCCTAAACACTTTCTCCCAGTTCATCTCTAGGAATTCTGGAAGCGCTGTCGTCGCATAACGTACGCGGCGGCATACTGCTCATAGCCGGAGCCCTGGGATAATACAATCCCCATATATATATATATAAATATATATATATATATATATATATATATATATATATATATATATATATATATATATATGCATATATATATATATATATATATATATATATATATATATATATATATATATATATATATATATCCGGACGATATTAGTCCGGATTATCGACGCTGTACTGTAATTCCAGTTTCGAAAACTTGATAGAGCTTTCTTCAGCAGGAACCCTAATAAATAACATGCAATTACGAAAGCTCAATAATTGCACAAAGAGAACGTTGCCAATTCACAAAACGCTAAAGCTGGATAAAGATCAGAAGCGAAGAAAAAAATTGGAGAACGTAGCGATGCAAAAAAAAATGTTAAAATTAAATTAAATTAAAAAATATTTAAGTTAAATTAAGAAATTAAATTTAAAAATAATTAAGTGAAATAAAAAAATTAAATAAAAAAAATAAATTGAATTTAAAAAAAATTAAACTATGATAAAATAAAAAAGGAAAATTAAAGTTGAGACATGTTTGATTTATTCGTAAAAACACATTACTAGAATTACAAGAAGTAAAAATTAAATTAAACTGAAAAAAATTAAGTTTAATTTAAAAAATTAAATAAAATGAAAAATTAAATTAAATAAAAAAATTAAATTGAATTTAAAAAATAAATTAAACTATAACAAAATAAAAAAAAAGAAAAGAAGAGAGAAGTTTGATTTATTCGTAAAAACACAATACCTGAATTACAAGAAGTAAAAATTAAATTTAATTGAAAAAAATAATGTCTAATTTAAAAAAAATTAAATTAAATAAAAAAATTAAACCAAATAAAAAAATTAAATTGAATTTAAAAAATAAATTAAACTATAACAAAATAAAAAAAAAGAAAAGAAGAGAGAAGTTTGATTTATTCGTAAAAACACAATACCTGAATTACAAGAAGTAAAAATTAAATTTAATTGAAAAAAATAATGTCTAATTTAAAAAAAAATTAAATTAAATAAAAAATTAAACCAAATAAAAAATAAATTAAACTATAATAAAATAAAAAAGGAAAATGAAAGAAGAGAGAAGTCTGATTTATTGGTAAAAACACAATACCTGAATGACGAGTAGAAACAAGTTTTGTTAAAATCTTATGTTTAGAGGGCATAATTAGGTGACAGGAGTAATAATTGACTTATTCCCCGCGTCACAATTCATCACGGGACATGAAAGGTTTCTGAATCTCATTTTCCCTAAATATTCCTCCCCTCGCTATCAAATTATTTCCGCACGAGCTACCCGCTGACGTAAATGAATATTTCAGTCAAGATCGTTCATTGCTCAGCCTGTCCCTCAGCCGTCCTTATTTCCATATCTCGCACTTTTAATTTAGGCAGTAACTCGCAAAAATTGCTGGCAAACTCGGAACCTGCTTCGTATTTATTAGTTTCATTATGCTCGTTCATGCTTGTCACTGAGATTTCAAAGACAACCAGAGTCATTTATTACTTTTTTGTTGCTGTTGTTATTTAACAAGCTGTGATAGGCATTTCATCTGAGGCTTGCTTCTCAGATTCAAATTTTATAAGGTGACTAGCTGAAAACCCGCACTTTGCTACGGAGTACATTCAAATTAAATACAACGGTCAATGTATGCAATTCATGCCAAATATATATATATATATATATATATATATATATATATATATATATATATTATATGATAAATACGACGATCAATGTATACAATTGATGTAATATATATATATATATATATTTATAACAAAATCGTAAAGGATAATTTTATAGACAAAATAATGTAGAAGAAAATATTCAAATTAAATACAACGGTCAATGTATGCAATCATGCCAAATATATATATATATATATATATATATATATATATATATATATATATATATATAAGAAAATCGTAAAGGATAATTTTATAGACAACATAATGTAGCAGAAAATATTCAAATTAAATCTAATATAAAGAATACTAAAGAATATAGTACAGTTAATATAGTACAATTTGTAGAACATTTCTTTTACTGCATTTTAATATTTTTTTGGATAATGTCCAATCGTCTGCCGCATTAGCAAGGAAAAAAATATTTTTTGTTTATTTAGTTGTTACGCACGTGATGATAAATTTATTGAAAGTACCAGAAAAAGAAATCACGTGATCTGCATTTAATAAATTAAATTCTAAAATTTAATCTTTAAAAATTCACCAAAAATCAGGAAATGGAGGAAAAGATTCGAAAAAGATTTCGTTTTAAAGGAATTTTTACAATTTTTCTCGTGCTATAAATTTTATAACCCTCAAAGTATTATTTTAAATGCAAACGTAAAAAAAGTTAAAAAACAGCTTAAAAATTTAATTTAAAAAAATCTAAGAAGAATTTTTCAAAAATCTCTCTTAGTGCACCCCTACACCATAAGAAGAATCGCCATGCAGAATTTCAGCCCTTTAGGTCCAGTGGTTTGGTCTGTGAGTAGTCAGTTACGGAACTGTTTTATATATATAGATTATAATTCAGTTATGAACATTTTCATGGGGAAAACCCCTATGCAAGAAAAGTAAATTTTAGGGGGAAAATATTTTACTTTTTTTTAGCACTGACATGCTGTTCTTTTCAAATGCTATTAAACGTCCTGTCATGTTATTTTTTTAACGTTCTGTGTAAGGAAATTCTTGGTAGCAACCACATTTAGCGCCACAACGCCACAGTTAGAGACCGTTTCATGACTGTATGACGTCATTCGTATTAAAGCTGCTGTGTACTTATCCTATTGGATTCCTCCATCTCAATGCTAACCTCTGGAGAAAATGTGTCTACTATTGAAAGCTTTATGTATATTGATAATCGAACAAAAATGTTATTTTCAGATAGCCTGGAGTTTTATGCACCTTGCAACAGGATTGATTCATTTTAGAAATTGCGTCCACCAGAGGAATTTAGGGGCGTTTAAAATACACTAGACCAGATTTTCCCCCTAATAATTTAAATTTTACCTAAAGATTCCCGAAAGTTGCATGGGAACCACATATGGCTCTTTATCGCTGCAATTAGCGACCGTGTCATATCTATATATATAAAACAGTTCCGTAACTGACTCACTGACATACAACGCACAGACCAAGCCGCTGGACCTAGAGGGCTGACATTTTGCATGGCGATTCTTCTTATGGTGTAGGGGTGTACTAAGAAAGATTTTTGAAAAATTCTTAGATTTTTTTAAATTAAATTTTTAAGCTGTTTTAGTAACTTTTTTTAAAGTTTACTTTTAAAATAATAATCTGAGGGTTATAAAATTTATATCACGAGAAAGATCATAAAAATTCCTTTAAAATGAAATCTTTTTCGAACCTTTACCTCGGTTTTCTGATTTTTGGTGAATCTTTAAAGATTCATTTTTAGAATTTAATTTAGTAAATGCCGATCACGTGATTTCTTTTTCTGGTACTTTAAATAAATTTATCGTCACGTGCATAACAACTAAATACACAAAAAAGTATTCTTTTTCTTTCTAATGCGGCAGACGATTGGATATTATCCAAAAAAAAAATAAATATCCCTTACGATTTTTTTATAAATATATATATATATATATATATATATATATATATTACATCAATTGTATACATTGATCGTCGTATTTATTATAAATATATATATTTATTTTTTTTTTCATTAATTGCATACATTGGCCGTATTTAATTTGAATGTACTCCGTAGCGAAGAGCGGGTTTTCAGGTAGTTCTTTATATTATTCCCGAACTTAGATGATTAGAACCGAGTATTATCAGACAGTTTATAGCTGCAGCCAAGCTCTTCATGGTACAACGAATTAAAAATTCTGCTCATGCAATCATTTTCTGAATCAGGGGAATAATCGTTGAGAAGGCTTAGGGGGATAGTAGACTTTCAAATTGCCAAAAATCGAACAAAAATTGGAATTTTTTTGGTGTATTAATATTTCTAAAGTATGTAAATATTGGAATAAAATGCATCTAAAATGTGTAGTGAAAATTAAAATGAAAAAATGGTGGCTTTAGAAAAGTAAGTATTAAAGGTAGATGAAAACACATCTTTTAAATGGCTTTTTCTCAAAATAGGTCATTTTCATGTTTGAAAGTCTTTGAGATGCTCCTCGCGTCATAATTATTTGACAAATTTTATAAAAGTTATAATAAAGACCCCTTTAATACATTTAAATAAAGTTATGTATCCAATTCAAATTTCGACATTGTTCAGATTATCAAAGTTTACCTTAAATGTAGAAAAGGACAAAAAATTCACCAAAATCTAGAGTACAAGCATAAAAATATTTCCTAAAAATTACCTATTCACCGAAAGCACAAAGTAATTCACAACTCTGTCCAAAATGTATTTATAAGCAATGTAAATGCAAAATTAAGGGAGGAAGTTAAAAATTGAATGGCAAGGAACATTTAAAAAAATAATAATTTCAATTTTTAAAATATAAAAAAAAATTAAATATTTATAAAATTTTATAAGGTGTTTGATATAGTTATACTTTAATGAATATATATGCAAAATTTCATATCTCTGAGGCAAAAATTTCAAAAATCGCTAGGTAAAGTCCCCCATTCCCTTAACAGCACCTTGCTGCGTAGTTAAAATTTATAGCTAACAAATTGCTTCATTTTGTTTTCAAGTATACTTTAAAAGCGACTTTTTAAAAAAAATTTTTGCCTTAGCATCTACATTTTATAATGAAGTTTACTCCATACTTTTAATTACCCTTAAAATACAAGCATAACAATGTAAACAATTCAACACAAACTAAAACTTATAAAGTGGGCATAGACTGCCAAACAAATTAACTGAAAATCTACCCTAGCGTTGAAAATTTTAACTTTTCAATAAAAGATTGCGCAGTTGCAACAAATCCTCATATTGAAAACGGACAAATATAACTAAAATTAAATAATTCAACAGAGCTAGATAATTATAGGAAGAATCTGTTCCGTTTCAATGGGGATCTCGAGGCCTTGGGATGTGTTTTGGTTAGACCTGCATCCTATTCAGAAAGTTCCCGCTTGAGGTAACTGATTTGGTAGGCCTCCTGATGAAGAGCCAAGTCGGTTGTCTCGTTATACGGTTTAGTTCTTTTACTGTTACAGAATCTTGCATTTATGGTGCGTAGAGCTCTAAGTGCGTAATTTCTGTTTATTCTTATCTAGAGCCCTGTTGAATTATTTAATTTTAGTTTTACTTAAAATACAAGGTTAGAGATGGCAGCATTAGTGGGTTCAACGGACAGATGCAAATTTAAGCTAAAACCTAGAAGAGTACAGAGGCTGTTCACACATTTTTTAGACGATGTATATTGTATTCAGAAAACTAAATTAAATAAAATTCTTGTGTTTTAAATGTTCTATTTGACATCCCTTATTCTGAACTATCTTTCGACACCGCAATTTCCAGGATAATAATGCCTTTTGAAGTGTCAGAAGAGGTATTCTATCCCATTCCTCCTGAACAGCTTTCCAGAGTCCTGTAAGGGTTTTGGGACGACGTTTGGATAATGCAGATTTTAAAAGTCCGAAAGCACAAAAATCCATAGGTGATACATCGGGAGATTTAGTAGGGATATCAGTGAAGGGCATGGCCTTGATACCAGTTTTTTCTTCCATTTCTTTTAGGAAATTTACAGTGGATTTTGATGTGTGACTGCTATCTTTGTCCTGATGGTGTCTCACAGATTGATGGCACTGTGGGTAAAGCGATGGTATTTCATTCAGAAAAATTGGCGATAAAATATGTTCCTGATAGTATTCGGAGTTAATCTTGACATTTTTTCCACTCTCTTTATTTTTAACTTGCCATTATAAGAAAAACCAGCAACAATCATGAATCCCTTAGAAAAACTTTCTTTCGATTCTTTGAACCATGTACTTAAATTTTTTTCTCCCCTTTTATGATAATAAATGGATCTTTTTTTGTTGCAATCATTTAAATACACCCATGATTCATCTATTGTGACAATTGTTTTCCATTTTTCTTTGGATAAGTGTTTCTCATATAGAATTCTGCAGCGTGTCCTGCGTTCAGCGATATGATTTGGAAGAAGGCGATGCACATTGCGATTTTTCGCTTTCTTAACATTTAAATCAACATTTATCATTTTGTTTACAGTGGACACCGAGCATTTTAATGATTTTGCAACTGTCCTTTGACTAGGGGGATTTTCTTTTAACATTAAACAACGTACCTTTGCAATAGTCGAAAATGTCCGTTTTTTCCTTGGATACTTGTTTGGATGTTTTGTCCCACTTGAGGCTCCAATTTGACGTTTTTTTCCTTTCTTGTTGACGATATTACCTATCGACGCTTTAGATATCACAAAACCATGACACTCACATCGTTTTTGGATAACGGAGTATGCATATATCTCTTCGGAAAGAGCATAAATGTAGCCTTCGAAACACTGCTTTGTTAAAAACACCATTTTGAATAAAAACAAAACTTTCAAGCCGAAGACGATAATTTTGACTTTTAAAAACATAGTACAATTGCAATTATTTCTTTTGCAGCAAACGATTTTTTATTACCGCTTACCAAAATCGTCTAAAAAATGTGCGAACAGCCTATGTAATAGAAGAAAGTGGATTCAACAGACATGCTGGTTAGAGAGAAGCCAAAAAGTGTAGATGGTTGCATCAAAGGGTTTAATAGTCATGTACGTTTGAAAGAAGTCAAACGTGGGAGATAGCATCATTTGTGGGAAAATAGACCTATGCAAATTGGAGGAAAGACCAATAAGGACAATAACAGTACTAAAATTTCAAACAGATATTTAGGTTAGAGAGAACATAAAGACAGAAGGTAGTCGCATTAGAAGGTTCAACTCAGATATGTAAGTCGGATGGAAGCCTCAGCAGGAGGATACCAGAAATTTTGGCTTCAACAGACGTTTATATTGAACAGAAGCCAAAGAAGGACGATAGTAGCACTAACAGGTTCAACAGACATCTGTGAGTTGAAAGAAAGACACGGAGGGTTCATATCAGAAGCACTAATGGGTTCAAGAGGTATAATAGTTGGAAAGAAACCAAATGAGACACATATCAGCTATAGAGGGTTCAAAAGACATTGTGCAAGTTGAAGGATAGACCCAGAAGGACGATAGCAGTTCAAAAGGCGTTAAGGTTTGAGAGAAACCAAACAAGGATAGATAGCATCTTCAGTGGGTTCAACAGACATATGTAAGTTGAGGGGAAATTTCAGTAGAATGATACTAACAGAACTGAGTTCAACAGACATCTGTGAGTTGAACGAAAGACACAGAGGGTTCATATCAGAAGCACTAATGGGTTCAAGAGGTATAACAGTAGAAAAGAAACCAAACGAGACACATATCAGCTATAGAGGGTTCAAAAGACATTGTGCAAGTTGAAGGATATACCCAGAAGGACGATAGCAGTCCAAAAGGCGTTAAGGTTTGAGAGAAACCAAACAAGGACTGATAGCATCTTCAGTGGGTTCAACAGACATGTGTAAGTTGAGGGGAAATTTCAGTAGAATGATACTAACAGAACTGAGTTCAACAGACACGTGTAAGAAGAGGAAAGCGGTTGCTTTTATCTTATATTGGGTCTGATGAACCCACTTTTACCGGTAACGTCTTCCTGGAGCTAGAATTTGTTAAAATAACAATGTACATCTCCAGCTACTTTGTCGTGGGCTCCCCAGCAAGGCATGACCGATGAATACGCTGGAGGGAAAGAAATTCCAAATATAGGACTTCTGTAAACTTTTACTGGTGACGGACAAAATGCCCACTTCAGAGAAGGCCATCGTCTATCCCGAACTGTGGTGTAAATTTGACAGCTCAAGAAGGTCGGTGATGTTGGGGATGTACATTTTTGCTTTTGTTACGGCGAAATTATTGTTCCCTTGCGTTGTGTTCAGCGGGAAAAAAAGGACATCCTCTCTTTAAAGGACACCGGAGCAACAAAACACTACGTCGATGTAGTTTGCAAGGAAACTATTAGAAATACTAATACATCGAACAGACTTCCTTAGCCTGTGAAGTGTGGGCATCAAACTTCCTAAAATTTGGCTATGGTCAACCGTTATAAAGTAAAGGTTGCCAGAAAATGCGTCTCCGGAAAAAAACAAAAACAAAATTTAAAACTTTCCCCCAAAAAGGAGGCCAACACCTCCTACCCCTAGTAATTGAGACACAAGGACCGAAAGTTCTGGCCTTGCCAAGATAGTCGGCAGTCGACCCCCAAAGCCTTGAAGACGGCAACAGATGTCTGAAACAGGTGGCGTAGGCGATTGCCTCCTGGTCACTAACAAAATGCGACAAAGACTCCTGAACGAAAGTTCCAGGAATCGGAACCTATGGCCGGGAAGAGGAACCGCAAGGCATTCACATATACAGGGCATCCAGGCTAAAGGTATCCAAAAGTTATGACTTATTTTTACGGAACTACCCATTAGAATTCAAAAAAAATTATTTTATTAGAAAGAACCTCACCAAGTTTTAATATCAATCATAGATTTCGATCGTAGTATCATAGATTTCTATGTGTGCATCTTTTGTAGCAAGACTAAAGTCTAATTGGTAATCCAGTTCTCTCCAAGTGCTTCGTAGCATATCAGGCGTTATTAGACTTTTTTGTTTGGAAATTCATTAAATCCGTTGTGTATAAACAAAAAATTGAAACTGTGGATGAGTTGAAGAAGCGTATCATTCAAACAATTCGTGTGATAACTCTTGATATGCTACGAAACACTTGGAAAGAACAGGATTACCATTTAGACGTTTGTCGTGCTACAAAAGGTGCACACATCGGAATCTATGATACTATGATCGAAAGCTATGATTGGTATTAAAATATGGCGAGAAGTTCTTTCTATTTAAATATTTTGAAAAAAAATTCTAATGGGTAGTTCTGCAAAAATAAGCCATAACTTTTGGATACTTTTAACCCGGACATCCTGTTTATATAAAGCAAACAAAAATCGTGACAAGGTTTCAAGCTCCGCTCATTTCTCAGTATTTATACGTTTCGTAATATAATGTTCCAGTAAGGTGATATTTTACTATGGTTGTATGCATTCCATAAAGGCCATTGAAAGGGAAATTCCTCCTTTTAACACTAAATGCTAGGTACACCTTGCGTACACACCTGGGCAGAAATTCAGCCGCTTAGGGCCGACCTCTAGATATCGCAATGCAGCTATATGATGACTGCCTGACTAGAGCAGGATACTGCAAATTTTTTCTCACCTATTGATATCACTCATATCTTTTGGTTTCTTTCCAACAGATGGCATTCAGAATTTTGAAAGAAACTAAAAGTTCATCCCTGACGAATAGGGAGGGATATATATATATATATATATAAATACATATGTCAATTTTATTAATTCATTTTCACTAGATAAAAACGCGAAGTCGACAGCTATCGCGACCTTCAAACTAAACTAAAGTTCGAAACCCGATATCACCATGGATGTCCCTCCAGCAAACAAATCCATAAGTGACAGATCTGCCGGCAAACTTCTTTTAAATTTCTGATAGTAAGCGACGTCGCTGCCTTGGCGGGGAAATCGATATCGTGGCTGTACTGTCGGTAACTGCACGGTTTCGTGTTTCGGAAATTAATATCCGAGAGATAAAGAAAGAAATTTTCTGATAATGATTATTTTTCAGTAGAAACGTTGTAGCTTTTTATAAAAATCTAAAAATAAACTCGCTTGAAAATGGAACGATTTCAAAGACTAGTTTTGGTATCATGATAAATGCTCTGTCAGCTATTTTGAGGACCAGCCGCTTTATGCAGATCTAACCGCTATTCCGGGCGTTAACTGTAAAGAACCAGAACGTCTTATACAGATCTAACCATTGTTTCCGGCGTGTATTCTAACGAAGCGTTCTTATTTTTTTAAAGGAAAATATGTGCTTTGCCGAAATTTTGTAAAAGAAAAATCAAATTTATTCAGTGAAAACTTCTCGAAAATACGTGTTTTGTTGAAATAGTGTGTCGGGACTCGTGGTTAAGTAGCTTGTTTATGGTTTCCATGGAGACATAAACCATTCCTTCCTTCCATATATACTACATATATATTGATTTATTCATATATATTTACAGAATCTATTATACACAATTTCCATTATTAATCAATCATTATCAAAATCCGTCGAAAACCAGAGAATCATAACTCAGTTCAATCTAAAGTTCAGCATGGAGACAGGAAGCACGTCCTGTAGTTAATTCTTCTCCTTCTCCTTTTCTGGACCTCCTCTCTCTCCCTTTTTATATCCCATCTTTCAAAAATTCCAGATCATTCTAGAAGCCTCTGGATCGGCGTGGGAAAGCTCCCACGGCTTGCGGTCAGTTAGTGTGTTACACCATCTGGTCCCTCCTACTCACCTTTCTTTGAACTATTAACGACTTGTTTAACGACCACAGTCAATCTTTTATTAAATTGGTCGCATATGGAAAGGCTCTTCCCAATTAAGAACGGGCTCTGGGTTTTTTTTTTTACTTTTTTTTACAACTGCTTACGCTCTGCTCCGCCCCGGAAAGCATAGTGAACAAGGCCCAAATAAACTCTTACGAAAAATATATTTCTATTGCAAGAAAAAGGAATCGTACGTTGACTCAAGAAGAGCACGTGCTTCAACGATGCTGTTGGACATTGATTTATGTCTCCGGTTGTATTATGCATCTTGTGTTGCAGTTATATCTTTTGTATAGTATTTTGTGGATTAATGAAAAGTTGTTAGTACTTTTTATTAGTCTGAGGCTTACAGATGACACTTGGGATTAAATGGAGCTGAGTGTGACTACAGTAACTGTTTTTGCCGTGAACGGCTGTATTGTTGTTAAGTTATTCTTTTGTAAATTATAGTGAGGATTACTTATTTTGCTAATTACTAGGGGCTTCGGCCCTAGGCTCGCTACGCTCGCTCCTCCGTTATGGCTAATAGCGAGATACATAGGGGTGATTCTCGGGCAATGTAACAGCTTCCATCCATTTGCTGATGTCACCCTTAATGCGAAAGACGTTTCAGCACTGTTGAATTATCAGATTTAAAATTCAATTAAAAATCGAAAATTTAAGATATAGAATTGAAACGAGGTTTATATGAATAAAAAAGCTTTCATCTTCCAGATGATGTAAATATTTTCTTTGTAAGATAAAAACTCGAGGAGCATCGATATCATATCCACATAGGGGACGATATTTCTTGAAAAACTGCGTTTCATTTTTTGATGAAAATATTAGTCTGTTTTAAAATATTTTTAAACAAATGAGGTCTAGCTTGAAAGAGAATTGTCTGTAGTCTTAGACTGTAAAAAGATCAAAATTCTACGATCATGTTTTGGCGAGTTATCGTAATCTGAAGATGAAAAAGTCAATATTTTCCCACAAAACATAAAATAAAAATAAAAAACTTGAAGTCCAACGAAGTCCCACAAGTCCGACGAAGATGAGACATGTCTTACTTTGTTCCCCACATTTTTCTGTATCTATTGGTATCGGTTGCGACCCCCATACCCCCAGCGGTTTCGGAGGAGATAGCGTGACAAGCTTTTGACAGCGGCAGCGGAAGTTACTTTTTTTTAGAATAGAGATATTTTTTGTTGCCACTTCTAGAGTTTGTAGTTATACTAAGATTGTACAATTCTATTTTTTTCTTTTTTTTTAAAATTTTGTTTGTTTGCAAGATCACTTTTGAAATTAACTTTTAGCTTATGGGGCCCATTTTTCCGATTCCCTCTTTAGAACGAGAAATTGCATACCCCCTTTGTAAGAACGACCATAAGAGGTAATTCAGAACGTTTATTGACGGATAAACAGGGGGGTGAAAATTAAAGATATGTTTCACTCCCATGGATTTTAATCGCATGCATTCACGAAAAAAAGGCAAAAAAAAAAAGTCGAAATTTCTTCCATTTTGGATCAAAACTGCAACCATGACTTCGTGACGCCACACTATAAGTCTGGCGGCAGAGATAACACTGACGACAAATGCTATTTTATATCTATTTCCCATGACCCTGGTGCTTCGGATCATCTGCCAGTGTTTGTTTTAGGGGAGTGCTGGGGAGAGTATCACTATAACGAGGCACCGGCGTGCATCGATTAACGATGCTAATCATCGTCTGGCGTCACTACTCCAGCCTCTATGGACATCCCAGAACGGAAGAGCAAAGATTAGATAATATTCCAACTGCGGCGGTGACTAACATTGCCTAATGAGAAAAACTATTAAACTATTTACGGTCGGGTCCGCAGAAAAGCGCCCAATCCCTGGAAAAGATAGAATTACGGGCATGAATACTTATCTGATCGAAAGGAGACTCATCAGAAGTGAGACTTTTTGATGTCGCAATTACAGCTGTGGCGTTGACATCCAAAATAACCGTATAGGAGACCAGGTCCGTTTGTTGGTTGACGCGGTGTTATCGACCGACCTAGCAGATCTTCACGACCGGTGTTAACCCTCAAACGGTACATTGGTTTGACAGGACGTAGGATTACTTTCCTCCATAACGGTCCTCCGAAAAGAAAAAATTTCAGACGCTAAAAACCGTTCGTCGCCGCGAATTATAATTATGGCAGCTCGCCAGACCCAGTCTGTATCGCTTGGGCATGATTTGTAGATACATGATTTTGTTGCCTCATTTTCGGGTTTTCATGTCCACAGCATATCGGATATTACAAAAATAATTTCCCCCTTATTTTCCCGTTTAGGTGCAGGCCTATCTGACAAAATCTGGTACTATAATTTTGGACTGGCCTGGGAAAAGTCCTCGTCTGAATCCCATTGAAATTTTTTAGCATATAAATGGGTACGAAAATTGCTGCTAAAAAGCCTGCTAGTAAGATTAAACCACAGGAAAACATTATTAGGGTTTGGTTCCATGAAATTGGCGAGGATTACGTTTAGAAGTGAGATATCTTCTATGCCGGACCGCTGCAAGGCTGTCATCGCAGCTCGTGGAGGATCTATTAAACACTGAAGCGATCCTTATACGGTGTATACACATCTAAGTATATGTAATACTAGCTGAAAACCCACGCTTCTCCACGGAGTACATTCAAATTAAATACAACGATCAACGTATGCAATTAATGCCAAAAAAATAAATATATATATATGTATAATAAATGCGACGAACAATGTATACAATCGTTGTAATATATATATATATATATATATATATATATATATATATATATATATACACATATATATATATATACTAGCTGAAAACCCGTACTTCGCTACGGAGTACATTGAAATTAAATACAACGGTCAATGTATGCAATTAATGCCAAATATATATATATCTATATATATAAAACGCGTAGGTATGCGGCACAAAAATCGACGATATTTATACACTCCGAATGGCAACGGCTGCCACTACCAGATGTAAACATTAGCGGCCGTCCGCAATTTGCAACCTCGTGTCTACATGGATTTAACGGGCTGAAATCAGGAATGCTCGAAAGCGAGCTACACGATCAAGTGAAAATTGGGAACGGTCTCAATAAAGAAAGCGAAGAAGAAATAATTCATTAAGAGAGAGCATAAATGATCTAGAGGTTAGGCTTAATCATCGCAGGCACAGCAACCGACAGCCAGTAATAGTTAATTTTCTACACTTTTCCAGTACTTGCTGAATGTTTATTCCATTTTATGAGTGAAGAAATTTTCACAACAATTTATTATTTGATATGATTAAGTGGAGATATCTGAATTGTGAACAATATTACATACAGAGAGTGATATAATCCACACTATATTTTAGTACCTCCTGAATTTTTACTCCATTTTTTAAGTAAAAAAAAATTTCCCCAAAAATTTCTTATTTGATGTAATGATAAAGTTTAGATATCTTAATTTTCAAAAATAGTAGATGCAGAGAGGGAGGCAATTTTTAAAATCATCGGTGTTGGGTTTCTTAGTTTTATCTTTAACTCTGTTCTGAAGTAATGGAAATTCACATTTTTTAATCACGATGTTTTAGAATCGGCCTTACAGAGAATACCCCTTAACAACGTATATTTATGATGACAGGTAATGGTAACATTCCTTACATATGTTACTGTCAGTTGAGTTGCTTTGCAAAAGAAAGTATAAAACTAAAAGCGACCATGCTGGTCGCGCAGCGGCTGGTATATATATATTATATGATAAATACGACGATCAATGTATACAATTGTTGTAAAATATATATATATATATATATATATATATATATATATATACATATACAGAGGCTGTTCGCACATATTTTAGACGATTTTGGTAAGCGGTAATAAAAAATCGTTTGCTGCAAAAGAAATAATTGTAATTGTACTATGTTTTTAAAAGTCAAAATTATCGTCTAGGGCTTGAAAGTTTTGTTTTTATTCAAAATGGCGTTTTTAACAAAGCGGTGGCTCGAAGCCTACATTTATTCTGTCTCTGAAGAGAAATATGCATACTCCGTTATCCAAAAACGATGTGAGAGTCATGGTTTTGTGATATCTAAAGCGTCGATAGGTAATATCGTCAACAAGAAAGGAAAAAAAAACGTCAAATTGGAGCCTCAAGTGGGACAAAAATTCCAAACAAGTATCCAAGGAAAAAACGGACATCTTCGACTATTGCAAAGGTACGTTGTTTAATGTTAAAAGAAAATCCCCCTAGTCAAAGGATAGTTGCAAAATCATTAAAATGCTCGGTGTCCACTGTAAACAAAATGATAAACGTTGATTTAAATCTTAAGAAAGCGAAAAAACGCAATGTGCATCGTCTTCTTCCAAATCATATCGCTGAACGCAGGACACGCTGCAGAATTCTATATGAGAAACACTTATCCAAAGAAAAATGGAAAACAATTGTCACAATAGATGAATAATGGGTGTATTTAAATGATTGCAACAAAAAAAGAGCCATTTATTATCATAAAAGGGGAGAAAAAAATTTAAGTACATGGTTCAAAGAATCGAAAGAAAGTTTTTCTAAGGGATTCATGATTGTTGCTGGTTTTTCTTATAATGGCAAGTTAAAAATAAAGAGAGTGGAAAAAAATGTGAAGATTAACTCCAAATACTATCAGGAACATATTTTATCGCCAATTTTTCTGAATTAAATGCCATCGCTTTACCCACAGTGCCATCAATCTGTGAGACTCCATCAGGACAAAGCTAGCAGTCACACATCAAAATGCACTGAAAAATTTCCTAAAAGAAATGGAACAAAAAACTGGTATCAAGGCCATCCCCTTCACTGATATCCCTACTAAATCTCCCGATGTATCACCTATGGATTTTTGTGCTTTCGGACTTTTAAAATCTGCATTATCCAAACGTCGTCCCAAAACCCTTACAGGACTCTGGAAAGCTGTTCAGGAGGAATGGGATAGAATACCTCTTCTGACACTTCAAAAGGCATTATTATCCTGGAAATTGCGGTGTCGAAAGATAGTTCAGAATAAGGGATGTCAAATAGAACATTTAAAACACAAGAATTTTATGTAATTTAGCTTTGTGAATACAATATACATCGTCTAAAAAATGTGTGAACAGCCTCTGTATATAAGAAAATCGTAAAGGATAATTTTATAGACAAAATAATGTAGAAGAAAATATTCAAATTAAGTCTAATATAAAGAATACTAAAGAATATAGTACAGTTAATATAGTACAGTTTGTAGAACATTTCTTTTACTGTATTTTAATATTTTTGTGGATAATGTCCAATCGTCTGCCGCATTAGCAAGGAAAAAAAAATATTTTTTGACTATTTACTTGTTATGCACATGACGATAAATTTATTCAAAGTACCAGAAAAAGAAATCACGTGATCAGCATTTAATAAATTGAATTCTAAAATTTAATTTTTAAAATTCACCAAAAATCAGGAAATGGTGGTAAAGATTCGAAAAAAATTTCATTTTAAAGGAATTTTTATGATCTTTCTCGTGATATAAATTTTATAACCCTCAAATTATTATTTTAAATGCAAATGTAAAAAAAGTAAAAAAACAGCTTAAAAATTTAATTTAAATAAATTTATGAGGAATTTTTGAAAAATATTTCTTAGTGCATCCCTACACTATAAGAAGAATCGCTATGCAAAATTTCAGCCCATTAGGTCCAGTGGTTTGGTCTGTGCGTTGTATGTCAGTCAGTGAGTCAGTTACGGAACTGTTTTATATATATACACTGCTGGCCACCCAAATTGCAACACCAAGAAAGACATGAGATATCACAACAAAATTTATTTTGTAGATAAAATGTTGACCAAGTATCAAATGATTAAATTTATAGACTTCTGTGAAGTGTGGTTCCTGCCAAAATCAGTAGCCAGAGTAGCCGCCATTGTTGGAGATCACCGCTGCCACATGGCTCGGCATTGATTCAAAGAGACTTTGGATGAGTTCTTGGGGTACAGCAGACCAAGCAGCTTCCACACGTTGCCAAAGTTGATCTGCTGTGGCAGCTGGGAATGGAATCTGGGTCAATCGTAGAGCAACCATGGACCACATGTTTTCTATCGGCGAAAGATCGGGAGAGCGAGGCGGCCAGGGAAGCAATTCAATCTGGCGATTGACGAAGAACCGTTGGACAATGCGTGCCACGTGTGGTCGCGCATTATCCTGTTGAAATATGGCTGTGGGCAAGCCCTGAAGGTAAGGAAGGACAACTGGCTCCAACACCTCAGAGATGTAGCGCTGGCTGTTTAAAGTACCGGCAATGCGTACTAGAGGTGTCGAGAGTGATATCCAATACCGCCCCATACCATAATACGCGGTGCAGGACAAGTTTGGCGGTGCATAACGCAGCTGTTCAGCATCCTCTCTTCACGGTGTCTCCAGACTCGAATGCGACCATCGTGGTGTTGCAGACAAAAGCCTGACTCGTCAGTAAAGACAATTTCATTTCATTCTGCCGTCCACATCCTTCTGTCATCGCACCATTGGCGGCGGAGACGTCTGTGGTTCTCCGTCAAGGGTAGACAAAGCAATGGACGTCTTGCGGACAGACCACTCTGCTGTAAACGGCGTCGAATGGTACGCGCAGACACTGGATGATGCGTTACAGACTGCATGTGCTGTGCTATGGTTATGATGTGACTGAGCGATCCGTCACTGCCATGCGCACAATTTGCCTGTCATCACGTGAAGTGGTGCGCTGAGGTGGATGCGATCGAACACGCCGGTCCGTCGTACCCTCCTGCATCCAACGATCACATATCCGCATTACAGTTGTTTGGTTTCGTCCAACACGACTACCGATTTCCCTGAAAGATAATCCACAATCTCGGTAGGCCACTATCCTTCCTCTGTCGAACTCGGATACTTGATCAAAAGATGATCGCTGTTTTCGACGAGGCATAATTGATCGTTTTTTTTTGAAAAAACCACAAGAAAAACACAATTGCCGAACTTGAAATCGTCGAAATCTCCAAGCCTGAAATAGCGCTTTGAAGTGGCGCCACAGGCGCGCGTGATGTGCGTCTGCGCTGAAATTCTAATCATTTGCATATCTCATCTCCACTAATGCATGTTGTAAATTTCATGTTATTTGCATGTTTCCTTCAGGGTGTTGCATTTACAGTGGCCAGCAGTGTAGATATTTATAAAAAAATCGTAAGGGATATTTATTTTTTTTTTTTTGGATAATATCCAATCGTCTGCTGCATTAGAAAGAAAAAAAATATTTTTTTGTCTATTTAGTTGTTATGCACGAGACGATAAATTTATTTAAAGTACCAGAAAAAGAAATCACGTGATCGGCATTTAATAAATTAAATTCTAAAAGTTAATCTTTAAAAATTCACCAAAAATCAGAAAATCGAGGTAAAGGTTCGAAAAAGATTTCATTTTAAAGGAATTTTTATGATATTTCTCGTGATATAAATTTTATAACCCTCACATTATTATTTTAAATGCAAACTTAAAAAAATTACAAAAAAGCTTAAAAATTTAATTTAAAAAAATCTGAGAAGAATTTTTCAAAAATCTTCCTTAGTGCACCCCTACACCATAAGAAGAATCGCCATGCAAAATTTCAGCCCTTTAGGTACAGCGGTTTGGTCTGTGCGTTGTATGTTAGTCAGTCAGTCAGTCAGTTACGGAACTGTTTTATATATATAGATGACTGCAGTTACAGTGGCTCCCAAAAGTGTTCGTACACTTACGAATTTCAATGAAATAGGGGTCTATCCATTAATTAAAATGAATATTTCAGAATGGGCATTTAATAATAAGATCTATAATCTATTCTTAACAAAACTACATGAAATATTTTGAAAACATAGTAAAACTTTATTTTTAAGAAACCAGTAATCAAAAAGTAACTAAAACTTTATCTCACAAAAGTCATCGTACACTGAAATATTTTCGGATAAATTCATAATTAAAATTATCGTCTGGCGCTTTATTTTTATTTTTGAATTGTGGTGGCATTTAAAATATCGTTTGGCTTTAATTTTTTATTGCCTACTCCGTAATATTCTATTTATTATTTAAAAATGGCTCGTAGTCGTAAAGAAACAACAAACAGCATTCGAAAAATGATTATTTTTCATCATAGTAGTGGTAAATCAGTTCGGAATATTGCTAAATTACTTAATTTATCCTATTCTACTGTGCAGTATGAGAAAAAACTCTTTAAAGAAAAAAATTGGATCGAAAACAAGGTAAGAAAAGGCCGTCCGGCAAAGTTAACAAAACGTGATCAGAGATTTATAATTAGAAAATTTGTGAAAAATCCACGTTTGAGTGCTGTAAAAGTTTCTGCAGAATTTAATGAAACATTTGCTGCTTCAATTTCACCTGAAAATTTTTTACGAGTTCTCAGAACAGCTGAATTACATGGGCGTTCTGCCCATAGAAAATTTTTTGTGAGTGAGAAAAACAGAAAGTTTAGGCTTCCCTTCGCACTATCAATGATAAATAAGCCCCAAACCTATTGGATTAATGTCTTATTTGCCGATGAACATTTCTTTGTGCTGATGGGGGTATAATTGTATGGAGAAGAAAAAAATGAGGAACTTAATCCCAAGAACTTAGTAGGAACAGTTAAGCATGCCGGTGGAGGTATCCTTGTGTGGGGGTGCATGTCAGCATCAAGACTAGGAAATTTGGTATTTATTGAGGGCATAATGAATCATGCTGTTTTAATAAATATTTTAAGAGACAATTTAAAATTATCAGCTCAAAATTTGGGTATTGGAAACAACTTTGTTTTTTTATCAAGATAACGATCCTAAGCACACGGCTCTGAACGTTCGCATCTGGTGTCTCTATAATTGTCCACAAGTTTTGAAAACACCACCTCAATCGCCAGATTTAAACCCAAGAGAACATATTTGGAGAGAACTCGAGGTTCGAGTACGAAAACACGACATTCACACGAAAAGCGAACTAAAAGCAATTATGATGGATGAATGGATGAACATTGATGCAAAAATTACAAAAGAACTAAAGCAATCTATTCCCAGACGTTTAAAAGCTGTTGTGGATGCTAAAGGATATCCTACTAAATATTAATTTAACGAAAAATTAGAATATTTACTAATATGTAGATATTTTTTACAAGTGTACGATGACTTTTGTGAGATAAAGTTTTTGTTACTTTTGGATTTTTGGTTTCTTAAAAATAAAGTTTTACTATGTTTTCAAAATATTTCATGTAGTTTTGTTAAGAATAGATTATAGATCTTATTATTAAATACCCATTCTCAAAAATTCATTTTAATCAATGGATAGACCCCTATTTTATTGAAAATCGTAAGTGTACGAACACTTTTGGGAGCCACTGTATGTAGAATTTACATTAACTACAAAATTTGTGTATGAATTACAGTGATTTCCGCTTATAAGAATCACGTTTGTTATTACTGTTTTTGATTCTTATAAGCGGTTGATTCTTATAACTGAAACTTCCCTTTGGACAGGCACACATACACAAATATATACTTGTACATATAAATAAACACACAGGCACATATATACATAATTTACCATTAAATACTCTTTAATTTACGTTATTTATCATTTATTAAAATTATTTTTTATAATTTTAAAAATACTCAATTTCTAAACAAATACTATAACTCAATTTCTAGACCTATAAGGAACAACACATGATTATAAAATCAACAAGAGGCAGCTTCTCTTTGACTACACTTTGGAAGAACATCATATCTAATTAACAAGTTCTGTTTTTCAGAAAAACTAAGAGTTTTCCTTGTTTTTATCATATTTGAATTCGACTATCAAAAAGTTCTAACACTAACTGGCAATTTTGTTAGAAAACTAAAGTGAATACTAGCGATGTATGCTTATTACAGTCTCAGACGAAGATTCACTTTATAGCTTACGTTTCACGGTTTGATTCTGAATCAAACCATGAAACGTTTGATTCAGCATATGGTTCATCTGATTCAGCAAAATGGATCCGTTTACGTTTCACGGTTTGAAGTGCTGAATCCACTGTCCCGTTTGCGTAAGTGATGGTGGACACTTCGCGGAAGATTTATGTGTTTCAGGGTCCAGAAATCCGCAACCAGGAAGTAAGTGGTGGGAAAAAAGGAGTGCCTGTCTGGAGAAAAGCGAAATCGGACCCGGGCGGGTTAGATGCTCCTGGGTAAAGTTAATAAGACAGTGTTTAGCAAAAACGTATAAGGAGAAACTCTTATGTTATGTCTAAAGGAATGTATTTTACGACTGTTTTCCACCCCAAAGTTTTATCAATCTTTCTTTTCAAAAACTTAAGAAAGAATTTCGTACCTTTTGAGAGTTCAAGTGGCAATTTTTGGAAAAATGAAAGGAAGGCGAAGATTGCAAACTGATTCTTATAACCGGTGGATTGATTCTTTAAAGCGGAAATTTTAACATGGAAATAATACATTTGTTTTTGTTTTTGCCATATTGATTCTTATAAACGGTTGATTCTTATAACCACTGATCACTATAAGCGGTGGTTACTGTACTTTGTTCCACGGTTTGTTAAATATTGCATTTTTCACTATTTTTCCTTTTTTCTGAGTAATTAAGTGTAAATAATTTATTAATCCTATTAAAACTTAATTAAGATTAATCCTAAAAGATTATTGTATCGTAACAATATGATCTGTACATAAAACATGCACATGAAACACATTATTTGCACACTTTTCCACTTTTTCACAGGTTATGCGGTTTTTTGCCCGCCACTGTATACTCGTTATACTGAAATGTTGCTTTATCTATGTCTCAAACGATTTAGAAACCATTTAAAAAGATATTACTGAAGAGTGTCCATACGATGAACTTTCTTTTAACAGAGTCTTCTATTTAACGCAATTTTCTTTAGAATCTCGATTTTGAACAGCGAACTAATCCCCATACAACAAAAACAATATCAGCATAACGGAGTTTCTTTTTTTCTATCGACAGAGAATCAATCGATTTGCTCGATTATTTTATCGATTTTTTTTCTTTTTACAGTTTCAAGAAAATGTTCAGATAAAGTAGGCCGACATTTACTAATGCTTAAAAATGTCGTGAACAAAACGCTTTATATATATATATATATAAATTTCACAGAACACAATTACAGATATTTTTTTTTCTTGTTAAGTATGTTAAACGAATGTAAAACGAGGAATCTTTATAGTTTGGAATGTCTGATATACCGGAAATCGCTTTTATTATTGCAAGATTCTAGTTCCGTTACATAATTTATGAGCAAAAAATATTCCATTTCGACAGATTTAGTTTTTAGAGTAGCATTAGTTACATTATCAGTTTTCACCGGGAAGTTTTAACCTCATTTTCGCTTGTACTAAGCCAATTTATTTGAATAACTGAGGTTTCATCATACTATAAAAAGTAGTTCATATTTTAACGTAGGATTACGTTCCTCCATAACGTACTCCGGAAAGTTAAATTTCAGACGCTAAAACCGTCCGTCGTCTCAAGTTATAAATTTGGCAGCGAGCCAAACCCAGTCTATATCGCTTGGGCAATCAGTAAACAGTTAAACAGAAAAGTACCAAAAGGCGTCAAAATTTTGACATATAAAGTCGATTCCCGTTATAGCGAACCTGGTATATAACGAACTCCCGGATATAACGATGGAAAATTTTGGTCCCGCCGTTTTCCTATTGTATTTAATGCTAATTTTTCCTTTTATAGCGAACCTCCGAAATCTTAAGAATCGGCTATAACGAATATTTTTTTTTTAGTCGATAACTCAATTTTTTTTTAATTTTGAAACTTTTTAAGAATATTTAAGATACAACAAATGTTGAAGAAGCAAAGAATGTTGAAGAAGATGATGAAGATTTACCTATCACGATGTGGATAGAAAAGCACAAAATTTCATCATTCTCAGATTGTGGCGTGCAGTTGTTCGAAAAATGTGATGATGAAGTCATATGAAGATATTGTGGAAGAAATTAAAATGAATCATTCTGAAATCGAAGATTCTGCATCTGATGTTGATGAAGAGGATCACATAAATGACGAAATCTCCACCATCTCAGATGCTACAGCAGCTATGAGTGTCATTAATACGTTTTTGTCAACACAAACATTGGAAGAAAGAGTGTTGGAGTCAGTTGACGTATTGGACAAAGAAATTCGTAAAATGTTTTTGAAATCGTCATCGCGTCAGCAGAAGATTAGCGATTATTTCTGTATCAAAACAGTAAACAACTATTAAAGATAAAATGAATTTATTTCCATTTGTCTTCATTTTTAGTTAATTTAATTAGCATTGTGTCAGTTTAATGTAATCGATTTTAGTCAATTTAATTCATTAATGATCTTTTTTAATAGATTTTATGATTCTTTCAATACATCATTATTGAATATACATAGCAACTAATGAGTTATACATTTTGTGAACTCTTAACAATTTTCTTATGGTTCGGATATAGCGAACAAAACCTTTGGTCCCTTGAAGTACGTTATAACAGGGTTCGACTGTATATATATATATATATATATATATATATATATATATACGTACATACATATACACATAACACATACATACATATATACATACTAAAGAGGTAAGCAACGATAAGTAATCCTACGTTAATAACCCGCGGTAGTTTCATGTTACAAGAGACTACTTGAAATTTTTTTGGGGGTTTCATTATATTAAGATTTCTCCATTCATTTTAATTTTATATTTGTATAATGAATTTTGTTTATAATGAAATATTTAAGTGGAACTATGTTAAAAAGAGGCTCAACTTCATATACTTATACCAACCTACAGCCAAAGTGGGAACTGAACCCGCATCTTCTCATCTCTTGAAGGGTGCTTTCCCAACTAAACAATTCCGGCGATCTGAGGACATCTAATTTTCAATCACATGAGTTTGAGAAAGAAAGCTTCAATAAAGCCTAGCTTGGACTTCTACTTGAATCGCACACAAGGTGTAACTCTTTTAAGGGGGTCTAGGACACAAAATTCTTCAAATTTTCGAAACAAAAATTTATTGCAATAAAAAATGTTCTGTTCTTTTCCGCTTAAAATGACCTTTAAATCATGTTTCTATTTTAGTTAGTACAGGAGATATTAATTTTTTGCTTTGCAACAATCTAATAGCAGCGAATCTTTGTTTAAACTTTCAAATGCTTTTTTTTCTGCATGATGTGTTTTTTCACCATTTCTCGTCTTTAAATTGTTATAAACCAAGAACCGTTAAAAGTAAATGGTTCAAACTTGAAACACGTCTTTTTCAGTTATTTTACATTAATTTTGAATCAGCAAATTTGAAAAAAAAATATTTACTTTTAAAAATATCATTTTTAAAATATGTTACATCATTTTTTTGGAATTTTTTAATTAATATTTTTAAAAATTCTGAATCATAATTAAAACTTTTATATTTCTGTTTAATTAAATGAAAATATATTGAAATTCGACAAATAATATTTCGAGTTATAAAGATTTTAAATTAAACCCCTTTTTAAAAAAAAAAATTTAATTAAAAATATTTTTTATTCGTGACGAGACAGAAGAAGAAGCGGCGGCGAGAAGAAGTAGTGGCAAGCAGGGGCGGCGGAACGAAGGTAGATCGTGAGCAGAGCGAGCCGAACGCCCAGAGCCAGCAGACTGAGTGCAGAACGAGTGCTGCTAGGACAGACTTAAGTGTAATGTCAGGTGCAGGGTTAAACGACGGGTTTTACTGTTTTAAAGAGAACAAGCTTCCATACGTAATGCTATATTGATCTATTTTTAAATGTGTACATGTGTCGTCCAAGTATTTTAAATAAATGTTGTGGTTTTATATTATCCTGTTCAGCCAGCTGATTCCTGACCTACATACATATATATATATATATATATATATATATATATTGTGGCGTCACGACAAGTAGTAAGGCTATTCTCCCTGAGGCATTTTGAAGAAATTTCACAACTATTGATCCATACCAAGAAAGACAGAGTTCTAATTAACAAACGAAAGCCAAATTTTTAAAACAAAAATTCAACAATTTATTAACAAAAAAAATTAAACATTAGACATTTTCGACATATTCACTTAATTTACGTGCAGATTTACAGTGCGCGCTACAGGGCCCATTCCGGCCCAAGAAAACAGGAGCCTCACAAAAACACAACCGCTCGGGTCGATGTTCTACGCCGCTCTCCCCAAAGTCTGGATTTTTCAGAAGGGGTGGAGGGGCCGGCAGATTATCGGCTGACAGTTTCTTCTTACACGCCGGACTTTACTACCTTGCAGAACGTTAAGATGACAGCTTTAGTGGCTGCCTCTGTGAGGAAAACGGTTTTTAATCCCCCCACGTGTTCCGAACTGGTGGAACCGAACAGCACATTCCTTGAAAAACACGCAGCTGTGTTTCAGCCCTTGTGAGGTCTCGGGAAAAAAAGACCATATTTCCAGTACGCTACAATAAATATATATATACATACATATATATATATATATATATATATATATATATATATATATATATATATACTAGCTGAAAACCCGCGCTTCGCTACGGAGTACATTCAAATTAAATACAATGGTCAACGTATGCAATTTATGCCAAAAAATAAATATATATACTTATAATAAATGCGATGATCAATGTATATAATTGATGTAAAATATATATCTATCTATATATATATATATATATATATATATATATATATATATATATATATATATTTATAAAAAAATCGTAAGGGATATGCATTTTTTTTGGATAATATCCAATCGTCTGCTGCATTAGAAAGAGAAAAAAATATTTTTTTTGTCTATTTAGTTGTTACGCACGTGACGATAAATTTATTGAAAGTACCAGAAAAAGAAATCACGTGATCAGCATTTAATAAATTAAATTCTAAAAATTAATCTTTAAAAATTCACCAAAAATCCGGAAATGGAGGTAAAAATTCGAAAAAAATTTTATTTTGAAGGAATTTTTATTATCTTTCTCGTGCTATAAATTTTATAACCCTCAAATTATTATTTTAAATGCAAACTTAAAAAAAGTAAAAAAAAACAGCTTAAAAATTTAATTTAAAAAATCTAAGAAGAATTTTTCAAAAATCTCTCTTAGTGCACCCCTACACTATTAGAAGAATCGCCATGCAAAATTTCAGCCCTTTAGGTCCAGCGGTTTGGTCTGTGCGTTGTATGTCAGTCAGTCAGTGAATGAATGAATGAATGAATGAATGAGTCAGTTACGGAACTGTTTTATATATATAGATATATATATATATATATATATATATATATATATATATATATATATATATATATGCATACATATATACATACAAAAGAAGTAAGCAACGATAAGTAATCCTACGTTAATAACTCGCAGTAGCTTCGTTAGAAGAAACTACCAGAAATTTTTTTAACACTTTATCGGTATAGCCAGAGTAAATCCGACGAATTAGCATCATTTTGCAACCGGAAATTTAATCTTGCTGCTGTTCCTTAGCAAACCCTGAATTCCCATACATACATACCAGTTCAGTGAGAAACATTGATATTCGTTATAGCGACAAAATCGTTAGTTAAATTGAAGACTATTTTATAAAAAAGTAGTAAATAAAAGTAGTAAATCGTCTGTAATGGAGCTAAAGAAAAAAATTCGTTGAATCAAGCGCGGAATTCTCTAAAATGTACCACGAAATTTACTTTTCATAAAGCTTAGAAAAACTAGCGCTGTTCAATTGCTTCTACCTGATGTGATATATGAATTTTGACTCACTCAAGCCTTTTCTCCTACCTTGTAGCTTCTTTTCTGTTTTTTAGTGTTATGATCTTTTATTTTTAAGGTCAGTTTATTCGTACAAACTTTTTCGCTTACAAATGCTTTTGGCACAACTAATTAAGGCACAAGTACTGAAAAAAAATTTTCAAACTCTTTGCTTACTGTCTTGTAAAGATTTCAGTATCATCTTCGTTAAATTGTAAAGTAAGAATGCGCATAACAGACTGTTAACTTTTCTACAATTAAAGGCCACTTTTATTTTATATATTCCAAGTTTTATTTTATGTACTCACTTTTATTTTATATATCGTTTGTTTTATATATTCCAAGAATATATAAAACAAACTGAAGACATTTCGACAATTAAAGCCGCGTGTGAGCTTTAAGAATACATAAAACAGACCGGAGACGTTTCGACAATTAAAGTCGCATGAGAGCTTAAGCTCTCACACGACATATAAAAACAAACTGGAATATATAAAACAAACTGGAGACATTTCGGCAATTAAAGTCGTGCGAGAGCTCTTTGCTTACTCTCTTGCAAAGATTTCAGTTTTATCTTCGTTAAACTATAAAGTAAGAATGTGCATAACAAACTGTTAACTTTTCAACAATTAAAGCTATTTTTATTTTATATAGCCACTTTTATTTTATACATCGTTTGTTTTATATATTCCAAGCATATATAAAACAAACTGGAGACGTTTCGACAATTAAAGCCGCTTGATAGCTCTAAGAATATATAAAACAAACTGGAGACGTTTCGACAATTAAAGCCGCTTGATAGCTCTAAGAATATATAAAACAAACTGAAGACATTTTGACAATTAAAGCCGCGTGAGAGCTTTAAGAATACATAAAACAGACCGGAGACGTTTCGACAATTAAAGTCGCATGAGAGCTTAAGCTCTCACACGACATATAAAAACAAACTGGAATATATAAAACAAACTGGAGACATTTCGGCAATTAAAGTCGTGCGAGAGCTCTTTGCTTACTCTCTTGCAAAGATTTCAGTTTTATCTTCGTTAAACTATAAAGTAAGAATGTGCATAACAAACTGTTAACTTTTCAACAATTAAAGCTATTTTTATTTTATATAGCCACTTTTATTTTATACATCGTTTGTTTTATATATTCCAAGCATATATAAAACAAACTGGAGACGTTTCGACAATTAAAGCCGCGTGATAGCTCTAAGAATATATAAAACAAACTGGAGACGTTTCGACAATTAAAGCCGCGTGAGAGCTCTAAGAATATATAAAACAAACTGGAGACGTTTCGACAATTAAAGCCGCGTGAGAGCTCTAAGAATATATAAAACAAACTGGAGACGTTTCGACAATTAAAGCCGCGTGAGAGCTCTAAGAATATATAAAACAAACTGGAGACATTTCGACAATTTAAGCCGCGTGTGAGCTCTAAGAAAATATAAAAGAAACTAGAGAAGTTTCCACAATTAAAGCCGCGGGAAAGCTTTAGAAATGTACATAACAAACTAGCGACATTTCGGCATTTAGAGCAACGCGAGAACTCTAAGAATGTGCATAAGAAACTGGCGACAGTTAAAAAATGAAAGCAGCGCGAGAAATCCAATATTTAAACTTAGACGTAATCTATCGTGCAAATATCAAGGACGGAAAAGAAGAGAATACCTTCAGTGAAATCAATATTTCATTATTGTGTTCCTTGTTACAGCACGCCTCCAAAGAAACAAAAACCCGGCAGAGAAGAGCTTCATTATCTTCAATAAATTCTATGCTGTCAGGGGTTAATTAAATCTCTTTTGAAAAAAGTCTGACGAGCTTCTCGTCGCAGGGATGTTAACCTGTTAATTACTTCATTTAACAATATGAAAGCTTTTTTCTTTAATGAACTGAAAAAAATATATATATAGAAGGGGACACTAATGACGCAACAACTGAAGAACATCGATATTATGCAGGGAAATTATTGACTTTTTAAGCAGTACACTTCACAATATATTAAGTATGTGACGAGATGTTTTGTTTTAATGGGACTCACTACCCTTAAATCTTTAAAACATTCGATTTTTTGAAAAAAATATATGTTAAAGCCTGATCATTTCTGAACAAAATAAAGTGAACTGCATGAAAATATTCCGCTTAGTTCCGGAGATATTGATATTCTAAATATTTAATTACTGATCACGTTTATGGTAAGAAAAATTTTAAACTCATTTTTCTCAAAATGTAATTTTGCATCATTCCGCAACTGATATCTCAAAAACTATAAAACATAATTCCGTGAAATTTTTATCACTGCAAAATCATGTTATTTTATTGCATCTGAACTAGAATTATTGCAATCACTGCATATTTTGTTATTTTTTGAGGGGTAAATTAATGCAAAAATTTAAGGAAATTTTAAGCATATTTTGAGCAGTTTTAAAAAAATTGAAAAAAAATTTTAATGGTGAATGTTTTATGTTCAATTGTATTTTGAATTGTTTATTTTATATATAAAACAGGCATTATACATTTAAGTTGAAAATTAATTTCATAGTTCTGCGCGCAAGCCAGTATACAATAAAAATGCTTAAAAAACTAGGTATATGTAAAGAATTTTAAAAAAAACTATTTAAAATTATTTGGAGAGTTGAAAATTTGTTTATTAAAATAAATATATCAATTTATCATATACATAAAATTTGGAAAAATCGGGAGTAAATTGAAATAGTTACAAAGAGTCAAAAAGTATGAAATTATGCCTTATTTCCTCGACTTAAGAGTCGTGAGTCCCCTTAAGTTATTTCGAATAAAAAACGAATTTAGAACAGAATTCTTTAAAAACTTTTCGAAATTAAAATACAGTAAAACCTCGTTTATCCGTACTAACTTGGACCATAGGCAATACGGAAAATCGAAAATCTCGATAATCCGGGTAATATGGGTAACAAAGTCCTTAACTTAGCAGACTAAGGGCCTGTTCACATAGGAGTCCGTTGCGTTGCGTTAAGGAAAAGATGACGTTGAGACGAAAATAAACCAATGACAAACCTCCAAACGATTAGCAATGAAATTTTTAACGCCTATGATTCGTTTATTTTCGTCTCAACGTCATCTTTTCCTTAACGCTACGCAACGGACTCCTATGTGAACAGGCCCTTAACCGTTTATTAGGATAAAAAAAAAACATGATTTGTATGTTTTGTAACAAAATTACATAATATTGTTTACAAGGCATTAAAAAATACAAAAACAACTTTTAACATCATTTCTTAACAAAAAATTGGTAAGTCTAGTAAAACTTTCTCAACGCTTCATCGGGCGCTCCCGTGTACAAAGTGCAACATTTTCGTGATTTTTAATTGTTTGTTTTTACATGTAAGGTTTGAATGTTCTAAGCAGTTTCTATTTATAGCTACACCCTTTCTAATGCAGGTCTGATTTTCTGACAATTGTATTCCTTTCCATTCATTGGTAGTCGTGATTTAACAGTGCTAAACCAACGAATATGCTGGATTACAATACGACAAAAACAGGAGTTGATGTACTCGATCCAATGTGCAGCAGCTATTACACGGTATCAGACATATCACGAAGACGGACAATCTCATTATTTTTTTGGTTTTTGGACATGCATTTGCAAGTTGTCCTTAGATCCAATAAACCGGACAGTTTTTAAATAAGGCGATTGTATCTGCATTCTTTAGCCTTTAATTATAAATATATCAATATTATAAACATTTTATATCTTGTCATAAAATTCAGAATTATTATTTTTAATTTGAAAAAAAAAGATTATTACAAAAGGAATAATCAAGGTTGAAAGAGACGTTGCACTTTGTGCCACGCGCGCCTGCTGGTGTTCCCAAAAATTGGCGCGCCCGCTGAAGGGCTAAAATCAACAAAAAGCATTTTATTACAGTAATTTATTATACAGTCTATAAAGGAAACTATACATCGAATCAAACTAAAAAGCGAATATTTGGCGTACTTGTAGTTACGTTCTTGCTATCATAGTTAAAAATTATCATCTAATGTAAACATTAAATAAAAATGTCTACAAATCTGATCCAGATTATCCGGAGATCTGGATCAACAAGGTACGGATAAACGAGATTTTACAGCATATTAGAGTTCATTAAATATTAAGTGCGGTGTATCTCCTGACTTCGCCGATCTTCAAACCCTACGTCATACAATGGGGAATTTTCCTATCAGCATTTTTCAAATCGTTGGCATTTCCCATTGCTTAACAGGGAGATTTAAGAAATCTCATGTATAACACGTAAAATTTTGAGGGTGTATTATAACAGCTGTAAGAAACTGACAACAATACACGAATTAAATTCGCACTATTAATGTATTTATAAAGTCGACCAAGCACTATATATATATTACATGCTATCCAAACTGAACTGTTCTGAATTTTTTTTTCCAAAATTGCATAAGGTAAAGAACAAACAAGAACGAGAAAAAAAGCATGAAACAATAAAAATAATTTAAGACTATTGTTTACAATTTTTATTAAATTAACTATTATGAACAGAACGTAGTTTAAAAAACAAGTAATATATAAAAAAAAAATTTTTAAGTCAATTCCTACTTAGGTCAACAAAGAAAAATTTGAGTGTGAACTAATAGTAGGAATTGAAAAAAAAGGATTGCCTGCCAGAACCTTGCCTACTGTGCGAGATTAGGAGGGGGGGGGGGGGAAAGAGAGAGAAAAAGTTTGTCAGGTTGGGGATTCGATCTCGCAACCTACAGGACGGGAGAAGCCCGCGATACACAGTAACAAGAGGGAAATTACTATTCAAGAGCAAGATACGCTCTAGGTCTAAAATTAAAATTTATTAATTAAATTTAATTAATGAATTAATATTTGAAAAAACTGTATTAACATCAAGTGTCATCCACTACAAGTTTAAAAAAAATGTATTTGAACTTGAGTGGATGAATAAAAAGTACTTTTATTAACGATTGAAAATTTGAACATGGTCTAAAACTAAAATTTATTAATTAAATTTAATTAATGAATTAATGTTTGAAAAAACTGTATTAACATCAATTGTCATCCACTACAAGTTTAAAAAAATGTATTTGAACTTGAGTGGATGAATAAAATGTACTTTTATTAACGACTGAAAATTTGAACAAGATATATATAAAGAGAGTGTAAACTCATAGTAGGAATTGAATAAACCTATTAAACGTTGATGCAAACAATTTTTCATGACTTTCAGTACAAGTACGAAACTAAAATTTCCTTAATGCAATAAACTGCAGTGAAGATACATATTTACAGTAAAAATTTCGTTGATAACGTGTACTATCATCGCTCGAAGCAAAAAAATGTACTTGTTTGCTTTTCCCAAAATGGTTCGTTCGATTCACCAGTTTTCGAATAAAGGATATTCCACAAAGAAATTTAATGTTTTAATAATTTTCGTTGATATATTTGCAGTTCGCAGGTGAAATAACAGATGGCGCTTGTAAGGTGTTACAAAACATTCTTAATATTTTACTTAGCATTGTTTTTCTGGCTGAAACTAAAGGAATTTGTTAATTTTAATTCATTTTTAACGTACAAAAATGCATTTCAACCGTGAAAAGATGATGAAAATTGGGAAATTGTTGCCAATCAGTAAACTTAAATGTTTTTCCAAGTTGTTTTTTCGCAAACAATTGATACAGTTTCGTCAGTTGAATAACTGCTTTTATATGCCTTTGGAGAGATTTTTTTTAAATATATAATTTACTGACAAGAAAATCTTAAAATATGCAATTTTTATATTCAGAATAACACCCGAATTGTGAGATTTTCATTTATTTATTTTTGTTAAAAAATAGGCAAGGAAAAAAAATATTCCGTCATGAAAGTTGTTTTTTTTTCTTTCGACTCCTACAATTACAGAATTTTTATTGACTACTCTTTTTATTTTGAAAAATGCTTTAGTGATAAAGGTGACAACATTAAAACAGACACTAAACAGCATTTAAGATGACCATCAGCACATTTCTCTCAGCATTTTCAAGCGTGTGATAATCAGCGCCATCTGTTGAATAAGTGGGTTTGCATTTCAAAATCTCAAACTGAAGCATTTTTCAGGAATAAATCTAGAATTTATAAAACGTGTACGTAGAACACACACAAGAAATATACCGTTTATCCTAATAGAAACCTTATTATAATCCCGAGACCCCGTGTTAAAATGATTAGAGGGAATAAAATATAAAATGTCAAGATAAACTGCCATGAACTGTTGTAGCAGCATGTACTGTGAACTCCTGACTCAGTGGTTTTGTTGGTTTCTGAAATACAATTTTTTTTTTCTGAATAAATTGGCAACACTGTTTTCCGAATAAAAACGATTTTTATTCTATTTGTAAAATGAGACGGCGAGAGATGCAATAAAATACGTTCTTGTGTAATAGTCATTTTTTGTTAAGTGATTTGAGACTTTTTAGTGTGTAAACTTCGACGAAGTTTTAGTAAATGCTTTGATAGAATTATTGTAACCCTAATGCGTTACACTGTTGCTTCTGATGTGTCTAAACAAGGTATTATTTTCTTCTTAAACGAGAGATATTTAATGCCATCTGTTGAATAACTGAGTTTGTATTTTCTGTACTGGTATTTCAATATTTGGATTGGGTGCAGCTTCGATATAGGGCCCCATTGGCGATATTTTGTATTGGCGACTTTTTACACTTTATATTTGGCGCATTTGGTATCCCATAATTCGTTTCGGCAACTCTGCCACAGTCGCGTGTGTTTTAAACTGAAATAAACCATTTCCCAGATTGCAACCCGATGGAATACGCCATTATCAACTTAGTACCACGTTGGAACAGCTTTGGTATAGTAGAATTCGTATATTGGTAATTTGGTATACACAGAATTCGTTTCGGCAACCCTGCCATGGTCGCGGGACGCAGACCAGGTTGTAACGCTTTTTTCTAATTTTTTATTTTGATTCAACCATGCCTTTCCGTGTAGATTTGTCTATAAATTCTGGATCTACAAAGTTTACGCTATTTTCTTTATTGTATTATTTTTTAATATATATTGTATTATTTTTTAATTTATATTGTATTGTTTTTTAATTTATATTTTTCAAAATTAAATTTCTATGTAACTCATACGATATTAATGATGCGCTGTTTGGCTAGGCGACAAAAAAAAGTCGCCAATACAAAATATCGCCAATGGGGTCCTATATCGAAGCTGTTCCCTGGATCGTTTTTCTGAACTTAAAAGACAACTTTTGTTTAGCTTCAGAAATATTCTTCATTTACGAGAGGTAGGTGGAAAAATAAATGTCACGGAGAGTGGCAATGTAACAGAGTCTGCAGTTATCTGGCATGGTGTGTGTTCATAAATAAGTAAGACTTTAGTTAAAATCACAAAATTTATTTTAGAAACTTAATAAACGTTAAAATAACAAAACAATCAAGACACAAACTCTCAACAAACTCTCTCCATGACTCAGACAGGATTAGTTTAATCTCTTGTAAAAATTAACTAGTAAAAATTTAAAAATTTTAAAAACTGCGCATTTTATTTCCCAAAAACCTCTACCTTCGCACACGAGAAATGCGTTTGCTAATCCGAGATTAGAAAACCGGCGAGAAGAAATTCCCCGTAGCTTGGCGGTTTTGGCGACCTCCGAGTTCAACCCATACGGTGGCGCCTTAAGTAGTTAAATTTATATTCTTTGTCTAGAAAGGTCATAACAGGTGTACGTATAGAGAAACAGAGCTCTTGGAATTTACGTTAATAATCTGAAGAACAAGCGAACGGCACGATTTAGACTTTAGAGCAGCTTTAAAACCGCTCAGAAATCAAATAAAAACAAACGAAAAGGAAAGGGGAGGAGAAATTGAATGAAAAAAAAAGCAAATAAACAAGAAAAACAGAGAGCGGGGAAAAACCCCAAAATGGATCCGAGTTTTTCACGATAGTGGGGTAGCTATTTGGCTCAGTGGCTCACAGTCCTGACGCCGGATGACTCATGGGAGGCATGATTACAGGTGTCTGGAGGTGTAGATCGGGGGAGGAGGGGGCACGTAAACGACCTCGAAGTCACAGGGCGAACAGGTTGTTACCAGGAGAGGGATATCGGACGATAACTGAAAAAAAATTAATTAGAAAAATCCGGCCTAAAAGGAAAATTGTTTGTTTCAAAAACAAAGTTTCAAATTATTTTTAAACAGATACGACTAGACAAAGTTCAGATCAATGATGTTAAATGCAGTAGTATGATGTTAAATGCAGAGAGGAATACAGGCGCACCCACTCCCTCCCCTTATTCTGAATAAACTAATCATGGCCAAATGGTGAAAAAAAAATTTCAGGTAGTCTCTTCTAACGAAACTACCGCGGGTTATTAATGTAGGATTACTTATCGTTGCTCATCATATGTATATATGTATGTGTTATGTATATATGTATCTATCTATCTACCTATCTATTTATATATATGTGTGTGTGAGTGTGTGTGTGTGTGTGTGTGTGTGTGTGTGAGTGTGTATATATGTATCTATATATATATATCTACGGATGTATATATATATATATATATATATATATATATATATATATATATATATATCTCTACACACACACACACACACACACACACACACACACACACACACACACATATATATATATATATATATATATATATATATATATATATATATATATATATATATATATATATATATATATATATATATATATGTGTGTGTGTGTGTGTGTGTGTCAGTCAGTCAAAATTTTGACGCATTTTGGTACTTTTCTGTTTGACTGCTTACTACTTGCCCAAGCGATACAGACTAGGTTTGGCACGCTGCCAAAATTATAACTCGCGATGACGGACGGTATTAGCGTCTGAAATTTTGCTTTTCGGAGGACCGTTATGGAGGAACGTAATACTACGTTAAAATATTTGGTTTACTCACTTAAAATCGTATCGTCACTACTATGTAGAATTTAGTCAGACGAATAAAGAATTACCAGGAAAGCAACAACAACAAAAAAAGTTCCTAGTCTTTTTCAATAATTGATATCACCCTCAGTATGATCTCTAAATTATTGGATTTAAATAGTATATATTCCCTCGACACTACACACCAGAAATTTCTCCCAGGAATGATATTTCATAATTTTAATGATAAAAATTTCGCCAATCCCAACATCCATAGCAAAAAGTCTTTTATCGTCAAGAGAAACGACCTTCAGCTTGACCTCTAAATTATTGGACTTTAATTATACAGAGGCTGTTCGCACATTTTTTAGACGATTTTGGTAAGCGGTAATAAAAAATCTTTTGCTGCAAAAGAAATAATTGCAATTGTACTATGTTTTTAAAAGTCAAAATTATCGTCTGCGGCTTGAAAGTTTTGTTTTTATTCAAAATGGCGTTTTTAACAAAGCAGTGGTTCGAAGGCTACATTTATGCTCTTTCCGAAGGGAAATATGCATACTCCGTTATCCAAAAAACGATGTGAGAGTCATGGTTTTGTGATATCTAAAGAGTCGATAGGTAATATCGTCAACAAGAAAGGAAAAAAACGTCAAATTGGAGCCTCAAGTGGGACAAAAATTCCAAACAAGTATCCAAGGAAAAAATGGACATCTTCGACTATTGCAAAGGTACGTTGTTTAATGTTAAAAGAAAATCCCCCTAGTCAAAGGACAGTTGCAAAATCATTAAAATGCTCGGTGTCCACTGTAAACAAAATGATAAACGTTGATTTAAATCCCAGGAAAGCGAAAAAACGCAATGTGCATCGTCTTCTTCCAAATCATATCGCTGAACGCAGGACACGCTGCAGAATTCTATATGAGAAACACTTATCCAAAGAAAAATGGAAAACAATTGTCACAATAGATGAATCATGGGTGTATTTAAATGATTGCAACAAAAAAAGAGCCATTTATTATCATAAAAGGGGAGAAAAAAATTTAAGTACATGGTTCAAAGAATCGAAAGAAAGTTTTTCTAAGGGATTCGTGATAGTTGCTGGTTTTTCTTATAATGGCAAGTTAAAAATAAAGAGAATGGAAAAAAATGTCAAGATTAACTCCAAATACTATCAGGAACATATTTTATAGCCAATTTTTCTGGATGAAATACCATCGCTTTACCCACAGTGCCATCAATCTGTGAGACTCCATCAGGACAAAGCTAGCAGTCACACATCAAAATCCACTGTAAATTTCCTAAAAGAAATGGAACAAAAAACTGGTATCAAGGCCATACCCTTCACTGATATCCCTACTAAATCTCCCGATGTATCACCTATGGATTTTTGTGCTTTCGGACTTTTAAAATCTGCATTATCCAAACGTCGTCCCAAAACCTTTACAGGACTCTGGAAAGCTGTTCAGGAGGAATGGGATAGAATACCTCTTCTGACACTTCAAAAGGCATTATTATCCTGGAAATTGCGGTGTCGAAAGATAGTTCAGAATAAGGGATGTCAAATAGAACATTTAAAACACAAGAATTTTATGTAATTTAGTTTTGTGAATACATTATACATCGTCTAAAAAATGTGTGAACAGCCTCTGTATACCTCTCCCATGTAACTATACACCAGAAATCTCTCCCATTCATACTAGTTCATAGTTTTCATCATAAAAATGTAGCAATGCTAGAAAGTAACACATTAATACTTAAAACATAATGTAGAAAATGAACATTTGTTTGGTCACGATTTCGAAAATTGTCATGTCACAAAGATTGGAAGCAAGAAACTTAGACACTTCCCTATCTTCAGGATCACTTATTTCTGTTGCTGAAAATGCTCTCCATTAGCCACTATGCACATTGGCACTCTGGACTGGATTCCCTGGTCTTTTCGAGCTTCGCTCGCGTTTCACAACGCCATAGTGTTAAAAATCACGACCAAACAAATGTTCATTTTTTACATTCTGTTTTGAGTATTAATGTGCGCAAGGTGTCTTTTCTTACTAAATCGATTATTCTGAACAACTTTGTAATAGACTTTTTCCCCGTATCTCCTACCGTTTTTGAGATAAAAACGCTTATTCCAAAATTTGCCGATAGATGGCGTTGTAAGTTGTCTCATCGAGTAGCGCATAGCCTTTTTACTGTGCCTAGACACCAACTTTATGGCTTAAGCTGTCACCGTTTAGAAGTTAAGGGGAGTGTAACGGATAAAGTAGGGAACTCTGTATACACGAGGGAAACGAAATATATATCAACTTTAGATTTACATAAAAATCAGTAACTAATCTACACTCATTGCCCTACCGCGACCTGCCATAGCCAAAAAGTCGTTACTCATTTAGCACCACAAAAGAAGGAATATCACGGACGCGAACATTGCCTCCCAAGGGCAGTAGCAAATTTCAGGCTACAAACTGGACATGACTGCTAGGCAGAACATTATATATATAATAGCCGTTGTCTCTGTATAACACTTCCGGGCTCTACTCATCTTTCAATTGAAGCCCTCAGGAAACAAACGGCCGGTTAGGCATAATTTCAATTTCAGATGTGGATCAGAATTTTTTCTTACCTATAAACTAATATCTTCTCCATCAAATCACGTTTGTTCAGCCTATTTTTCTATAAAACATTCAGAACTAAAAAAAATTGGATGCTTTTAGCTGTATATTTAACAGTTTTTAAAAATCTGTTTACTTTTGCGATGAATTCTGAAAGTAAACAAACTTGAATGCGAATGAATCAAGTAGCTCAAATATTCATATCGCGTAGTGAGCTGTAAAAAACTGGATGGCAGTCTGCTACTCCAATCGCATGAAAAACTAAATAAATAAAAAATAATGAAAGGGTTTGCTTTTACAAGGTGTGGATTAAATGCAATATTGTTAGATAATTCGGGATATTTTTTAACTTTCATATACTTTTTTCCATTATGACGTCATTATTAGTATTATGACGTCAAAATGACGGGTTGGATGGCAGTCTACTACTCCAATCGCATGAAAAACTAAATAAATAAAAAATAATGAAAGGGTTTGCTTTTACAAGGTGTGGATTAAATGCAATATTGTTAGATAATTCGGGATATTTTTTAACTTTCATATACTTTTTCCATTATGACGTCATTATTAGTATTATGACGTCAAAATGACGGGTTGGATGGCAGTCTACTACTCCAATCGCATGAAAAACTAAATAAATAAAAAATAATGAAAGGGTTTGCTTTTACAAGGTGTGGATTAAATGCAATATTGTTAGATAATTCGGGATATTTTTTAACTTTCAAATACTTTTTCCATTATGACGTCATTATTAGTATTATGACGTCAAAATGACGGGTTACCTTCTAGTCTATTTAGAATAGGTATATTCCTACCAACGTTTGCCCGATCTGCAGGGCAGGCGTTATGAATTCGGATCACCTCCTAACTTGCCATGAACTTGACAGATTCTCCCAGAGAAGCGGAGACATCAGCAAATTTTATTGGGATGCAAAGGACTGGTATGAACTCTGTGACTGAACTTTTTAATTGTGTGTATTTTTCTAGTTTATATTGTTGTTTTCTAGTTTATTGTTTTGTTTTGTTTTCATTCCTGATCCTTTGTAATGTTGTCTGATCTGTATGGATTAATTTCTGGAATAAAGCCATATGTAATAATACATTCTAAACTAATTTTATTTTCAGAGAAAAATATGTATATATTTAATATATGTATAAAACCCGCATTTCGCTACAGAGTACATTCAAATTAAATACAACGGTCAATGTATGCAATTAATGCCAAAAATAAATAAATATATATATATATATATATATATATATATTTATAATGAATACGACGATCAATATATACAATTGATGTAGAAAAAAATATATATATTTATAAAAAAATCGTAAGGGATATTTTTATAGACAAAATAATGTTCGATCGTCTGCCGCATTAGCAAGAAAAAAAATATTTTTTGTCTATTTTGTTGTCATGCACGTGACGATAAATTTATTTTCAGTACCAGAAAAATAAATCACGTGATCAGCATTTAATAAATTAAATGCTAAAAATTAATCTTTAAAAACTCACCAAAATTCAGAGAATAGAGGCAAAGATTCGAAAAAGATTTCATTTTAAAGGAATTTTTACGATCTTTCTCGTGATATGAATTTTATAACCCTCAAATTATTATTTTAAATGCAAACTTAAAAAAAGTTACTAAAACAGCTTAAAAATTTAATTTTAAAAAATCTAAGAAGAATTTTTCAAAAATCTTTCTTAGTGCACCCCTACACTATAAGAAGAATCGCCACGCAAAATGTCAGCCCTTTAGGTACAGCGGTTTGGTCTGTGCGTTGTATGTCAGTCAGTGAGTCAGTTACGGAACTGTTTTATATATATAGATTAGGGACTCACTCGTTAATTTCGTCGCAGGACAAACATTTCAGTTTCCTTTGGGCAATATAAATAGTTTTTAACGTAGGATTACGTTCCTCAATAACGGTCCTCCGGAAAGCAAAATTTCAGCGTCGTCGCGAGTTATAATTTTGGCAGCGCACCAATCCCAGTCTGTATCGCTTGGGCAAGCTGTAAACAGTTAAACAGAAAGCTACCAAAATGCGTCCAAATTTTGACATACATATATGTATATATATACACATACGTACATATATAGATACATATATACATAACACATACATACATATATACATACAAAAGTGGTAAGCAACGATAAGTAATCCTACGTTAATAACCCACGGTAGTTTCGTTAGAAGAGACTACCTGAATTTTTTTCTCGTCTGTTCTCCTTTCAATCGAAATTTGAATTTTGTAGTTTAAATTTTCCGATAAAAGGCTTCATTTACTTCCTTGTTTTGGATTAAAAATAAATTTTATTAAGAAAAATAAAAATATTTGATGATTCTAATTTTATTTTTAAATGCTAATCGTAACAACTTAACTATTTCAGAATTTATTAGTTTTTCTATAGATATGCATTGTAGTTCTAATTCTGAACTTATACGATTCTTTTCCTTGAAAACAGTCAAATGATGTGCCAAAAAATATTAATCAAAATTACGAAGAATCGAGTCATAGAACCTAATTAAGTATAAATCCAAGTCAATGTGCTTAGGCAATGAAACATAAGTTTTTGAGTGTTAGCTTTTTCAGTAATTTTTGGCATGTTACGCTAGAATGCTGTTTCAAAAAAAATTAAATCAAATTTGATATCCACGTATGATAGAAAGCTGAGACGTGTGGCCAAATTCTTCATTGTCAAGTACCCCGAATTGACAGATGCTAGTATCGTCTGCAGTACCTTCCCCAAAGGACTTGTGTGACCCCTTTGACATATACAGAAAACCTAGATATTATTGTTATACTAAAGGACTAGTTTTAAAGAGATAACATCTGTTGACATCGAAAATTTTCATTCCCATGCTAATCTATGGGCAATTCTACTCTGCCAATAAAAAGCAGTGTGCATGTATATCAAAGATTTTTTGTCATACACTAGATTATTCAAAAAAGCAATTTTAATTTTGATTGATAGACATAAAATAATCAAATACCATGTGAAAAATTAACGATGGAAAAATTTAATTATTTTTAATTGCGCGCTTATTGTTTAATAGTCTACCTCCATAAGCAAAAAATCAGGATTCAAAAATGAGAATTTGCTAATCTGTGATTAAACAAATACTAGAAGAAAAATTACCCATAGCGTAACATTTGGATGGAAAGTCTGCGATGCAAAAAAGATAGATTTATTCCTTTAACGTTAAATTGACATTTTTGTTATCTTGCCCAATAAAATTTTATCTTTTACAGAAAATCGTTTGAGAATGACGACTACAAAAATGGTCGAGCTGGAACACCTGGTTTTTATGGCCAGGCAATGTGTCACAGACACCAAAGTGAAATAAGCGTAAAAAATATTTCGCCTGTGAATAAGTCATCTTAAATCACATGGTTGGTTTACACGAAATCGAAAATATGAAAAGAGAGCAACATCTCTGTATTTAAGTTGCTAATTCTTTGGGCAGTCCGTAAGAGAAAACTACTACATCGATTTACTTCATTTTGGTATTAAACGAAAGATTTAAATCTATAGCTGAGTCAAATTTAGTTTTTGTAATCGCAATTTCTATCAATTAGCGATAATTCTCAATTTAAAAAAAAAATTGCCTTCTGAACACGCTCAGTGACATGTTAAAACCTGGCTTTAAACACCACGCAGTAGGCCGCATAAACCCATTAATTTCTTTCTGCGCATGCTCCGTGACATTTTAAATCTGGCTTTATCTACTTACTAAGCACGAGGCCACGGAAACACGTTAATGTGTTGATTCCGAGGAATCTCTCTAGCTCTCTCTCTCTCTCTGCCATTTTTATTTTATTTATGTTTGTGAGATATAGAATTAACCCTGACGGAAATTCTTTATTTCGCGCTGTTGAGTAACCATGTTTCTTTTCATTCGTTTCAATAGTAATTTTTGAAAGTATATTTTTCTATTTTTAATATTAGGATTTTCAACATTTGGGAATGATAAGTTGGGTATAATTTGTGTCTTTGCACATTTATCGAACATCCAGCCTTCATGTTTTGACGGGTACCAACTAGTGACTTTGTAAACTGTAACCATGTAACTGTAACTTTGTAAACTATCGTAACATTAATTAAGGTGCGTAAAACCCCTGGTAGTTAAGAAAAAATTCTTCTTTGCAATGGATAAAAAAAAAAGTAACAACTCCGTATTTTTAATCAATTTTCGCCATTAAGGCTGTTGTGTACTAACCCTATTGAATTCGATCACCTCAATGTTAACCTATGGACAAAATGGTTCCAAAGATGGCGGACTTGGATTAGAAGATTTTTTTTAACTGTACTCCGTAATAGTGAAAGAAATTTTACATTTTGGGGCATTTTTCGTTTTAAAAAAAATGCAAATATTTTAAAATTTAAATTATTCTTGAAAAAACCTGGTATAGTGTGTTTTAAACGTTCCTAAATTCCTTTGGTGGATGAAATTTATAAAAGGAATCCTGTTACAATATGCAGGAAATTTCAGGCTATCTGAAAACATCATTTTTTTTTATTATCGGCATTTATATTGCTGTCAATAGTAGACACATTTGCTCCACAGGTTAACACTGAGGTGAGCGAATCCAATAGGGTTAGTGCACATTGGCCATAAGTACGCCATTTTAAACCATATGGGCACATTAAATCACCAATCATTTAAAATCACATGGATGGTTGGTTTACACGAAATTAAACAATAGAGCAATGTAACTTCGTGAAATGCTTAAATACCGCAACATTAATTAAGACTGGCGTTAAAACCCTAATAGTTAAGAAGAAAATAAATTATCATTTGCACTGAATCAAAAACGAAAGTGACAACTCCGTACTGTTAACCATTTTTCGCCTTAAACTATGCCAAGTACCGCGGCACAGTGAAAGTTAACTTTCCGGAAATTTGTCAACGCCTTTTGAATAAACAGAGAAAAAGTGAACTTTCCACGACGCCCAACACCCACATTAACAGCGATTTGAATTTCAAGTTCAGCTGAAAAACAACAAACGGAATGAATCAGAGTATCGTATGCTCTGTTGACCTACATAATTCGTTCATTCATTCATGAGTTTTGGGGCGTTTATCGTTACTCTACACACAAACCGAAAATTAATGCCTTCTGTGAAGAGAAACGAAATGATGGATTTTAGAACAGAATTGATTGATAGCAGCCAAGCTGATGAACGTGTGATGATTCACAGTACACGTGGGCATATAAAGCAATAAACTCGGTGTTAAGTTGCGATACTGTTAACTCCTGAGTACACCATCTATTTATTGAACCAGCGAGCAGAGATAATCGACAAACGTGAATAGCCCGAAAATGGCGTCATACTTCCTTTAAAAAAACTTCCCAGTGCTTTTAAGCGGGGCTGCTGTGTACTAGCCCTATTAGATTCGTTCACCTCAATGTTAACCTATGGAGAAAATGTTTCAAAGGATTGCCGACTTGGATTCAAAGATTTTTTTAAAAAATTGAACTCGGTAATAGTGAAAGACATTTTGGTTAATCGGAAGAAGTTGGTGCTACCGCCAACTTGGCGGTTGTTTGCTTCCTGTCATGATGTACCCACTTTTCTGGCTACTCCTACGATTTCGTGTGAATGCGCCTTTGATAGCAACCCTGTTGTTTTTGTTTTTTGGCGCCATCTACTGACACCTTGAATTACTAATTGTAAAATGTTATCCGTTTTTTTTTAAATATGCTATTGCAATTAAAATGTTTGAATTATTACACTGTTTTTTTTATTATACTGCCCACTTTAGTACTATATTCCCTCGAAAAATTGCACAGAAATTTTCTCAAGTTTTTGTAAAAATTGGCACCGAACGTAGTCGGATACCATAAGCTTGTGCACTTTCATGTTGCGATTTTTTTTTTAAAGGTCGTCAAAATTTCTGAGTTCTCCCTTTTTTTCTCCTTTATATTTCGTTGTTCTGATGTTTTAAACATTTAAAAACAACAAAATATGACAGGGTAAAAAAAAATGGATGACTCAGAAACGCAAATTTGGCGACCTTTAAAAAAATCGCCAAAAAGTCGCCAACCGCCCCAACTTCTTCCGATTTACCGAAATTTTATACCTTGGTACATTTTTCGTTTAAAAAAATGCAAACAATAGTTTAAAATTTACGCTCGTCAATTCCTTTGGTGGACGAAATTTCTAAAATGAATCGTGTTGCAAGGGGCAGAAAAGTTCAGGCTATCTGAAAATACCATTTTTATTGGATTGTCAGCATTTATGTACCTATCAATAGTAGACACATTTTCTCCATAGGTTAACATTGGGGTGACCGAATCTAATAGGGTTAGTACACAACAGCCTTAATATAAAGATAGAGCCTACCCTGTCAGTATTTTGATCTGTGGGAAGTGTTTGTATTCTCTCTGTTTGCGAGTAATGAACCATTTTACCGGGCAATTTATGTTTCGTTAGTAACATTTTTGGAAGGGGGAGAGTGTCCGAATAATTTGCTAAACGGATTACCGGGAGCTTAAAGTTTAAGAGGAATAAATTTGTTGTATGTAGTTTCAAAACGAACGATGATTCAGCAGGTAATCTGAAAAGAAGTGAGGATAACTGGAGGCACAGCTAAGGGGACTTCAAAGGAGCCTTTTCCCCTATTAACCCCCAGATAATCTGGATGGTAAAATTTTAAATTAATTAATTTACAAAAATAATTAATTTACTGTAAAAAACGATACAATATATAAGTAACTATCTGAGTATCCGTGCTTCGCTCAGGAGTTCATTCAAATAAAATACAACGGTCAATGCATGCAATTAATGCCAAGAAAAAAAAATATTTATAAAAAAAATCGTAACGGATATCTTTATAGACAAAATAATGTAGAAGAAAATATTCAAATTAAATACAACGGTCAATGTATGAAATTAATTTCTTTGTATAATATCCATAAAGCATACTAATTTGAATTAAATTCTTAAAAAACTTCCATCTCGATTAGTCTAGTAGTTAAATTTTATCTTTTACTATATTTTATTTTTTTTTTTCAATTTATTTCGCTGTTATGCACGTGACGCAAAATTAGTTTAAAGAATCACAAAAGGAAATGTAATCTCGTGAATTAAATTCTAAAGATAAATCTTTAAAAATTCACCAAAAATCAGAAAATAGAGGTAAAGATTCGAAAAAGATTTCATTTTAAAGGAATTTTTATGATCTTTCTCGTGATATAAATTTTATAACCCTCAGATTATTATTTTAAATGCGAACTTAGAAAAAGTTACGAAACAGCTTAAAAATTTAATTTTAAAAAATCTAAGAAGAATTTTTCAAAAATCTTTCTTATTGCACCCCTACACTATAAGAAGAATCTACGTGCAAAATTTCAGCCCTTTAGGTCAAGCGGTTTGGACTGTGCGTTATCTGTCAGTCAGTCAGTAACGGAACTGTGTCATATATATAGATTATTAGTAAACTGAAAATTTTAAATGGAACCTGTCACCCCCTATAAGCTCCAGTTTATCTCGGACGACATAATTTTAAATAATTAATTTTAATTAATTTACAAAAATAAAAGATACAATATCCAAAAGTTATTACTTTACAAAAAATAGCAATATTTTTGCAAGTTTCCGAAAAAAAAAGGAAAGCAAATGCTTTGAAATTATATCGTGCAGCAAATATAAACATTAGTAAAATGGAGTAAACAAACAAATCCTAAAGCTGTTCGTAACTACCACAAGGATGTTTCACATTTTTTTTACCAAGAATGTTGACGATAATACTTTTAACCAAACGACATTTTATTTTCACCCAGATCCCTTTGCAAAATCCCTTGCTTCGACTTAAATTAACAGAACTACCGCGGGTTATTAAAGTATCATTGCTTACCTCTTTTGCATGTATATATGTATGCACATATTATGCATATATGTATCTCTCTCTCTCTCTCTCTCTGTCTATGTATATATATATATATATATATATATATATATATATATATATATATATATATATGTCAGAACTTAAGTGGGAAAAGAGTGATTACCTTAAATTTAAAGGGGGGTTGGGAATTAAATTATATTCATGGCGAAATTCGCCTCTAATTGTTCGTATTTCAAGACGCGAATTGGGAAAGGGAAATTCCCCTTTTCATTATATAATCTTGGCGCGCCTGTGGGTTTTGCGTTCGAGGAGGAAATCTTATATAATTCTCCTTGAAAGATGTCTGGTTTCGGCTCTGCGCATGTGCAGGGACAGTGGCGAGCGGAGCTGCCCGCGAATTTTTGCCAGAGCGCGGGATAAAAGTCAATGCTGATGGCCGTATGCTTCTCCGTGTCTCTAAATGTAAAATGGCGCAAAATGAACGCACTGAGTTGGAGCTGTGGTTTACCTGAAAAGAAATAAATGGGACTAAAATGAACTGATGCCTCCTCAATTATTGATTGGATTACTTCTTGCTACACCACCGATTAAACCATGACTGCCTTAGTTCGAAGATCACAGAGCGTAGTCATACGCTCGACACACACACACACACACACACTATATATATATATATATATATATATATATATATATATATATATATATATATAATACGAAGCGGAGATTTTAATCTTTAAAATGACACCTAATTTATCGATATTAAGTATGGTACTTTTCTGTTTAACTGTTTACTGTTTTCCCAAGTGATACAGACTGGGTTTGGCGCGCTGCCAAAATTATAACTCGCGACGACGGACTGTTTTAGAGTCTGAAATTTTGCTTTCCGGAGGAACGTAATCATACGTTAAAAGGAATAAAACAAAAAAACACCTTTTAGAAATAATATATATACAGGTAGGTACATGCGTAATTAATAAGCAGACGATTTTAAACACTGTCAACTGATTTACTCCAAATATTAAAAATATATACAAACTGTATTTCCTTGTTATTTCGAACGATTCTTTCAGTGTTTCTATCCATACCCAAATCCTTTTGTTACCCTTTTAACAAGAAAAAAATGTTTTTAGTTTAACAAACGTATGTGGAAAGAAATAAACTGTGAAAAATTACTGCTTTGAATAACGAATCTATTCAAATAAAAGATAGAAAGCAAATATTTTTTTTCTCTTCACATATTCTTTTGATTCATGCATTTACTTTCAAAACAATTTATTTTGAAACTGCCCGATGTTTTTTTTAATGAGACACTGCGTGTATCAAAACAGTGCATTCCCTGCAATCATTATCTCACACTATAGAACACTTTCATTCAATACTCACTGTAAAAAAGAATTTTTTTATCATATTTATTTGCTCGGAGACGCATAAAAAATATTACATTTTACGTCCATTATAGTATTAGAGTTCCCATTCATAATATAATGTGACTAAAATATCTAGGAAGGTCATCTTTAGAAAATTAATGATGCATTTATGACTACTTTTTAAGTTCGCTATTACAGATTCGTTTGGCTGGTTGTAATAGAAAATAGCTTGGAAAAAAAATTAATCCTGGTCTTTTTATAGTTAGGTTACGCTATAGAAAATAGAATTTTATTCTTATGTATTCAAAGGAACTGCTATTTGTGAACGTTACAAGATTTAAAACACACATAGATACATAGATTACGAAAATATACACAGGTATGTCAAAAATTAAAACAGAACAGCTAGCAATGGACGATTATTGCAAGAGTAACTGAAAGATAAATTAAAATTTTGACGATTTATGATGTTAAGCGGATAATTAAGCATTTATCCATGCGAGAATACAAAAGAAAAGAAGAAAAAATACTGGAATGCTCTCAAATGAAAGAATACTGCTAATAATACCAGCAAACAAAATGATGTGTTGCTACATAATTTGATCTTCAATACAAAGAAAAAAATTGCACCACATTTTACAAACTGTAACATTGTTTGAGAATAATAAATACATGCGCCATTTTGTATACTAATGAAATTTCTGGCATTGCTCCAACAGAGAAACATTTTCATTTACATCACTCTCAGATATCTTTTGATTAAGATCCCTTGAATATTATCTCTCGATCTTTCGCAAACAAATAGTGTACAAATTGTATACTGATTTGAGAGATACCACTTTCGACGGTACACTATTAGAATTTTGAGAAAGCTTAAGTCATTGCTTTTTATATACCTTTTAATTCCAAGGGAAATTTTTATCATAAATATCAAAGGTTTTCAGGATAACTCTCATTAAATACAAATTCTTAAAACCAATTTTCGAATGCAAATTGTTTATTGGACTTCAGAGTCTTTATTATCTAAACTCATGTATGGTAGTTGAGTGTATATCACAGGACAAGACTAATTTAATTGTTTGTATGAAATACCGAAACAAATGTAATAAAATTATCGTATGAATAGCACCACTATATCATAACAAGCAACTCGATTGCAATAGAAACTCCATAAAACTAAATAAAATTTCAAGGGCAGTTCAGCAATGACTTTATGTTTGTAGGTGGCACTCAACAATAACAGTTCTTTGAAAAAAAATCAAACTTGGACACCCTGCGCCATCTATTATCGGCTCGAAAAAATTTTTATTTAAAAATTTGTTATTTTCTTACTGTCGCAGCCACGTGGGCAGTAGGTTAGAATTTTATATATTATAAGCTCAAAACGATTGTTTTTATCGGGAAAAATTAAACTTTTTGATTTTTTCACCAAAATTATTTGGATTTTTCTTAAAATCTTTTTTTAAAATGATAGTGCTGACATATTTTGAACCCTTTACAAACAGTTAAGCTAGTGTTTTTAAGTTTGGCATACTGGTGATCATTTTAACTTCCTATGGGGGCAGTGAACGTGTTAAGTTAATTATGACCAAGTTTTGGTTTAATCAGTTTCCATTTCAAAAAGATGAGCTAAAACTGTTCTTAAGCTATCAGTTTAAAAGATGTTATACGCTGAAAAAATCCTATAATATCATTATTAATAAAATAAATGAAAATAATGTAATATTTACATAAGGAATCAATATTTTGCGTATTTATTTCATAACTTTCATCATAACTACGTCTTTGATTACTAAGCGAGTTTTAATTAAAAGTCATTCTTAAAGAGGTTAAAAAATTTTATGGTGGGCTTGGAATACGCTACAACAGTTCACCATTTGTAGCACACTTTGGTATATTTATAATTTTCTCTTCGTGTTGGTTAAATACATGTTTAACATAACACTTATTCTATTAGAGAGTAGAGGAACACATTAGAAAATTAAACTGAGTTTTAGCTTAGCAGTTGATAGATTTTGCATATAATGTGAGTTAATTCTAATAATTTCATAAGATAGGAGTGAATGGTGGTGCATTTTGCGTTGACTCTAACCCTATTCATTTATTGTATTCTATCCATGTATGTACATACAAATATTACTGGAAAAGGAGGAATAATCCGTGACTTCAACATTGGAAAATGGAGGCTCAACCATCTTGATCAATAAAAAGAGCCTTTTCTTAAATAATAGAAATTCATAAAGAGTAATAATGAAATCAAACTTATTGTCTTTGAATATAATAAGGGCTCATGCGTTAGAAAATCATTCGTATTAACTGTAAGTACCTTTAGCGTATGCACCCTACATTCAAATTTATTTTAAGCCTAAACGTAGATCTGAATTTTAAAAGGGGACGAAGGGAAAATAACAATCACTGGAAGGCAAGAGCTCTAACAAAACACGAGGCTTCCCCCACATCCCTTATATCCATGCACAGCGCATGCGTCACCATATTTGCATAATATTCGATCGAGCTTTGTTAGGATGCCAGATCACGAGTGCACTTTTATTTTATGTTTTTTTAGTTCTTCGGTCTCTCCCCCTCTTCTCTTTTCACTTAACTTTTTTTAAAACTTGTTTCGATGATACTCGAAGTACGAAATCTACTACAAAGAGGAAAAAATCCATTTTGTGTGACTCGTTATAGCTCTCGAAATGTCATTGGAAAAAAAATTGTCTGCCTTAATTTTAAATTTTTTTTTCAAACTTATCGTTTCGGTAATGGCAACATCACTGCACGCTCAGCTAGAGAATTTGTTATTCCTTTTAAATGGCAGAAAATGAAATTGTATTGATTGTGCTTTAAAGAAAAACATTACAGCAACTCATGCAAAGTGAAAACACTTTATTTTTGAATGGCCATTCACAGTTTTGTACAAGCGTGGGGGTTTATAGTACTTATCACGGAATCACTTTTAAAAAATTTAAAAGCATATAAAACATTAAAACTTTTAAAAATAAATGGTTCTTATTATTCTTCCGTGCTAGGGGGAGAATACCACTGTGTTCCCATGAGAATTTATTTACATTAAATAATTACAGATTTTTCTATAAAGAAAATGGCGCATCGTTCTCAACTTTTAGAACATTTTAGAGTCGAATTTTCATCCAATTAATGCAAACGACTTTTCAAAAATGCATTCACATTTTAACATTTTTATTCTTTGACCAGTTCTTTCATGAAAATTCAATAAAACACATGTTTTACACCGAGAACAACCGAAAACGTGGAATGATATATTTTGAAATGAAAGACGCTATGCGGAAATGCTGTTCAACTAATGGCTAAACAAAATGGCTCAATTTTCTAGCCTAAGTCTGTCGCGCTCGTTGAACAGCTATTTCCACGGGACTTTATATTTACACCGCTCTATGCAGCTCAGTTCATCGCTGCTATGTATTATATTGCCGGGTAAACAATTCTAGTGACACAAATTTCTTGCAAGAAACCGCGTATGCCGGGAAATGTGCTATTGTGCCTGCGCGCACTCCGTTTAGTCGATAAGCCTGTGTTCCAGTCGCTGAACGTGCCAACTTAAGACAGTGTTAAGGCTTCTATTGTTCTCAGGACGTTTCGTTCTTAGATTTCCGTCATTTTAAATTGGAAGATAGCTCGGGAGATATTGCCCGTAATCTTCTGCTTTTCAGAAATTTGTTACAAACCGCTGGAGATAGAAGCAGATGGGAAATTGACGGCAAGGCAAGAAAAGATAACGTTAAAAGAATGTCGCGAGGAACGCTCGTGTAATGTAGAAATTGATTATTTCGTCTGCGGCTAGAGGGAGAAAAATAAAATATGAATTAAGGCTACTGGAAAGTAGCTCTATTGGATTTGCTGAGCTCTGTGTTAACCTATGGAGAAAATTTGTCCAATGATTGTCGAATTGGATTTAAAGCTATTTTTTTTATTTTAAATGATACTCCGTAATAGGGAAAGGAATTTTTTAATCGGATATATTTTTCAATCTTTAAAAGTAACGCCAATAACATTTTTAAATTTGAATTATTCAGGGGAAAATTGGGGTAAACTGTACTTTAAACGCACATTATTTCCTTTGGTGAACGAAATTTTAAATTGATTAAGATAGCAAAGGGAAAAATGTATTTATCTATTACGGAGTACAATTTACATAAAAAATTTAAATACAAGTGAAAAATCTTTGGAAAAATTTTCTGAATAGGTTAACAATTAAATGAACGACTCCCATAGGGTTCAGCAGCCTTGAGCTTAGAGATGCTAATGAGTGTCATATTGACTTAACTGGTACTTATTTTAAGGCTGCTGTGTACTAACCCGATTGGATTCGCTCACCTCAATGTTAACCTATGAAGAAAATGTGTCTACCATTGACAGCTTCATAAATGTCGATAATCCAACAAAAATGATATTTTCAGATAGCCTGAACTTTTCTGAACCTTAAAACAGTATTCATTTTATAAATTTCTTCCACCAAAGGAATTTAGAAGCGTTTAAGACACACTATATCGAATCCCCCCCCAGAATCATTTAAATTTTAAACTATTATTTGCATTTTTTTCAAAAGAAAAAAGAAAAATGCCCCAAGGTGTAAAATTTTTTCCCCTATTACCGAGTACATAAAAAAAAACTCTAAATCCAAGACGGCAATCCTTGGACACATTTTCTCCATAGGTCAACATTGGGTGAGCGAATCTAATACGGTTAGTTCACAGCAGCCTTAAGAATCTCTCAACAAAGCTCAATACCCTACAGCAAACTTAAAGAAAAGGAAGAAAAGGATTTCAACGCATTACTGTATGAAAAAGTTAGTATTACGATTTTCAAATGTAAATGCTACTTGTATAGTGAGTGCTTTGCATTTTCCATAAAAGAAAAATAAATAAAAAATAATTATAAAAATGGTAGGTATTCTTCCGCTACATCAAGTGTAGTTTTTTGTTGAATATTCTGAAATGGACAGTGTAAACCTGATCGTCGTGATCCGTTAAATAAATGTCTCGTAGAGTTATTTATAAATAGAGAAATGGCTCTTACTTACACCTTGTTTATTATAGAATCAATATCTAGACTAATAATAATGTACATAAGTTAGTTCCTAAGAACGCTGATAACATTAATGCGAGAGGGGTTCATAATCACAGTTCAAACCAGACTTCGCGTCTAGTCTCTATTCCCTCCGCTCTCCAGTACCTCAGTATCTCATCATGGTTCAGTCTAAAAAAAGCCCTGTCTAATCGTCTTTTCTTCATTTATACCTTTTTCCTCGTTCTCGAATGTTCCATTGTCTGTGTCTGATGCAATCCCCTCACAAGGGGTTCGTCATCTGGTCACCACCAGGCCTGCGTTTCGCTTTTTGTCAGCCCGACATCCCGGGCCTAGCATTGTCTCTTTCTGTTCTGATGGTCTATTCCAGCGGTTCCCGACCGGTGGGTCGCGACTCGATCCTAAAACTATTAAAATGGTCTTTGTGTACTTTTATAATTGTAGTTTTTATCTGCATCTAGGAACACTTGTTAGTGAGTATGAAACCACTTGTTGCATATATTACAAACGTATATCTATTGTTAAATAAATAACTGTTTTGCTACAAAGTTCTTTGCTACAAAATTTTGTCAACCATTTTCAAATCAGAACACAAATTGTTTATCAATAATCAATCTGTATCTTCAAAAAAGCATATATATATATATATATATATATATATATATATATATATATATATATATATATACTAGGGGCTTTGCCCCTAGGCTCGCTCCTCTTTTATGGCTAATAGCGAGATACATAGGGGTGATTCTCGGGCAATGTAACAGCCATTTCCTGTTATCCCCCTTATGCGAAGGGGAATCACTGTTTCAGCTTTAAAATTCAATTAAAAATCGAAATTTTAAGATAGAGACTTGAAATGAGGTTTATATGAATAAGAAAGCTTTCATCTTTCAGATGATGTAAATATTTTCTTTGTAAGATTAAAAACTCGAGGAGCATCGATATTACATCCACATATGTGACGATATTTCTCGAAAAAGTGGGTTTAATATTTTGATGAAAATATTAGTCTGTTTTAAATTATTTTTAAACAAATGAGGTCTTGTTTGAAGGAGAAATGTCTGTAGTCTTAGACTGTAAAAAGATCAAAATTCTACGATTAATTTTTAGCGAGTTATCGTAATCTGAACATGAAAAAGTCAATATTTTCCCACAAAACATAAAATTAAAAAAAAAACTTAAAAGTCCGACGAAGATGAGACATGTCTTACTTTCTTCCCCGCATTTTTCTGCATCTATTGGTATCGGTCTCGACCCCATACCCCCAGTGGTTTCGGAGGAGATAGCGTGACAAGCTTTTGACAGCGGCGGCGGCGGCAGTTACTTTTTTTTTAGAATAGAGATATATATATATATATATTTATTTATTTTTGCAATATTTGATGGTGAATTATATATACATAAGGAAGAGATACGATACAAATAAGGTTTTTTACTCCAGAATGGACCGATGGACCTTGGAGGTATTCCGATAAGGAAAGTTGGGTTGCCAGCTGAATAAGGTTGGGAACCACTGCTCTATTCCTAACGAATGACTCTTTTTCCACTTAGGGAAGTGGGCACCGCACCATTGTCTGTCTAACAGTCTGCCCGATTCCTTTAACAAAAAGTCACATCTGTACTGGATTTTCCAAAGTTAGGATTGATATTGTTTTCAGACTATGTGAGAGTGAGTCTCACAGACAGATTACAAGAATTTCTTAAAAGAAAACCGAGATTCCTTGAGGTTTTCAATAAAGGTTAATTTTTTAAATCTTAGACGAACATTAAAGAGCCAGGTTTGTTTGATTTTAAACTATGTATATTTTATTTTTGTACAGAGTTCACACTGAGTTTAAGCCAGCACTTTTACAGTACACAAGATCTTCAAATTCTTTTATCATAAAAGTCAGCTAAATATAATATCTAAATATAATGTAATATAAGGGTTTTTGAAAATCCTGCAATTTTCGAAAAAGATATTTAATTTATAAAAAAATAAAGATGCAACACAATGGGGGCTTTAACCTTATTGGCATGGAACACAAAATTCTCCAAAATTTAAGAAAAAAATTCCCAACCTAATTAATACAAACTATAAGAAAAAAAACCCTACCGCATGCTTCTACGACAATTCCATTTCCAGATATTTTTATTGCGTTCGATTTATGCATGCCTACTGTACATCGGTACCTTAAGAATTTCTCTAGCTTACCATCTTTAAAAGAATATATCTAAACGTTCTAGGAAAAGACTCTCTACGGAATTCCGTAAAGCGTTCCTTTGGTCTACTTTCATTCAACTATCTTCAAGATTTTCATTTAGAGTAAAAATTCTGAAAAATATTATTCCTCAGGCAAAAATTACCCAGAACAAGTAATTTTGCCTCCCTTAAAGCAATTAAAAGCTTCATGATTTAAATTTTTATAAAACCCGAAATCAAATTACTTTGAAACTTCTTAAATTAAATTTTGAATTGTATTTTTTTTGTAAAACAAAATTTCAAACCGTTCAAGTTTTTATTTAGATGCAATGATTTCTGTATAAAGACATAATTTTGCATTTTTAGCCAAAATAAACCGGCTTTACAATTCATGTTACCGCTCCAGACGAACGGTCTCATTGAAAACAAAAACTTAATTATATACTTCACTGCTCAAAAAAATTAGGAGAGCAAGCAAAGAAGTTAAGAAAACCGTGCGAGACAGCCACGTATTGGCATAAAATGGATAGTACACGCGTATCAATGCGCAATACAGAAAAAAAGACGTAAAAAAATTTGTAATTAAGCTTTAATTCTTTGAAAATATGGAAAAAAGATGATTTAGGGCAACAATTTCGTTACATGTAAACGATAAAAAAAGTATTGTTTAGAAATGATGCAAGATTTTTAATATGGCGTGTGGTCTCCTCGAACAGCTAAGACTGCTGCACACCTGTTTTCCATGGATGCGATGATGTTATCGATAAGACTTTGGGGAATACTGTTCCACTGCTCAAGAAGTGCAATCTCGAAGTCTCGGAGACTAAAAGGAGGCCTTGGTCTCGCAGCAATGCGTCGTCCGAGCATGTCCCAAACATGTTCGATTAGATTCAGGTCAGGAGAGCACGCTGGCCATTCCATACGCTGTATTGTTTCAGCTTCAAGCATGTTCTCCACAAGACGAGCTGTATGCGGTCTGGCATTATCATGCTGGAAAACAAAGGAATCTCCAATGACTGCAGCTTAAGGTATGACATGAGGTCTCAGTATCTCGTCTGCATACCTTCGGGCCGTCAAAGTATCATTCCGAATGATTTGCAGGTCCGTACGTTCACCTATGCTGATTCCACCCCATACCATAAAACCAGCTCGTCTGTATTGTGACCTTTCACGAACGAACGTGGGGTTATTTCGAGTGCCCCTTTCCCTCCATACCAAAACACGTCGGGTGTCACACTCTAGAGTGAATCGGGACTCGTCTGTAAACAGCACTTGGCTCCAATCATGTTACTCCCAATCTCGATGTTCAACAGCCCATCTTCTTCGGGCCGCACGGTGGCGTGAGGTCAACGGAATGCAGACCATTGGCCTACGTGCATAGAGACCTCCCTTATGAAGCCTATTACGTACTGTTTGGCTGGACACCCTTCGTCCTGTTGCCAAGAGCAACTGTCTTTGCAGCTGAGTAGCATTGTCTGTTCTGTTTCGACGAGCTGTTAACAGTATATACCGGTCATCAGTTGCTGTAGTGGCGCGTGGCCGACCTTGCCATGGTCGACTTCTAACATTCCCTGCTCCTTGGAATCGATTCCACAGCCTTGCAACGACACTTCTGGCGACTCGAACAGCATCCGCGACACTACGTTGTGTTTGCCCGGATTCAAGTCTGCCTATAATACGCCATGCCATGGATTCCGGTAAATCACGCTGTTGAGACATTTTCAAGTCACCTTTTCTCAAAAAGAATAACTGAGCAATCGAATTTCACAGTTAAGGCAGTGAAACAGACGTTTCTGCAACATCCCGATTTCCGCCCTTATGTTCTTTTTCTGGTTTTTGACGTCATGAACTTTGATTTGTATATGAAGTTTTCTTCTTCTGTTTCCTGCTAGGCTTTATAATTTTTCCTGCTAGGCAAAATTATGGATGATTTATTTTATGTTACTTATCGGTGTATGTATTTGAGTAATTTCGTTAAAACCATGTGCTCCGCTAATTGTTTTAAGCAGTGTAGTTGGTACCCGTCAAAACATGACGGCTAGATAGTAAATAAATGTACTAATACACAAATTATACTCAACACATCATTGCCAAATGTTGAAAATCATAATAATGCGCAGAAAAATGCGTTTAAGCTGCCTCGGGCATAGTGAGTATCTAAATCCAGATTTAAAAATGTCACTGAGCATGCGCAGAAAGAAATTTTTTTTAATTGTAAATCATTGCTAATTGAACAGTTCGAAATAAACAATCTTCAACCGGTTTAATCTCATATTTCACAAACATAATTATCATAAAACTAAAAATGGCAGAGAGAGATCTAGAGAGACTCCTCGAAATAAACGTGTTTATCATTAAAACATATCAGTGAGCATGCGCAGAAACAGTGAGTTTCTAAAGCCAGATTTAAACATGCCACTGAGCATTCGCAGAAATCGATTTTCAATTGTAAATTATCGCTAATTTATATAAATTGCGGTTACAAAAACCAAATTTGACAAATCTACAGATTACAGTCTTTTGTTTAAGACCAACCTGAAGTAAATTGATGCAGTAGTTTTTTCCTCACGGACTGTCCAAAAAGTCGGCTTAGCAACTTAAATATATAGATTATTTTCTTTAAAAAAAGTATTGTGTTTATTGGTGTGAATTAGCTCTCAAACTGTTGTGTTTTGTAACACTTCGGCATTTTCGCAACATTTGCTGTGCATGTGTTCCAAAGAAAGCATAAAAAAAAAAGCACGTTCTCCTCCAGGAGACACCCTAAATCCAATCCCTGCGAAGTGTTCAATTCAGAATGAGCTCAAGTGTGAAATATTTTGCTCGGGTATGTCTCGGAGTTTGAAATTTCTGTTAGACACGTTCTTTGTGGATGCAAATTTTTCTCCTCCTAAACGGTCGACGCAAATTACGTTCAATTGTGGAGAGAATTCAATTACTCAACTCACGTGTCCGTTGGAAGAACTGTTAGTAGAGGGCGAGACGCGAATTCCTGCTTCTGTTAAATGCCGTGAAATGGCTTGAATATCATTGGGTTAACAGGCGACGAATCCGTTGTGGCATTCGTATTATTTCAGGCAGCCGAAGAAAAACGGTTAAAATGTATCAGCGCGTGATAGAATAACGGTTCTGGAGTATTAGATGTTTAATGAAAAAAAGAAAATAAATAAAGTTGTAGATACAAGTGTACGAATAAATTATTAATACGTTGACAAATGTGGCAGACGATATCTTGAGATTGGCGCAAAAGAATGTGGCAGACGACTTCCACAAAAGGGCACTGAATGTTTGAAGTAAGAGATAAGCGTAACAAATGGAGCATTATCTGTTAAAGTTATGTTTACCACAGAAAATTCGCCAAATGGCACCAATCTCTTGACATTTTTGTATACTATAAATAGTATGGAATAATGGAATACCTTATTCTAAACAGTTTAAACAAGCATACAGTTTTAAAATTAGCATATTAATGGCCATTGCGTGATAGATAACGGTTCGAGAGTATGATATGTGTAGTGAAAGATGTAAAGTGGTAGATACAAATGTGTTAATAAATTAATGTTTAAGAAGCGCTACAGAATGTGGCAGACGACTTTCGCATAGAAGCGTCGTATGTTTGATGCAAGAAATAAGCGTTAGACATATGAATGAATCCGTACACAATCAAGTGGTTAAAATTAGCATACTAATGGATACTGAAAGCTTCAGACTTGTCAGATAATACATGGGCGGCCAAACATTGAGCGACAAATTTACTAAAGAGCCAACTATTCGAAATTGTATTATTTTTGCCAATTTTTAGTTCATACAACAGTTGAGTTTAAGGTAGCGAAATTTTAAGAACATGGTACATCTGGTATGAAAAAGCAGAAAATAAATGAAGTTTTCTGAAATTTGGGTGATCAGTTACCAAGTTACAATCACTTTTAATATATTACTAAATTTATTCACCATTTAGTTTAGACAAAACGGTAACGAGTCCATTTCAAATTTAATGTACTTAATATTTATAAAAGATTAATTTAAATAAAAAGATTCGAATTTTCGAAAAACACGTGCATGACATTTAAAAATCTATTTTTAAATGTAGACAGTAGAATTCAAAAATCTGAATAATTCGATCTGTGATTAAGAAAATATTGAAACAAAAATTCCTGCATTAGGAATTATTAAAGATCTGCGAGGTCAACTTAAATTGCCGCCTAAAAAGCCAATATTCTAACAGACGGGAAGTTCAAAAGGGAGAAAAAATGCGAAGCAAAAGTTCTAACGAGCGTGTTTACAACTTTCCCCGTCAAATCGCCCCAATGACAATATTTCTGCGATATGTCGAGGTTAAGAGAAACATACAATCAGTTTTGACAGGCGGCAGTCAGACAAGAAGTTTGGACTGAAAATATTTCACCCTAATATCCAGAATTATATTAGTCACCCTGGAGAATCTAAAGAAGCAATTTGAGCGACCATGACGAGAAGCATAGAATAACTGCTTGAGTCAAAAGAAGCGCCAATTATTCCTCTGTCAAATTACCTTGGTGGAGAATTCACAGCGATTTTTATAATGCGGCGAAACTGACCTTGCTCGGAAAAGATTTTTCGCTCAACAGACGATTATCCGTTCGATGGAGACACCCTCATTAAGTCTTCGAAAGGAGGTTATTGTACCATTTATACGTTTTTCGATAATGAGACTTGACAGAAAACATTTAAAGCCGAATAACGTATTAACGGAACTTTAGTTAAACTACTGGAAGCTATGAATATGTTATTTTTATGTCAAAAGCAAACAGAAATAAGCTTATAATAGAAGTGCCTACAACCGACGTATTAATTCACTTATCTTGCCGATTTATTAAATTTCTGGGCTATATTACAAGTTTCAATATACATTTAAGGGCACACAGAACATTTCGACAACCAAAATGAAGCGATTTTAGTGAAATGTTTATGAGCATGTATTTAATTGCAGAATACAGACATATGCAAAATATTTATATACCAGTAAATACATAGATTGTTTTATATTAAAGTGAAAGGGAAGAATTATGTTAAAAATTTAGTTTATTGTAGTAATTTAAAAACTTGTTAAAGGTTTGATACTATATGTTAGTTTAAGTAGACTTTTCTATAAATCTATTGAATTTCTCTCTTCCAAATTTGGTATGGTTACATAAAATATATTAGTTGATAATGATACGAAGTATTTTGCTTCTAGGTGTAGTGAAATTGTAGTGAAATTGAAAATAACAAAAAATATGTAATTAAATTTTCTATGTTTTTTAAAGTTTTCCCCTAACAAATTTTTTATTTAATTTTTTTCTGACCTAGAAGCAAAATACATTATTATTGAAAGTATTATTGTCAAATGATATATTTTATGTAACCATATCAAATTTGGAAGAGATAAATTCAATAGATTTTTAGAAAAGTCTATCTGACATACAATATCAAAACATGCTCCTAAACATTTCACTAAAATCGCTCCATTTTGGTTGCCGAGATGTTCTGTGTGCCCTTAAAACCGAAAGAAAAAAAAATTCTATTTGAACAATTTTAAAACTGAATTTTTTTAAACAATGAAATGATTCTAAAAATTAGAACTTATAATAAAACTAAAATTCATTTAATTATTTTTCTTTTTCTTTCAGCACTATCGCTTTGTCTTTTTAAGGAGAAATAAATGGTAATGATCCCAGTTTCTGCTCTACGTACCAAAACATACTCGCTACCGCCGCCATACCGTTATTTTATTTTCCTTTCTCCGCATTCAAATTCTTCTAGCTGCGTCGTAAACATTTTCCCTTTTAACGAAGCTAAACTAAAATCCAACCAACCTTCATAAAAACAAAAGTCCCCAACTCACTTAAAACGACGCGGTAGAAAAAGAGTCATCACATTAAATCTCGTAAAAACCGAGACTGGCGTATCAGTATTTTCAATATGCACTTCGAGTTAATTAGCAATTGAGTTTCAGAGTGTTGTGGCGACTAATCATGTCGGAACCTTGTGGTTAAGTAGATTGTTTATGATTTTCATAAACTACTTCTTCCTTACAGATATAGATAGATCTTGATTTAGTCATACATATTTACAAAATCAATTATACCACATTTCCATTATCAATTAATCATTATCAGTCACCAATCCGTCGAAAACCACGGAGAGAGTCCGAACTCAGTCCAGTCAGCGTCGAGACAAGAAGCACGTCTCATAGTTACCTCCTTTTTTCCTCCCTGGACCTCCTATCTCTCCCTTTTTATACCCCATCTTTCAGAAAATCCAAATCATTCTAGAACCTTCTAGATCGGCGTGGGAAAGCTCTTGCGGCTTCCGGTCAGTAAGTGTGTTCAGGGCATCTGGTCCCATTGGTGGCTGTAATTACCTCCCTTTGAACTGTTGTTTAACGACTTGTCAATCTTTATGGAAATCATACCATATATGTTGCACTCATTCAGTGTCTCTATCGGTAGTTCTTGTTTAGTAATTGACATCACTCTCCAGATAATAAACACTCTCTCTAAATCTTGATTATTTAATTATATACATAATATGTACAGCTATATACATTCTACATTTCGAAAATCATATTAATTTTATTACTCTCTCTCGCAATACAACCTCTCTCTACAACGTCAAACACTCATCTGCGCTCAACACTCGCAGCGCCCTCTACAGTCTATAGGGAATATTTTCCACAATCTTTTCTCAAATTGGTCACATATGGAAAGGCTTTTCCCAATTAAGAATGCGCACAGCACCACCGTGTGTGTATTAGGGATGCGACATCGATAACAAAACATCGATGTTTTGAAACATCGATATTCAATATTAAAACATCGATGCTAGTAAAACATCGCCCAAAAACCATCGATGTTTTTAAACATCGATGTTTTAGAACATCCATTTTTTAAAACTGGTTTAGTAATCTCTAACATTAATGTTACTTCGGTTAGTCGTTGTTGGTGATTTAATTTTACTCTCTGATTGGGCTGACACAAATGACAAAAATTTCGTTGCTTTTGCCTTGGGCTACATTGATCAATCAAAATTCTCGTTGTAAATATCGCCATGTTTTGCCTTCAAAATGTCCAGATAAATTCGTGGTATTGCCAGAATTTTTAAGGACTTAGGCAAATATTGCATTTTGCCAATTTGTCAGAGGTTTTGCAAAAATATTTCCAAACGGTACTTTTGCGAGGCATCTTACTAATAATATTAACGTGAACTTATATAAAACCAGAACAAAACAAAAACTTAAATGGCTGCTCTCGTGTATATACTATTTGCAAAATAAAACCCCATGGAAGGTTCTGGAGTGTTAGGCACATTCCAAGCACTCTGATTCGTTCATTGGTTGTTGACTGCCATTTGTCTGTTTGCTAAGGAATCGATCCCCCTTATGTATTCGTCCTTTTCAGAATTCAGACTTACATTTACTGAGTGTGAAAATTATGCTACGTGGTAATTTTTTTTTTTTATTATGGTACTTTTTCATTTAAAAAAAAAATCGAAACAACGTAGAACATCGAGTACAAAACATCGATGTTAAAAAAACATCGGCTACAATAAATCGATGTTTAAAACATCGACATCGATGTCGCATCCCTAGTGTGTATGCCTCTAACAAATGGTATTAAAATCTAAAAGATATGGGATATCTAGCAACGAGCTGCTCCAATTCTTTAAGAAATGGACTTCTCATTTAAGATTACCGAGTGACAAAGAAAGACAAATGAAGCAGTAATCTCTTAAAGTTATGTTTTCTACAGAAAATTCGCCAAATGGTGCCAATCTGTCGATATTTTTGTATATTATAAATAGTATGGAATACCTTGTTCTAAACAGTTTAAGCAAGCAAATAGTTTTTTCAATATCATGTACTATTCCTAATTAACTAATCAATGGCTTATTACCTATTTTAACCCTTCAGCGGGCTCGTCAATTTTTGGAACAAAATCAGGCGCGCGTGGTACAAAGTGCAACGTCCCTTTAAACCTTGAGTATTCCTTTTGTAATAAACTTTTTCTTTTGAAATTGAAAGTAATGATTCTTAGTTTTATGACAAGATATAAAATGTTGATAATGAGATGTATTTATAATTAAAGGCCAAAGAATGCAGATACAATCGCCTTATTTCAAAACTGTCCGGTTTGTTGTATCTAAGGGCAACTTGCGAATTGATTCCTATTATGTTAAAAAAAATCTAAAAAAAAACAATGAGATTGTCCATCTTTGTGATATGCAGGATACCGTGTAATAGCTGCACATTTGATCGACTACATCAACTCCTCCTTTTGTCGTATTGTAATCCAGTATAATCGTTGGTTTACCGCGGTTAAATCACGACTAACAAATAAATGGAAAGGAATACATGGGACAGAAAAATAAGACCTTCATTAGAAAGGGTGTAGCTATAAATAGAAACTGCTTAGAACATTCAAACCTTACATGTAAAGACAAACCATTCCAAATTACGAAAATGTTGCACTTTGTACACGTGCGCGCCCGCTGAAGGGTTAAATATCAAAATATTGTTCTATAATAACCTTAGACAACTTTAATAAGCTCGTTTATTTTCTAACGAGGGTTTAAAAAAACCGACTGTCGGCCCTCTTGTGTTTCCTAACGTCCAGTCTTCGCGTGCAACGTTGACTTTTCAATCGATTCGATTCGATTCAGTTTTTCCCAGAAACCCTACCACAGTCTGCCGAACCGACGTTTCGTCACACTTCCCCTCGTTATTTCCAAACGACTCTTACGAGCGGATGTATTTCAATCGTAAATTTTCTTTTAATAACATCTCGCTACACCCGAGTTTTCCATTGCGAAAGTCAGGTTCAACGCTTCATTCACACACACAGCCGACCGTACATCGCCCGTCCTAAACAATGGAAACATCGGCTTGCCCGACACGTGACCTTTTCCCAGTTGCGTGTGCCGAAACCGCACTTGTCAGCGGGAGAGAAGTCAAAAGGAGGACGAAAATAACATTCTGCGGTTTAAATGAAGGGGGGGGGGGAGATGTTTTGTTTTGTTTTAAGAGAAGAAAACGTTCGCGAGATATTTCGATGTGTTTATCTGATAAGCAGATGTTGAAGTTTTTCAGGGCGTGGAACTGAAAACGAGTGCAAAATACCGAGGATCATCATTATGCAAAAAACTAAACACTCCATCAGGGATAACAACACTGGAGAACATGCTGAGATTCTGAGAGACTGTGTCAGGGGTTTTCAACCTTTAGGAGAGAAGCACGCGAATTCAATTTTTTTTTCTAGGATAGCTCAAGTCGCGTCTAGAGTTTTTAGGGCTATTGGCATACAAATAAAATTCGGATCTCTTGTTATGTAATCAAGATCGTGGGTGATATTTGTTGCAAAAAAATCATCAATTTTTGAAGTCGTGTTAACCCTGGACTGGTCGAGCGGCGTCTCACAGACGCCAGTAGCACTTTGTTTACATTTTGCGTATTGATGGATTGTTCTGTATCCCCAGCAGACGTCAGTACCTATCAATTTTTGAAGTCATGTTAACCCTGCACTGGTCGAGCGGCGTCTCACAGACACCAATAGCACTTTGTTTACATTTTGTGAATTGATGGATTGTATGCCCAGCAGATGTCAGTACCTATCAATTTTTGAAGTCGTGTTAACCCTGCACTGGTCGAGCGGCGTCTCACAGACGCCAGTAGCACTTTGTTTACATTTTGCGTATTGATGGATTGCTCTGTATGCCCAGCTGATGTCAGTACCTTCGAAGTGTTTATGTACGAGTCATAACTAAATTGAGAAATTGGATTGGACCGCTCGTGTTAAATCAAAATTACTCGTGTAAAAAGAGAATGAAAATTTATTTTGAATTCGTTTTAAATCAAATTCGTGCAAAAAAAGTTCTTGCAAAAACAGAATTAGGTGTATATCTATCTATCTATCTATATATATATATACAGAGGCTGTTCACACATTTTTTAGACGATGTATATTGTATTCACAAAACAAAATTACATAAAATTCTTGTGTTTTAAATGTTCTATTTGATATCCCTTATTCTGAACTATCTTTCGACACCGTAATTTCCAGGATAATAATGCCTTTTGAAGTGTCAGAAGAGGTATTCTATCCCATTCCTCCTGAACAGCTTTCCAGAGTCCTGTAAGGGTATTGGGACGACGTTTGGATAATGCAGATTTTAAAAGTCCGAAAGCACAAAAATCGATAGGTGATACATCGGGAGATTTAGTAGGGATATCAGTGAAGGGTATGGCCTTGATACATCAGGAGAATTAGTAGGGATATCAGTGAAGGGTATGGCCTTGATACCAGTTTTTTGTTCCATTTCTTTTAGGAAAATTTACAGTGGATTTTGATGTGTGACTGCTAGCTTTGTCCTGATGGAGTCTCACAGATTGATGGCACTGTGGGTAAAGCGATGGTATTTCATTCAGAAAAAATTGGCGATAAAATATGTTCCTGATAGTATTTGGAGTTAATCTTGACATTTTTTCCACTCTCTTTATTTTTAACTTGCCATTATAAGAAAAAACAGCAACAATCATGAATCCCTTAGAAAAACTTTCTTTCGATTGTTTGAACCATGTACTTAAATTTTTTTCTCCCCTTTTATGATAATAGATGGCTCCTTTTTGGTTGCAATCATTTAAATACACCCATGATTCATCTATTGTGACAATTGTTTTCCATTTTTCTTTGGATAAGTGTTTCTCATATAGAATACTGCAGCGTGTCCTGCGTTCAGCGATATGATTTGGAAGAAGACGATGCACATTGCGTTTTTTCTCTTTAAGATTTAAATCAACGTTTATCATTTTTTTTACAGTGGACACCGAGCATTTTAATGATTTTTCAACTGTCCTTTGACTAGGGGGATTTTCTTTTAACATTAAACAACGTACCTTTGCAATAGTCGAAGATGTCCGTTTTTTCCTTAGATACTTGTTTGGAATTTTTGTCCCACTTGAGGCTCCAATTTGACGTTTTTTTCCTTTCTTGTTGACGATATTACCTATCGACGCTTTAGATATCACAAAACCACGACTCTCACATCGTTTTTGGATAACGGAGTATGCATATTTCTCTTCGGAAAGAGCATAAATGTAGCCTTCGAACAACTGCTTTGTTAAAAACGCCATTTTGAATAAAAACAAAACTTTGAAGCCGCAGACGATAATTTTGACTTTTAAAAACATAGTACAATTGCAATTATTTCTTTTGCAGTAAACGATTTTTTATTACCGCTTACCAAATTCGTCTAAAAAATGTGCGAACAGCCTCTGTATATGTACGTATGTATATCTATACATATATGTATGTCAAAATTTTGACGCATTTTGGTACTTTTCTGTTTAACTGTTTACTGCTTGCCTAAGCGATACAGACTGGGTTTGGCGCCCTGCCAAAATTATAACTCGTGAGCAGGGCCGGCCCGTAGATTCGTGCGCTTGTGTGCGAGGCACCTTCCGAGTCTGGCAATCTGCGCCCCACTGGTCATTCTTAGAGCAGGCGCTTGTGTGCGCTGCACACTTCACACACGCCATGGGCCGTCCCTGCTCACAAAGTATACAGATGTCAGACAACGGTCGGACCTTTTTAGCGTCTGAAATTTTGCTTTCCGGAGGAGCGTCATCCTAGGTTAAAACCTAAATACGATAGTGTGGCGTCTATCAGACACCACGCGGTCATGCCTGCAATTTTTATAAACGCAACCTGTGCTAGGTTAATTCTTATTGTTAGTTTGAGATTCCAAGGAAAAAAATATATAAAAAACGAAAAATTTTAAAAGTTGATCAGTATTGCATTACTTTAAGAAATTTAAAATTCTTGTTCTCTAATGTTGACATCTGTAAACTTATTAATAACATCCTCATAACAAAGAGTTTTAAAAATATCCTTTTCTTAGGGATTGCAGGACCGAGTGCCCGTTTGAAATTACTGAAACCGAAAATCCGGTTCCAGTGGTTGCAGAATCGGTTATTTGAAATTAGTCAATCTTAGATTTTAAAAAACAAAATTTTGATTGGGGATAAAATATTTTACCATGCTTTATAATGTATCACTATCGAGATCTTTGGAATTGTGGTATACTGATACAAAAAACGTGTTCAACTGGCGGGGTATCCGAGTTGTGTAAAATAGCAGGCCAGAAGTAACGAAAAACTTTTATTTACACAAAACGTAACAAGTAAGAGTTTGGTTCGAACAAGTTACGCTATCGCCAGAGTGGTGCAAAAGATTTTAATAGCGGCAAACGTAGTCTTTCGAGGAGCAGAAATCAGCACAGCCGCACTGGCCCAGATGTTACAGGGGCTCTCCAAAAAATAACAGTCTCGCATATATACCCTGCTCGAAAAATTCGTCAGTGGAGGCCATTTCTTAGAAATTGCGGGATTTTCGGAGGGGGAAACGAGGAATTTCGTGCACGCTGACAGTCTTGGATTCTAGTGGCATTTTTATGGGAACATATCGCTTCTATAACGTCATCATGTTCTGACTGACGACCCTGAAAGGACATCTTTACGAGGAAAATGGAGGCGGATTCCAGATCTGTCTGTAAAGATGAAACTTGAGGGGTTTGCCCGCAGAAACCAGGAATGTAAGACTTCGGCAGTGAAACCGTATGTGATAGCCTTTTAACCCCCACAGAATTTTAGAATGCAGTGAGAACACATGGATGCGTTTTTAATCCTTCAGATGTGGAAGGGGTCTTCGCAGGTCGTGAGAACCTGCACGATACATGCGTGACGTCACAACTTCCTTTGTTTTAAGCGTATTCGCGGTATTATCTTCTAGACCCTCCTCAGTGGCTTTAGAAGTCAGTCGCCTCCTGCAGCCAGAAGATTTGCCATCAAGTGTCGCGACATTTGGTAGGCTCGTACCTTCTCCCGCTCTCTCTGACATGAAAGAAGGACTTTAACGCTCTACGGGTTTAACTTACCCTATTCGGCCTGGGCACCCCCAGTCTGAATCCCAAAGGGCTATCACTAGGCTACCTCGAGCCCTAATCTAAAGCTTAAAACTCAAGTTGGCTCTTTGTTGCATAAGACTGTCCAGTTTAATTTTGTTCTAAACTTAAAGGAGATTCCACTGAGAATTGAAGACCGTTGATTAATTAGAATCTAATGTCTAATTTAAATTTATGAAATAACTCAAAGTAACAATTCCATCATAGTTATACACTGTAAAAATGGAATGCTGTTTTGGACATATATCTGTTACAATAAAAGAGGCGACTGCGTTAAATTACAAGAGTTCCATTAGACATTTATTAATTGAGGGCAGCTGATTTTGAAAAGCCATTGTCACATAGGTAGAAGCGAATTTTAGCATGTAAGTATAGCCTTGCAAGACTGTTTGACACCTTATATAACAATAACCTATACAACTAAAATTAAATAATTCAACAGATCTAGATAATTATAGGAAGAATGTAGACAAAAACTAACAGAAATCACGCACTCAGGGCTCCACGCTCCATTAGGCAAGATTTTGTATTATTACCGGAACTAAACCAAATATCGAGGTAACCGACTGGTCTCTTCATCAGGAGGCCTAACCAAATCAGTTATCTCAAGGGGGAACTTTCTGAATAGGCTGCAGGTCTAACCAAAAGACATCCCGAGGCCCAGAGATCCCCGGGTTTTCAGTTAATTTGTTCGGCAGTCTATGCCCACTTTATAGGTTTTAGTTTGTGTTGAATTGTTTACATTATTATGCTTTATAACAATAAAATATCATATATTTTTGTATAACAATATCGTATCATATAAGAAAATATGAATAAAAATATTATAAATATGCTGTAGAAAATTTAAAGCATACTTTATAATTAAATAATTCAATGATATAAATTTACTTCAAACTATTCGCGACCCCACAATTTGCGCAACATTGAATTAGACACACAACGTATTATAACTTCGACAATCAACGCATTGGCTGCAGTGGCGCACCCAGGGGGGGGGGGGGGGGGAGGGGCCCTGCCCTTCCCCCCCAAAGAAATAGAAATTGCATTTTGAATATTGATTTTGCATTATCAATATTTTTATCCGTTCATCTCTCCCCCCCCCCCCAAGAAAAAAATCCTGGGTACGCCACTGATTGGCTGTGTTACTCTGTAAAGCCAAACAAATTATAGGACAACAAACGTTTTATCTAAAACAACTTCAAAATCATGGATGCATCACGCAAGTGTAGGGTATTTGGCAATTTTACTTGGCCCAAACGATTTCAGTATTATGGGGAACAAACACATCTATTCTAAATATACGCAATGTGGGGTGATATATTTCACCCGCTTTATCGCAGAGTTTCATCAGCTACAAAGTCGACGATATTTGGGGAAACAAAGAGGAATTACTGTTAAAAATAACAATGCGAAAACGATGACTCAAAGTAACTGTTTATATTTTCTTTTGGATTGAACCGTTTTAATGGATGTCATGTGTTATTACAATGGTAATCAACACACTGTCTGCGTTACACCGAAAAGCCATTAAGCAAAACATGGCATAAAAATCGCCTTTCATGATGCATCATGTAATTTTAGCACATTTCGCGATTTTACTTCGCCTAAAATCGCCAAACGACTTCAGTATTATGAGGAGCAAACATATCTATTCTAAATATCCACACTATGGGTGATTTTTTTTTACACGCTTTATCGCAAAGTTTCATCAGCTGCGAAGTCACCAATATTAGGAAAGACAAAGATGAATTATCGTTAAAAATAACAATACATTTTAAAGAGCAAATTCACTACGAAAACGATGACTCAAAGTAACTGTATATATTTTCTTTTGGATTGAACCGTTTTAATGGATGTCACGTGTTATTATATCGGTAATCAACACATTGTCTGGTTACACTGAAAAGCCAATAAGCAAAACATTGCATAATAATCGCCTTTCACGATGCATCATATAATTTTAACACATTTGGCGCTTTTACTTCGACTAAAATCGCCAAACGACTTCAGTATTATGAGGAACAAACATATCTATTCTAAATATCCACACTGTGGGGTGATTTTTTTTTTACACGCTTTATCGCAAAGTTTCATCAGCTGCGAAGTCACCAATATTAGGAAAGACAAAGATGAATTATCGTTAAAAATAACAATACATTTTAAAGAGCAAAATTCACTACGAAAACGATGACTCAAAGTAACTGTATATATTTTCTTTTGGATTGAACCGTTTTAATGGATGTCACGTGTTATTATATAGGTAATCAACACATTGTCTGGTTACACTGAAAAGCCAATAAGCAAAACATTGCATAAAAATCGCCTTTCACGATGCATCATATAATTTTAACACATTTGGCGATTTTACTTCACCTAAAATCGCCAAACGACTTCAGTATTATGAGGAACAAACATATCTATTCTAAATATCCACACTGTGGGGTGATTTTTTTTTTACACGCTTTATCGCAAAGTGTCATCAGCTGCGAAGTCACCAATATTAGGAAAGACAAAGATGAATTATCGTTAAAAATAACACATCTTAGGGAGCAAGCAATCACCGATTCATCTGCGCTTGGGAACACAGGGGATAGATAATTCGCTACAGTTACTCAATTATCTTGCATGCTCCGAGACTTTAAAGGATATCTCTATCTTAAGGGGACTTTCTAAATATTATCCTTGGGAAATTTAACTGCCTCGATTAATGTTTGAAAATTTGAATAATTAGTAAATTACAGTCTTAAAATTTGTATGCGTGGATAAATGAAGTTTCGCAAAATTGATTAATTAATTGGTTAGATAATTTACGTTTAAAATATTGGTTAATTTAAATATATATGAAAACAGGTGTTTAATTAACTACTTGAATAAGTACTGAATTAAAAAATAGGAAATATTCAATCAATTATTAATAATAATTTGAATAATTTGTTGGCAAAAATTATTTTAAATTAACTTATTTATTCTTTATGCTTAAAATGCGAAAATTATTTTTTGAAAACAAATTTGAAATATTTAAAAAAATTTTAAAGAAGCAAATTCTTTTGAGCTAAATATATGTACGATCACGCCATAGTTATAGAAATATAACATAAAAAAATTGGCAAAGAATTCGATTGTTCTGAGACTGAAGTAACAACTAAGAAGTTTTAATGAGTACATTCATTATTTTAATAGTCAGCTGATGGTTTTAGGTAACAGTTTTAGGTAATTGTAACGGTTTTCACCGCCTTGCATGGGATACTTTTATACGAGGAACAGAGACGACACAAAATAGACTTCCATACTTTTGTCCCAAGCTTTTATTACATCGTTTTTAAGGGACACAGCACAGTAATTAAAAAAAAAGAATCGATTTGGCATACAGAGCCATATTTGTCAGCTAAATCCTATTGGCCAATGTGTTCTCGTCTGAGGTTCAACTCCAACTGCCGAACAACAACGCGCTTCCCTCGGAAGTAGGGTTGCCGCACGCCAACCTTGACACGGGTTTCCAGATCTGGCGCGCCTTACAGTAATATATACAATGGAATCTCGATCGATCGTTTTCGGATCCACAGTTTTTCCGTATGTGTCGTTCATTTCATCCAGTCCCAACGATATTGCTTTGTTATGTTTCCGCATCTATCGTTTTCCCACATTTATCGTTCATTTCAATCGGTCCCTTGAAAAATGATAGATCGAGATATAAAACAGTTCCGTAACTGACTCACTGACATACAACACACAGACCAAACGGCTAGACCTAAACGACTGAAAAATCGCCATGCAAAAGCATGGCGATTTTTCTTATGGTGTAGGGGTGCACTAAGAAAGATTTTTGAAAAATTCTTCTTAGATTTTTTTAAATTAAATTTTTAAACTGTTTTTGTAACTTTTTTTAAGCTTGCATTTAAAATAATAATTTGGGGGTTATAAAATTTATATCACGAAAAAGATCATAAAAATTCCTTTAAAATGATATCTTTTTCGAACCTTTACCTCGATTTTCTGATTTTTGGTGAATTTTTAAAGATTAATTTTTAGAATTTAATTTATTAAATGCTGATCACGTGATTTCTTTTTATGGTACTTTAAATAAATTTATCGTCACGTGCATAACAACTAAATAGACAAAAAAATATTTTTTTTCTTTTCTAATGCAGCAGAAAATTGGATAATATCAAAAAAAAATAAATATCATTACGATTTTTTTATATATACACTGCTGGCCACTGTAAACGCAACACCCTGAAGGAAACATGCAAATAACATGAAATTTACAACATGCATTAGCGGAGGTGAGATATGCAAATGATTAGAATTTCAGCGCAGACGCACATCACGCGCGCCTGTGGTGCCACTTCAAAGCGCTATTTAAGGCTTGGAGATTTCGACGATTTCAAGTTCGGCAATTGTGTTTTTCTTGTGGTTTTTTAAAAAAAACGATCAATTATGCCTCGTCGAAAACAGCGATCATCTTTTGATCAAGTATCCGAGTTCGACAGAGGAAGGATAGTGGCCTACCGAGATTGTGGATTATCTTTCAGGGAAATCGGTAGTCGTGTTGGACGAAACCAAACAACTGTAATGCGGATATGTGGTCGTTGGATGCAGGAGGGTACGACGGACCGGCGTGTTCGATCGCATCCACCTCAGCGCACCACTTCACGTGATGACAGGCAAATTGTGCGCATGGCAGTGACGGATCGCTCAGTCACATCACGAACCATAGCACATCACATGCAGTCTGTAACGTATCATCCAGTGTCTGCGCGTACCATTCGACGCCGTTTACAGCAGAGTGGTCTGTCCGCAAGACGTCCATTGCTTTGTCTACCCTTGACGCAGAACCACAGACGTCTCCGCCGCCAATGGTGCGATGACAGAAGGATGTGGACGGCAGAATGGAATGAAATTGTCTTTACTGACGAGTCACGCTTCTGTCTGCAACACCACGATGGTCGCATTCGAGTCTGGAGACACCGTAAAGAGAGGATGCTGAACAGCTGCGTTATGCACCGCCACACTGGTCCTGCACCGGGTATTATGGTATGGGGCGGTATTGGATATCACTCTCGCACACCTCTAGTACGCATTGCCGGTACTTTAAACAACCAGCACTACATCTCCGAGGTGTTGGAGCCAGTTGTCCTTCCTTACCTTCAGGGCTTGCCCACAGCCATATTTCAACAGGATAATGCGCGACCACACGTGGCACGCATTGTCCGACGGTTCTTCGTCAATCGCCAGATTGAATTGCTTCCGCTCTGGCCGCCTCGCTCTCCGGATCTTTCGCCGATAGAAAACATGTGGTCCATGGTTGCTCTACGATTGACCCAGATTCCATCCCCAGCTGCCACAGCAGATCAACTTTGGCAACGTGTGGAAGCTGCTTGGTCTGCTGTACCCTAAGAACTCTTCCAAAGTCTCTTTGAATCAATGCCGAGGCGTGTGGCAGCGGTGATCTCCAGCAATGGCGGCTATTCTGACTACTGATTTTGGCAGGAACCACACTTCACAGAAGTCTATAAATTTAATCATTTGATACTTGGTCAACATGTTATCTACAAAATAAATTTTGTTGTGATATCTCTTGTCTTTCTTGGTGTTGCAATTTGGGTGGCCAGCAGTGTATATATTACATCAATTGTATGCATTGATCGTCGCATTTATTATAAATATATAAATTTATTTTTTTGGTATTAATTGCATACATTGACCGTTGTATTTAATTTGAATGTACTCCGTAGCGAAGCGCGGGTTTTCAACTAGTTTCGTATAAATTCTAAATAACATGGTCGTTAGTAAATCGTAAAGCATTCAGTTGAACTAATTTAAGATTTCATGGAAACCTGATTAAAGTTGCTGTGTACAAACCCTATTGGATTCGCCTACCTGAATGTTACTCTATGGAAAAAAATGTGCCTACTATTTATAGCTACATAAATGCTGATAATCCATTTAAAATGGTATTTTCAGGACTCAGTGTGAACAGGCGCTAAATAAACTCAACTTAAAAAAATTTAAAAGAATGTGTTACTAATACTATATTTAATAAGATTAAAGAAATTAAACCTCAGATCTAATTTGTTCTAGTATATAACTAAATATTTTAAGTTTAAAATTAAATGGGAGATGCGCGCATTTAATCTCATAAATAAAGAAGAAAACAAAAATGAAACATTATCTGCCACCGAACGAGTTCAACGTTTGAAAAATGAATGCAACGTATATCCATCACAATGGCGAGTCTCGTAAATTGACACGTGACAAAAGCCAGCTGCAGATCATGGAAGATTTAACAAGTGCATAATAAGCTAGGAACTGGCCTCGCGAAAAAAGATACAGGAAGTCAAGTGAGATGGATAGATATAGATGGTATCGCAAAAGCTAGGAAAAATTTCAGAATCTTTTTTTTTTTTTAATGATCAGAGGCAAAGATTAAAAAATATTTTGTACCTCTTACCTTTGTGTTTTTTAAAAAGATGAATTTACGTTAATCGTCTTTCATCGATCCATTTCTAGCTTGGAAGTTTAAATTCCTGCAAAGATAGAAGAACGTAAATAAATATGTTGTTTCCAAAAGTTCTTTAGTTTAATTAAAACTTTTTTTTAAAAAAAAATAGAGGAATTTCAAGTACAGTCGAACCCCGTTATAACGAACATCAAGGGACTAAAGGTTTTGATCGCTATATCCGAACCGTTAAGAAAAATGTTAGAGTTTACAAAATGTATAACTTATTAGTTGCTATGTGTATTCAATAATGATGTATTAAAAAAATGATAAAATCTATTAAAAATGATCATTAATGAATTAAATTGACCAAAATCGATTACATTAATACTAATACTGACACAATACTAATTAAATTAGCTAAAACTGAAGACAAATGGAAATAAATTTATTTTACCTTTAATTGTTGCTTACTGTTTTGATACAGAAATAAGCGGTTATCTTCTGCTGGCGTGATGCCGATTTCAAAAACATTTTATGAATTTCTTTGTCCAATATATCAAATGACTCCAACACTCTTTCTTCCAATGTTTGTGTTGACAAAAACGTATTAATGACTCATAGCTGCTGTAGCATCTGAGATGGTGGAGATTTCGTCATTTTTGTGATCCTCTTCATCAACATCAGATGCAGAATCTTCGATTTCAGAATGATTCATTTTAATTTCTTCCACGATATCTTCATCTGTCGGATTTTCTCATGCAATGACTTCATCATCACACGTTTCGAACAATTGAATGTCACAATCTGAGAATGATGAAATTTTGAGCTTTTCTATCCACATCGCGATAGGTAAATCTTCATCATTTTCTTCTTCAACATTCTTTGATCTTCAACATTCGTTGTATCTTCAACATTCTTAAAAAGTTTTAAAATAAAGAAATTCAGTAGTCGCCTAAAAAAGAGGTTCCTTACAGCCGATTCTCAAGATTTCGGAGGTTCGTTATAAAAGGATAAATTAGCATTAAATACAATAGGAAAACGGAGGAACCAAAAATTTCGTTCGTTATATCCGTGAGTTCGTTATATACCGCGTTCGCTATAACGGGGTTCGACTGTATTTTGTTATTACAATATTTTTCTTAGTGAAAATATAAAACAAACGATAATTACCCTCTCATTGATAGTTTGTAGCTATAAATTAGATATTTACACACAGTAGAGTTCTTTATGGAGGTTTACGTAAGGAAAATATTCAATAAGTAATCCTTGGGCTTGTAGTGGTGAGTAGTAACACTTGTGCGTAAAATAATATTTGTTGCGTGAAAATACCACACACTACATTTTAATAATTACAAACCTATTTATTTGGCTGAGTTATCAGAAAAAGAACACAGTCATCCATGACAACGCTTGTGTAAAAAAAAAAAAAATTAACAGATGAACCCACAGAATGAAAAATAAAATATAATAAAAATACACGTGAAACTTGTGTTACAAGGAGAGCCACTCGTAGACTGCAATTCATCAGCAATTTCTGCTCTCCGGAATTCAAGCAGGCCAAACGCAAATCGCACATTGCAAACTCTGACGTAATCTGGCCGCCACAGGCTTAAGAGAGAAAAGTAAAATACAAGTTTCGGTCCTTATAATATCCATAATATCCCAACAAACACAGGACTGACGGCAGCTTGTCGGGCCAGTGCTGGAGGCGCCGGTTGAACGACAAGTACGGGAGAATTTTGTCGGGCCGCTGGCGGGTTGTTTACGAACCTCCGAAGGGGAAACGCTTTCCGTTTACGTGTTTCAGGGCCTGTTATGGGTTGATATGAATCGCACCGAAACCGTTTTCCGTGTATCGTCCCGGAACTGCACCTCCGATTCGTAACCACAAGTAACAGATATCTGCATCAGAATTATGGATTTGAAAGGGAAGGCGAAGATTAAATTTAACAGACTTTTCAAAAATATTTATTTCATTGTTGTGAAACTTCTTTTACGCGGAAAATTCCCATAATTTTCCTTGTATGTAAAGATTGTATTATGTGAAATTGTATAATTGTATTATGTGAAAATTCACATAATTTTCCTTGTATGTAAAGATTGTATTCTGTGTGTATGTTTTTAACTCCCTAGAAGCTTATAAAAACAGATGAAAATTAGTTTCATTGTTTATTTTTATATATTACTGGAGAAATTAAATATCTACTTAAAAATGGGTCCTTGTTTCACCACTCTTTATTTATAAGAGAGGAAATAGTGATAAAATTTGTATTTTTTAAAATTTCTTCTATAGTATATTAAAATAATAATATATATTTTTGTAGATAAAATATTCAAAATATATTTTTCAGGAAATTTACATATTCTAAGTATTTCTAATTGTTAGATGCCATTATAAAACAACTGATTTTGTAGAATTTTTTCTCGAATTTCATCGTATTAATTTTATAGTAACATATTCTTATAATACAAATTTGAATGAAAGAAAAAGAATTTTAAATTTACAGACCTTAGTTAAAATAAACAAATCACACATATTTAGAAAAATATTAATGTAATGTAATGTCAGAGACATAGACAGTAGATGTCATGAGACACCAAAAAATATCAAAAAATAAGACCCTTTATCCTCAGTACGTACATTGAAGAATATATATTACATTGTTTTTTTTTGGTAATTGAATCAGGATACGAGAAATAATATTTACAATAAGAAAAAAAAAGGCCAAAAAATTAGTTTAAATAAATGTTAGAAATAAAAAAATAAGGCAATTAAGTTTAAAATAATAAGTAAGTTATATTTAATAAATTAAATTGGCAGGTTTGAACATCCGTGAGTACAGATAACAGAACTGCATTTTGCAGGATCGAACCGAGGACTGAAGCATGGGAAGCAAAAACGAACGCCCCACACCAGCATTCCCTGATAGGGTATCAAGTGTGGAACTTCAATAAGAGGAAACTGCCTCGCATGGAACAGAAAAATAAAGGAAAAATGTTAAACACTATCAGAAACCACACTATCAGAATAACACTATCAGAATTAACCTGTGAACAATTAATGGACTGGGTAAGATTTGAAATATTAAGATCGGAACATAAATTTTTAATTTTTAAGTGGCCGTTCGGTTTTGGGATTTTTTTTCCAAAAAAATTCAATGCGTAAGTAAATTAAGTAATTTTGAAAGGTCCGATATTAATCCAATTGCAGTAATGTTTTCAGATAAGATTTTGACAAAGTTTCATGAAATTGATTTGGGATATTGAATTTTGACTAGGTTGTACATTTTGTTGAGGGTATCTTTGTACCCTTCCGCCATTAAAAAAAAAACATGGCTCAGGTTTGGTTTCCCGCCTAACAGGAAATTCATCATTAGCAGCGGGAATTTCTTTCCTCCGGATTACGACAGTTTCCTAGGATAGAAAATTGGTTTGAGAGATTGATTCGATCATTAATGCTAGTTAAGTTAGAGTCGAGAGCAATTCGCTTTAGACCAACACAAGTTAAAAAAATCACATTATGTTCGATTTCGTTCAAAATTACCACATCACATTGCATACCAAGATTATAATATTTTATACATTACATATACAATGTATTTTTCATTTTCATAATAAAACTAAACTTTTGAATGTAGTTGACTTTTTTATGCGGCCCGCCTGCCTTGAAAAAATTTACCATGTGGCCCAGATGCTGCAAAAGGTTAAACACCCTGCTTTAAGCTCATCAGCCTGATTCAGAGGTTTACTTTTTCAGATTTAGGAATATAATCAAAAGTGGGTGTAGAAGAAAATTTAAACGCACACTTACTGTGCATAAGATTAAAAAGTTCTTTGAGATTGGGGATGTTAAACGTTATTTTGAAAAAAAAAAAATTCATGTTTTTCAAAAGTCCATAGTAATCACACATGGTTTCCATTACTTATTTCACTGACACATTGAATTGTGTTTTGTTTTGTTTTTTATTATTAAATTTTGGCATTATCTTTTGAGAATGTATTTTCGTTTTTATCAATGCAACTCTTGCAGAAGTGCCACGGACGGGTAAGGGTGACTCGGTAACGAATTTAACAATCCTTTCTACTGCTTGTGTGTGACATGGAAAATTGCTGAAGTCAGTACGTTGACTCTCCTGATCAGATTATTTTGCTTCCTTTAGAAACTGCTTTAGTTTGTAATCAGAAATATGCCTCGTTCTGTTACTTTAACATCTTTACGTACAATCATATCAATATAATCCTTGGCATCAAAGTTTATACGTTGAACTTAAAACTTTCCAATGCCCCCTTCATTTTTCAGTCCTTGCTTTTAGAATCCGGCGTAATCCAAGCTGTCTTACGTGGCTGCGATCAACTGATATCATACATAGGAGGAGATTTTCAGAAGCAGCGAAGTACGAATTTCTTTGAATGACTGGGTCAATTACATTTTTAAGAGTCTGATGGAGGTAACGTGAATAGCTTACAAGTTTCCACAAGTGCTTCGATCCATGGATATAAGATAGTTTCAGCTTTATGTGAAACGAAACAGATGCATATACTTACAAAATGTACTCAGTCAGTATTCGGAGATTTTTTTTGCAGTACATTCTGTTCCCACATACAAGTGAAGTATTCGGTTTGCTAATGTAAGCTATCACGAATAACAAAGTTTTCCTGGTTTTCTCATAGACAAATCAGAAGAGCACCTTCCAACAGAGATTGCATTAGACATTTCTAACAAATATTTTGGGTCCACACTTAAATCATCCTTAATTTCTAGTAATGGAATGCCATTTTCAATAGGTGATAATTCAATTACTGGAAGTTCATAGCAGTTTTCTAGTTGTTTACCTATTTCTCCTCCAAATTAGGACGTAGGCGCAGTTCATTTCCATGAAATAGACAAATCAACCACTGCAGTGGCCTTCTTAATTCCTTTTCAAAGAAACGAACCACACCATTATTCAATCCAGTGTTCACGGCAGTTCCATCCATTCCAATTACAGTAATGCTTAAAATGTGGTTGTTGCCATTGAAAAATGCTATTATGCTATCTTATATACATTTTCCAGTGCCAGAAATCTGCTTCTGAAAATCTCGTCCTTTGTATGATATCAGATGATCGCAGTCATGTAAGAGAGAGCTTGGATTACCCCGGAATCTAAAAGCAAGGGCTGAAAATGAAGGTGGCATCAAAAAGTTTTTATTTCAACGTATAAACTTTAATGCCAAGGATTATATTGATATGATTGAATGGAATGATGTTAAAGTAACAGGACTTCCTATGAAGAGGCATATTTCTGATGACAAACAGAAAGCAATTCAATGTGTCAGTGAAATAAGTAAAGCATACCATGTATGATTACTATGGACTTTTGAAAAATATGAATGTTTATTTCAAAATAACACTTTGCCTTTAAAGACATTGCATTAATATTTTTCTAAATAAATGTGATTTGTTTATTTTAACTAAGGTCCGTTAATTAAAAATTGTTTTTTTTTCATTCCAATGTGTATTATAAGAATATACTACTGCAAAATTAAGATGATGAAAATTGCGAAATTCTACAAAATCAGTTGTTCTGTAATGACATCTAAAAATTAGAAATACTTAGAAATACCTAATTTTCCTTTAAAAATATTTTGAATATTTTATTTACAAAAAATATATATTATTAATTTAATATACCATAAAATAAACAGAAAAAAAGAATTTTATCTCTTTTCACAAAAATATCTATTTTGAAGCACCTGAAAAATATTTCAGTAGAGCAATAAAATTTTATATTCAATACCAAAAGGCAGCTTTTGAAAGCTATAGCATAATGAAATTTCAAAACATCTTTTTTTTCGCCTCGTGATACTACAATGCACTAGTGTCATCTGATTGGACATTCAGTTGCACGTGATTGAAAAGACGCCATTAAAGATTGCTTACAAGACAAGTTTGCTGAAATTAATCCACAAGTAAGTTTCATTCGTTAGTCTTAAATTATTGCCTTTAAATTTTATTTAACACCCTTACATAGTGAACATTATTCTATTACTGTTATAAGATAGTGTTTTAATCCAAGTTATAATATGAATTGACCGTATTTTAGATCAAATTCTACTGAACTGAGTGTATTGAATTAGCAATACTAATACTTATATTAGCAATACTTATGGCATTTACGAGCACTTTCGTATGTATAAATAAAAACATTTTGTTTCGGATTCAGTTCGGATGATTCGTGTTTCAGTTAATATTTTAGATGGACAAAGGAAGTAAATGGTTTGTTCATCATTATACATTTTCTTTGATAGTTTTCTTCCTGTTCAATGTATTGTATGATAAATCAATGAAATATTAGTTTGATATCTAAATTTTAATAATTATTAAATTATTGCACAATATAATTATGATCCATATGATGTAATTTAATGTAATTGACATTTGTTTCTATGATATTTTACTCAAAAATTAATTCATTCATTCATTCACTGAATTAGCTCATAAGCCTATAAACAAACATCCCAACTCAAATTAAGAACTCCCCCTTGTCACACACAAGCAGTTGAGAGGATTGTTAAATTAAAAGAATGTCAAAAGCAACCAATATTACTTGTGGTTATATTATTTATATTAAAAATTGTTGATATATAATGTATATAACTATTGAATATATTGATATTTTCAATTATTATTGATATATAAATGCAGTATTCCCTAAAGTAAGAGAAAAATATTTTTCCACACAATTAGTAGCATGAAAAAAGTTTTAAAATAAATAAGTACAATGAAATTGGTAAAAAAAAATAACAAAAAAAGACTTAATATGACAGTAGGATGTTCTTAATCTGTTTATAAAATCCACTACAATTTCTTTCTAACCTAACTTTTTTTTTCATCAGTTTGTATGAACATTAAAATTTTCTTTTCATGAATGCCTACGAAATCCATGAGATAATCAAAACATTTGAACATTTGATGTATTTCATAATACCAGATCTGAAATACTAAAAATTTTTAAAAAAGAGTCAATGGTGCTATAATTTTGACTGCTATCCAAATACATTATTCATGTTTTTAATGGTAATATAGACAGCATTTTATTATTAACCAAAAAAAAAAAGGCCTTTCATTATAGTTCTAAATCAATGATATTTTGTAGTATATTATATAGTAAATATTTGAATGCTTAGAATAATTATGTCTATCAAAGTATTCTCTTTAAACATACAGACTTTGTTCCTTTCTCAACCTCCAGTCAACCAGAGCAGAAAATTATAAAATAAAGAAAGTTACTATTTTTCTTCAAAATATTTATTGCGAATCACTGTACAGGAGCCATACCATAAGAGAGGGGAAAAAACTTTTAAATTACCATATATTAAACCTTTACATAAACATATTACTTAACAGACATTCTTAATTACTTACAATTTCTTATATTACATTACATAGAACTTCATCCATAAAACAGCTATACTATTACAATGAAACTTTTTTAAATTTACAACATTATTTATGTTTTTAATATAATATATCCAGCATTGCAAACATTTTGCCTGTATGTTAACTTGGGCTTTATATTAAGAAACAAAAAATTTAGCATATTATGGATATTTATATACACTTCACAATACCAACTAAGAAGGTTCAATTTCATGCTATAATTTTTATAAATTCTAACAGAACTTTATTGATTTTATACTTATAGATCATGCATACTTTTAACACAACAAACCATATAATTCTGATTTATGCCCCATCATATAGTATGCATGAGTGCGTAAAGGATGCAAAATACTCATGCACATATCAGTATAAATGTGAATATTAATGATTATAACTGTTTTTATTTTTTGTTATTGCTTAATCATATATAGATGCAAAAGGTTATTCCATTTTTCATCCCTAAGTTATTAAATTATTGGTCATTGTGCATTTATATAATTTTATTTCTCAGTTTCAGCTTTAAAATCTTGAAGAACCCAACAAGGATGAGAACTTTTATTTAGATAACATCATGTATGTTAGATTGTTATTAAAACTAGGTAAACTTTTGTGTCATCGGAAAAATCTTTATTCATACTGTTCAAAATAAATAAGAACTTAGCCCAAAGTTATATGTAAAAGGGTCATATTCCCCTTTTTTATTTTAGTGATAAGCAAGTTTATAAAGAACTCTACTTTTCAATACTTCTTAGTTGATAAATCGTTCAATTTTTATTATGACATTATAAGAAAATATTGGTTTCTTTTCAGAATTTTGAATGTGGATTCTAGCTTAAGATTGCAGTCGTTTTGGAAGACCAAAGCTGACTTGAATTCATAACTTGTGTAAGTTTAACTTTTTTTTTTTCTCGACATATACTTTTGTTTTCAGCAGTAGACTCGTGGCCAAAATTACTGTTTTTAATATTTTTTAGATTTATTTTGAACTTTAATTTAAATATTTCTATGAAAAAACTATAAAAATATTTATTAAAGAACTAAAAATTTCAAATTAATTTTTTTAACTTATATGCTAATCTCAACTTTCTCATAAATGTTGGTCTCAATAATTTGTGGATTGAATATTAATTTACTTTATTTATTCTTTTTTAACTGTGAAGCTTGTTGTTAAGGTTTTAGGTGAGTGAGAAAGTGCAGTCCAGGGATTTAAGTTAACATGATGACTCTTGTGAGTCTTTTTAACTCTTGCTGAAAAAGAGGTTTATATTATAAAAGTATAAAATGCCAAGGTTTATTTAGAAAATATAAAATCTGTTCATTTGTAAAATCTTCATTAAAAATGTGAGAATTTCCTCAATAACTGATTTATAAGCTATTTGTTTTCAAGACTTTTAGAGAGTATTTAGTTGTCATGTTGTGCAAAATAAATAAGAACTTACTGGTCCAAAGCATAGATGTGCCCCCCCCCCCCAACTTAACTTGAAATAAATTAAAATGTTAATAGAAGTTCAGTTAAATCAGAAAATTGTAGAAAACTTTTAAGAAAGTTGGTTTTTTCCCATTTTTTTCAAACTGACACTGAAAATACCGATTATGTCTTTAGCCCTAACATAGTTTTTAACAATGATATGATCCATAACAAAAATTCAATGCTACATTTTTTTTTCTTCTTTTATTTATATTACATTTATTTTCCTCATTGTATAACTTTTTGAATACTACTCAAACCAATTCTATTGTTACTCAATTTCAAAAAATCATATTTCAAATTTTAAGGATCGATCGGTAGTCAATGCGCTGAGAAGGACCCTAGCTGAATTCAATTTGTATCCGTCCCAAATGTTAGAAGCACGCTACGCCTATGGTCCAAAGTATACATGTAAGGGGGTCATACTACCTTTTTTATTTCACTGATAAGCAAATAGACGAGTGCTCTGCACTAAAACGTTTTACTGATCTTGTTGAGAAGTATTGGAGAGCACGTGCACTGATGGCATAGGTGCTATTTTTGGTAGTGTGTGGCATTTGTAAAATAAATAAATAAATAGTGAACTCTGCTTTTCAATGCTTCTTGGTGTCACAAATCACTCTAATTTTTATTAATGGCATTATAAGAAAATATTGGTTTCTTTACAGAATTCTGAAACTGGAATCCATCTTCACCTCATTGTGATTTCCATGAAAAGATTCCACAACTCACTTGGCAGTGTGCTCGATTCATAATCTGTAAGTTGATTTTAACCTCACTGAACCCATTTTTTTTTTAATTCTCTAGATATCCTTTTTTTTTCAGCAGTGAACTTGTGGGCAAAATCACAAAGTTGTGAATATATTTTTTTAAAATTTATTTTTTGTACTTTAAATTTGAATTTTTCTATGAAAAACCATAAAAAAATATTTTATTACATAATTCTTAATTAATAAACAACTCAAATTTTCAAATTTCTCTTTGTATATTTTATATGCTAATCCGAACATTCTCATAAACTTTGGTTGCAGTAATTTGTGGATTGATATTGATTTCCTTTATTCATTATATTTTTAACTGGCAAGCCTGTTATTAAAGTATTAGGTATGTCTGAAAGTGCAGTTCAGGGACTTCAGTTAACCGGGACTCTTGTGAAAGTCTTTTATCATAACTGCTTACCAAAAAAAATTTTATATTTTTATATTATAAAGATATAAAATGCCAAGGGTTATTTTACTCTTGATAGTTAATGTTAAAAAATTTTTAATTTAATTATCAGAATTCCATGAGAAGTAGTTAGAGGTTCATTCATAATTCCTTACAGAAGTAATAATAATAATAATATTGCTTTTAGATGTATTAGATTATTCGTTGATGAGCTAATAGGTAGTTGAATGTCATTTGGAATACTAACTTCTGCCTAGTATTTAATTTTTTTATTATTTAATTGTCAAATTTTGGTGGAGATCTGTCACATAAAATATATTTTTGTGAGCAGCTGTTATTATAAAGTGTAAGGATAAGGGCAGTAAAAAAATATTCCAAAATATATTATTTAGGTTCAGTTAATTATTAAACAATTGTTGACTATAATAACGTTATGTTTGCAAGTGTGTAGGTTTTTTTTATGGTGTATTATTTGGTTTATCTAAATTAAGTTGGAAAATGATGCAAGCATACAAAGATTGACTGGCTGTCAATGTTGAGTGCAGTAGCATAGATTATTTTACAAAGTGCAATAAAATACTTTTAACTTTTCAAACCGAACTTCTAACCAGAATTTAAAAAAAATTTTAATAAAACTTTTAAAATTGAAAATATTTTCATGGATCTAAAGAATGGAACATAACACCTGTATTGTCAACTAAGTCATGGATAAAAGATGCAGCCCTAAAAGCAAAAGGCCTGGTTTCTGTATACTTTTATAATAATCATGTTACAACAGTATACAGAAACCAGGCTTTTTGCTTTTAGAACTGAATCGTTTATCCATGAATTTGTTGACTATACGGGTTTTCTATTCCATTGTTAAGATCTGTGAAAATACTCTCATTAGCAAAATATTTTTTAAAAAATTTAAATTTGGGTTAGAAGCTTGGTTCAAAAAGTCTAAGTGTTTCTTCACGCTTTATAATATAATCTATGCCATTTCACTCAACATTGACAGCTAGTCAATATTACCCACCTCATTTTTCAAATTAACCTAGACTAATCAAACAATATATCATAACAATTGTTTAGTAATTACTGAATCTAAATAGTATATTTTGAATAATTTTTTACTGTGGTTATCCCTAATAACAGCTGCTCACAAATAAAAAATATTTTATACACAGATCTCCACCATAATTTGACAATTAAGTAACAAAAGATATGCTCTATTAAAATACTATGCAGAAGTTAGTATCCCAAATTACTTTCTACCACAATTTTTGTAAAACCAATTACTGTGAAAGCTACATCATATAATAAATGTTTACTTTATTCATTATTATAGTAATAGATTAGTTGTTAAAGAGTATTCACCCTTTTCACTAAATTTCTGAGTACAGTAAGACATTCAATCCTGTCAATTATATGATTAGTTATTACAGATATAAATAAAGTAGATTAGAATGCCTTGATAGAGTACAATAATTGAAAGCTGACTGAGAGACTTGTTTAGAATAACAACAAAATTTTCTCTTCACTATCGAGAATCACTCTCACATTGAAAGTAAAGAAACACAAGAATGAAGATTGAATACTATATAAAATCTTAAATTTCTAAATCTGACCCAGCATCTGTATTAATGCTCTCTATGGCATGTTGTAATCAAATTTAGAAATTTAAGATTTTGTATGCTAATGTTTTACGTAGCATTCAATCTTTATTTTTGTGTTTCTCTACTTTCAACAGCATTATTGTCAATAGTGAAGAGGAAATTTTGGTGTCATTCGAGACAAGTCTCTGATTCATCTTTCAATGTTGAGCTGAAATTATGCTCAACATTAAAAACTTATTATTGTACTCTTATCAAGGTAATCTACTCTATTTTATTTATATCTATAATAACAAATTAATCGACATGGTTGGATTTTCTACTGTACAGAGAGAAATTTAGTGAAAAGGGGAATACTCTTTAACAAATATTTTATAACTATTTTCTATTAGTATATTTATTTAATGAAGTAAATATTTATTACATGATGTAGTTTTCACAGTATGTAATTGGTTTTACAAAAAAAATGTGGTAGGAATTTACTTCTTGGAAGTAGTTATCAATAAAATGACAACAGATTTAAAACTGCACTCATGTGTTGGGTGCTGTTTTATATCAAGTTTTTTTAAACCCCTGTCTCAGAATTTATATTTCCTAATTGGATTTATTTAATTCTACTTTATCAACAATGAATTTTTTCAACTACTTTCAACAATCAACTATTTTTACAACAATAAATTACCCTTTAATGTATGCAAAAAATAATTTTCTTATCTGCAGAGCATTTACTAACTCTACATCAAAAAATAATTTAAATAAATTCTTCTTTTGATTAATAAATTATATCAGGGGATGGGAGTCATTTTCCTTTCACATAAATTTATGAACTGATTTTCTCTTTCTTTTTTTTCCCTAGATGCTGTAAAGATGGAGCCAGAGGTACAGCGAAAGGATCCTGTTTTATAGAAATTGTGTAAATGTGCTATGTACTTTCTAAATAAACTATTTTTACTTTAAACCAGCGCTTTTCTGTATTTAAAAACATGTTTCTATAATTAATTCTCAAAATTGCAATAGAAGATATTACTATCACAGTACTATTTTTGAGAAATATTACTATCATAGTACTATTTCTCAAAAATAGTACTATCAAGTGTTGGATAGTGAATGTCCAATATAATATAAAAGAAAATATTTTTTAAAAATGACTTATAAGAATTTAATGAATTACTCTTTAATTCACAAAACTATGCAAAAAATAATTTTCTTATCTGTAGAGCATTTATTAACTCTACACCAAAAAATAATTTAAATAAATTCTTCTGAGCAAGTTTTCACAAGCTCACAAAGATGGGTTTCATCATACACACTACACATTACTCAGGTTTGATAATGAATGTATCAAATTTATGTTTATAAAATTATCAAATTATGTTAATAAATTTTATACTGGGGAAGTACAAATTTTTTGGGTTAATTATTAAAGTCGTACTGTTTTACATACTATAATCTCATTCTAAATTTAAATAAAACAAACTGGAACCTTAGATCGAATGGAAAGATGATTTAGATTTAATGGTTGGTATTAATGTTATCTTAACTTTCAAATTTGGGTAAATGTATCTTAATACAAAATGAGGTTTTGTTCTAACAAGTAAATTTTTAGGTAATAACAAAGATCAGTATTTGGTAATACCTAAAAATACATAAGGCAAAACTGGAAAGAATACTAGAAATATGAAGGCAAAAAAATAATAATAATAAAAGTGAAAGGGTTGATATCAGAGGTTAATCGTCAATAAAATAAATAATAATAAAAAGCATATAAACAAAAGGGTCCTACGCAAAACTTTGAAAAACTGCCGGCTGTCCGATTCTGGTAGAATGCTGGCATGATGCCCGGACCTACGGCACATTGCTGTTTACCAGATGGGTAGATGACGGTATGTCGACACCAATTATTGCTCCCGTAACCGGCCCGTCAACCTCCGGTTACGTTCCGGCTATCTGTCCGCATCGATGGCTTAATCGCGGCTGCCTAACGGTTCGCAGTCGGATGAACGATGGCTCGAATCCTACCGGAAGTGGCCCAGCAGTCGACGGGGTAGTCGCGGGCGAGAGGACACAGCCGTGACGGAAACGATACTGACCTAATGCGCCGGCCCGGCAGTGGTGAAATCGGCTGGCCGGAACCTTCCGACCCCGGCCCGATGCCTCTGTGTTTGTTGGGATATTTAAGTTGCTGAGACAATTTTTTAGGCAGTCCACGAGAGAAAACTACTGCATCCATTTCCTTCATTTTGGTCTTAAACGAAAGATTTTAATCGATACGTCAAATTTGGTTTTTGTAACCGCAATTTCTATTAATTAGCGATAATCTTCAGTTAAATATTGCTTTCTGCGCATGCTCAGTGACATGTTTAAATCTGGCTTTAGATACTCACTAAGCACAAGGCCGCATAAACTAGTTAATTTGTTTGTTCCGTGGAATCTCTCAACTCTCGCTCTGCCATTTTTATTTTTATTTTTGATTACGTTTGTGAGATATAGAATGAAACCTAATGGAATTTTTTTTCTCGCTGTTGAGTCGCCGTATTTCTTTTTGCTGGGTTCAATAGAAATTTTTTGAAATGTATTTCTCTATTCTTAATATTATGATTTTCGACATTTGGCAATGTTGTGTTGAGTATAATTTGTGTATTGGCACGTTTATTTACTATCCAGCCGTCCTGTTTTGACGGGTACCAACTACTTAACAATAATAATACATAGTTTTTACTTCCACTATGTTGTTGTTGATCCCAATAACCCCTAGCCGGAAGTGCCAGACCAGATCCATATAGCTGTGCGGCTTCAGTTTATGTTAGCATCAAAAGTGTGGGAGTCCTTCTTGGCTAGGTGCCACCAAAATTTTGACCGAGCAACACCAGGGCGACATCTGGGGGAGGGGGGGGGGTCGTAACCTTCCCCACCCACTGACCTCATAGAAGGACTTTCCGGTCTACGGATTTAACGGCGCTTGTCGGGATACTCCGCCGTGTCAGTCACTCCGAGTCTATATAGGTGTCTCTGCAAGTAATCATGGCCTGTAAGGAGTCTGAAACAGGCTACTCCGACCGCTCTTGGCAAGAAGGTATTGATTCTTGCTTTCTTTTTTAATAAAGAGTTCCAACTCTTTCCATCAGATTTCTCTCTATTAAGGTTTAAACGATTTGCTCTAATAGAGAGGGAAATATATCTTCTTATATGCCTCAAAGGCAAACGAGGATCAGGTTGAATCATTTGGGATCCTCTTTTGGCTAAAGTGTCCGCTTGCTCATTACCATAAATTCCGCAGTGGCTGGGAATCCACTGCAGAGCGATACACTTCTTGATGTTCAATAGCCTATCAATTTTTTTCTACACAGTTTCTGGAAATCTCGCAATCACAATTCTTGTGGGCTGACAAAGTCATAATGGCCGATTTTGAATCCACAAGAAAAACGATATTTTCCTTTGTACTTTGTTCTATTTGGTCTAAGGCAAAGGAAATGGCTGAAATTTCACCGTCAAAGTTATCAAAATGCCTTCCAATGGCATAAGATATTGTAAATTCTTGGAGTACGCTCCAGCTCCAGCATTTTTGATGGCCTGCTCTGCCGAACCATCAGTAAAGACATGGAGCCAAGAGTCAGTCGGGAAACGTTCGTGGATTGTAGCCAAGGCAATATTTTTCAATTCAGAGTCAGGTGAAGATCTCTTGTTAACATCAGAGACAAGATCCAAGTAGATTTCAGCAAGTTTAAACCCTCTCAGAGGATACCATAGATCAGGAAAGGGAAAACGATCACAAGTAGGAAAATCAAGAGTATCATGCAGGTCTTTTATATAAGAAAGATAAGTTCTCTGCGTTTTTAACCTCTCTGTAGCTGGCCAATAATGGCTCAGAAAGTTATCCTTTCTTCGCAAAATTTTCTCTGTAAGATTTAAGGCCAATTTCCATCTACGGTCACACAAAGGCTCCAAACCAGTTTGGAGCCCCATAGCGATGATTGGGGTAGATTTTGTACCACCTGTAATAAATCTGAGGACACGATTTTGGAATAAATCCAATCTTTTGGAATTTGTCTCAGAGGTGGTTATAAGGGCTTCGCCACCATATTCAACTACTGGCCTAATATAGGTCTTATAGGCAGTGCATAGAACGTCCTGAGTGGAGCCCCATGTAGTGCCAGCCAGACGTTTCAAACGTTTAGCCCTGTTTTCCCCTCGATCTAAAGCTTTTGTTACCTGATTTGTCCAGTTTAGTTTAGAATCCAAGTCCAGTCCTAAACAGGTCGAACTAATTGTTCTTTTCAACATTTCATTATTGTATGATAGATTTATAACATGGTGTTTGGTGCTAAGTGAAAAGAGTTGAAAGGTGGTCTTGTCCGGGTTAACTGTCATCTCATTCTCAATAGTCCATTTTTCCAAAAATATCAGAGCAGATTGGAGCGTTTTTTCCATTTTTTTCAAAATCTCTATCCGTAGTCCACATTACCAGATCGTCTGCAAATAGCAGAGTCTGCACCTCAGGTTCATTGATCTTTAGGACTTCCACTAAATCATTGATCATAATATTAAAAAGCAAGGGACTTAAGACCGATCCCTGAGGTAAGACCTGCCTTACCTGCCTGTATCCTGAAATGCAATTATCGTACTTAGTACGTATAAAACGCTGGTCCAGGAAAGACTTAATACATCCAAAGACATTACCTCCTATATTATGTGCTATTAACTTCATTAAGAGTTTTTTCCTCCATGCAGTGTCAAAAGCTGTCCTAAAGTCCACAAAGACTGCGACAGTACTCTGTTTTCGCTGGAAGCCATCCTTAATTTCTTGTGACAGTCTAACAATTTGCTCAGAGGCACTCCTGTTTCCTAAACCCGGCCTGACTCTCCGAAAGAATTCTCTTTTTTTCCACCATAAAATTAAGACGATTTATAATCAGTCTTTCAGTAAGTTTACACATTGTACTCTTCAATGATATTGGCCGATAACTATTCAGTTGTTGTGGGTCTTTTTTAGGCTTCAAGATAGGAATTACTTCCGCCTTCCTCCAGGCGCTTGGTACGCCTTTTTTCCATGAGAGATTTATAAGTCTCAATAAGGTATTTTTTGCTGAAGGTCCCAAGTAGATGAGAAACTCAGGTAATATGCCATCAGGACCCGGACTCTTTCCCTTAACAAGGCCATCTAAGCCCATATCCAATTCAGTTTCAGTGATATCATCATTGTAGAGAGAGTAAATCTCAGGAGTTTCAGGGAGAACCGAAGGAATTCACTTTTTTTTATTTTTTGTCTAAGATGGAAATTTGAGATATTTGCAAAATGTTTGCATAAGGCTCCAGCTTTTCCCTTAGCAGATACTAGAGATCTCGATCCCACTAAAATTGGTTCGTTTTTAGGTTCCTTTTGATTGTTTAATCGGGATAAGAACCTATGTGCTTCAATACCATCTCTTCTGAAATCTAATTTTTCCAAAAATGACCGATACGTAGTTCTCTTCGACTCAATAATGGCTCTTTTCAGAACAGCCTGACACCTTCTGGGAGCAATACAATCCTCCCTCTGACCCGTCATTCTCGCCCTTTTCCTAGCGTCATCTCTACTCTTCTTCAAGTCTTGTAAGGTAGAATTCCAAAATGGGGAATATTTCTTTATCCGCCCTCTAGGAACACAGATGGAAGCACATTTAATCAATGCGCTAGTGAATGAACCTATAGCTTTATCTATGTTTGAATCAAAGAAAAGTTTTCCAACTTGGGTGTCAGTCAGTTTTGCAAAGGCGGACCAATTTGCTTTTTTCAAGTTCCATCGTACACGTCGAGGGGAACGAAATATTGAATGGTTACTAGTAATATATGCCAACAAAATTTGGTGACCGGCCCCACCAGGAGCTTCCTTAAGTTCATGTTTTTGTTCTAAACTAGGGTGGGAGAGCAATAAGTCCGGATGGGAAGTCCTTCTTCCATACGACAAAAAAGTAGGGTCATTATTCACGTTATCAATAAAAACAACTGGATTAGAATCAATGAAGTCTTCAACAATATCTCCCACAGAATTTTTACCCCATCTACGAGAATGGGCGTTGAAATAGCCAAGAATAATGGAGTTCTTGTTCCAATCATACAGAAGATCTTCAAGTTGTGGATTATTCAGGGGGGGGGGGGATTATAAAGATAAGTTACAAAATAGCTAGACTCGCCATGCCAGACCTGAATCCTCAAAGCTTCCAATTTATCGTCTCGAGTCATTGTTCTTCGGAACAGCACATTTGCAGTAAGGTCACTTTTAACATATACAATTATACCAGATGCTATTTGTCTTGATCTTGTCAAAGAAGAAATCTGGTAACCGGGAATCTTATAAAAGTCTAATTTATCAGTAGCAGCACCACACTCAACAATGCCCATAATGTCTATATTATGATTAAGTATAAATCATAATATAGACATTATGGGCCAAAGAATGTAGATACAATTGCCTTATTTCAAAACTGTCCGGTTTATTGGATCTGAGGACAACTTGCGAATGGATTCTTATTATGTCCAAAAACTTAAAATCAATGATATTGTCCATCTTCGTAATAGGCGGGATACCATGTAATAGCTGAATATTTTATCGACTACATAACTCCTCCCTTTGTCGTACTGTAATCCAGTATAATCGCTGGTTTACCACGGTTAAATAACGACTAACAAATAAATGGAAATCAAAACAAGGGTAAAAATATCAGACCTGTACTAGAAAGGGTGTAGCTATAAACAGAAACTGCTTAGACACGGTAGACACTGCTTAGACACTTAGAACTGCTTTGCACTTTGTACACGAGCGCGCCCGCTGAAGGGTTAAAAAAATGCAAAGTAGACAAAGGCTTTAATTTTACAAAACGCGACCTTTATTCGTCTTAAAAGAACCATTTCGGGTGCAACGCGGTAGACACGTGCACAATAACAGGCCTGCAGTTTACACAGAGCAGCTGAGTTCCAGCTGAGAAATGAATGATTCGAAAAAACTTTATTTACCGAGTAAAAGAAGATAGGAATCTTCTCTTCACGACACAACATTTATTTCAACATAATTCTACACTGGTACAGGAGAATAAAATACAATATAAAATTCACAACCATTTTTAGAACAACATCATCCAACTCAAAAAGTAATCGTCTGTCGTCTCCCGTTGCCACACGATGAATGCTGGCAGAAAAGTTATCTTTACCATGGAGTCCATGTAGTATATCGCTCACTCCTTTCAACAACGTCATATCTCAATAAACAACAGTTTTCAGAAGAGTGATTTGAAAGTTTATAAGTACATTGAAACGTATTGAAAATAAATTTTAATTTTGCTCTGTAGCGGCTAAATATTGAGCGGTGTGATATGACGATCTTGCAGGGATATAATACTCTTTCAGGGCATTCTGAAAACAAGTAAACTATAAATCGCCGATTTTTTAGATATGACGTTGTTGAAAGGCGTGAGTGAATATAGCATAGTGTGTGACGATAAATTTCACAGAGTGAGAATAGCTGGGGAATGTTACGCTACACTGAAAAATTCCAGAGCTGGATAACTCCGCCACCTAGGTGAAATCTGATTGGTTTTCCCGAAACGTCTCCAAATTTGTCGCCATGCTCGCCGAAATTCTCGAAAATATCGCCAAAGGTGCCAAAATCGCCAAAAAAAATATGCAATTAAATGACACAAATTTTATATTTTCTTCTTTATTAAAATTAGGAATTCATATTCATCATACATCTGGCAATGCCGAGTTGATGAGAAAGTTTTTCTGAAAAGAAGTTTTGAGCGTAAGCAAAAGAATCCGCAGTCGGTCGACAGATGGCCGCGATAAAATTTGAAATGAACTCATTTTTGGTTCATGGTGTTGTGAATTTATGGTGAATGTAATATGAATGTAATTGAAAGTACCTATAAATCGGCAACCTATAACCAATAAAAACGAAACTTGCCCCATTTTTCTTCAACGCGTTTGAGCTAGTTCAGAATAAGGCGAGAACCTTACATCGCTGGGTTGGTCTAACGCCCAGAACTTCGGCTTCCAATTCCAGAGGCGTGGGTCCGATTATAACTAGTGGCTGGTCCTCCTTACTATATTACATGAAGTTTTAACAAAACAGCTTTCTGTGTTATTTTATAAGTGCACGCGAATCTATGCGTGCAACGACTGGAGTACACAAATACGTACATATATTAAGATGGTAGGTTTCAGTAGTATTAGCTAGCTTGATTTTTTGCAGTGTACTCCAGCAGTAAAATAATGCTGTAAATAGATGTAAATATTTCTAAACATTTGTAAATATTCTTTATTTCACCTTAATCTCTTCCACTGTCAGTTCAATACCATATATTTGCTGTCAGTGAGCGTTATATTTCAGTATGGGCCCCTTTGGCAATATTTTCGAGAATTTTGGCGAGCATGGTGTCAAATTTGGCGACTTTTGTAGAGAACCAATCAGATTTTTACCTAGGTGACGCGGTTATCGAGATCTGGATTTTTTCCTTTCTAGAGCATTCTAGTAGAATGTTTCCAAGGGTATATAAGCATGGATAACTCGGCTTCAAAAGTTTTTTAGGTTCATTCATGTCTCAGTTTGAACTCGGCTGCTCTCTGTAAACTTGCAGGTCTGTTTATGTGCCCGTGTCTGTCATGTTTTATTTGAAATCTTTTGCTGAATTTCGCTGTAGTTCTTAGTGACTGTTTGTCAAACGCTACACTAAACGTAAAAGGCACGAATTAAAAGATTCTTAGAAAAATAACGTTGCCAAAATCTTTTCAATTTGAAAACCATCTGTACCATTTCGTGCAACAGGAAACGAATGGAAGGACTTATCTAAAGAAGAAGTGTGCGGAACTGTCTGTAAAAATAACCTACAAATGTTTGGAAAATCGTTTGTTCTGTCGGAGTGTTTTTCCAGATATTCTTTCTTGGAAACGGAAGCCAAATGTTGTTCTTGAAAGTCTGTCTAAACTTGGCTAAGTGTAAACTTTTACCATATGCTCCTTTAGCTTTCTTTTTGAAGTTTGTTCAGAAGGGAAAATAGGGCAAGTTTTCTCTTTTTGTTTTATACAATATACATGAACTGTTACAGTTTATTAATATAATTATAAATAGTGATTATACTGCCCGTAGCATAATCATTAAAAGCCGTCAAATTTGAAACAATATATATAGTTTTGAATAGTCTTCATAGATTAAAGAACCGGTGTTTGTTATCACTTATTTGCCATATTAACACTATATCCCTTTTATATACGTGATTATGTTTTATTTAAAATTATTAGAAGAATTGATATTAATAGATTATACAATACACACTTATTCTGGCTGTCGATAATCCCTATAGGGGGGAAAAAACTCTTGGTAAGTGATGTTAATTAACACAACTTTACTAAGAGACATTAATTACGAATGTAATAGAGGGGGGGAAATTCTGCATTATCTAGAAATCCTAGTGAAGTTCTAGGAATTTCCTACGCCCAGAAATAAAAGAATTCAGCATTGTCTGGAAATCCTAGTCAAATTCTAGAAATTTCCTACGCCCAGAAAAAAAATTCTGCATTATTTGGAAATCCTAGATAAATTCTAGAAATTTCCTTCGCCCAGAAATTTTTTTTGCCTTATCTGGAAATCCTAGTCAAATTCTAGGAATTTCCTACTCCCAGAAATAGAAAAATTCCGAATTATCTGGAAATCCTAGTGAAATTCTATAAATTTCCTACGCCTAGAAATTAAAAAAATTCTGCATTATCTGGAAATCTCAGACAAATTCTAGAAATTTCCCAAGCCCAGAAATAGAAAAATTCTGAATTATCTGGAAATCCTAGTGAAATTCTAAAAATTTCCTACTCCCAGAAAAAAAAAATTCTTCCTTATCTGGGCATACAAAAACTTTAGAAAAAATATACAAAACTTTAGGATGTGAATCCTGCTTTAAAGTATGACGTTAAAAACAACCAAACAAACAAACACACACACACACACAAACAAACAAACACACACACACAAACAAACACACACAAACAAACAAACACACAAACAAACACACACAAACAAACAAACAAACACACACACACACACATATACATATATAATGTACGTAATGGAACACAAAATGTAGAAAAGATGGTTGAAGGATGAAGCTTAATAATTCATACACATGTGGAGAGACTTAGAAGAAGAAGAAAGATGCGTAATCATTTCAAAAACTTAAGGGAGATGCAGTCGTGGATCAGAGAAATATAGAGGGATCACAGTTCATCCAAATAATTTTATTTAGTTGCCGCATCCTGAAGACAGATTCCAGCAAATAACACGAAATGAAGATTAGGTTAACGGAGTGGCCACATTGCAGAAAACATATTGCCGGACTAAGAAAAGACGCGCCAATACATGGGACGATCACATTAGCCCTGGCATTTCATGTCAGAATTAGAAGAGCAGAAATGCCTCCCGCTCAGGCACATATAAAATGGACATTTCCCTGTTTCATCACCAGGGATGGAATTTTTTTTAATTGGTTAAAATTAATCACGTGGATTATACTCTCGCATTTTCCATGCGATTTCAATTTATGGGGATACAGTCCAGATTGGGGCAGAGGGGGTTTCTACGTTCTGTTAGTGAGTGGGTATTCCAATACAGAATCTTATATTTTGTGCACAAACTTAACGAGGCCTACGGTTCGGACCATATATGGTAATGTTATTGGGGTTCAGATATTTCGGGTGTACAAGCAACGATAGGCACGTGCCTTAAGGACACATATACATTACCAAATACGTTATTATAAGGTCTCATTTTGGAATAGAGGCTGTAATCTATCTATATATATTATTTCTAAAAGGTGTTATTTTATCCCTTTTTTATCCCTTCATACTTAAGATATTCGCTTCTTGCGAATTGTTAATTTAGAATTGCACATCTTGTTGTTTATTTAAAAATCGAAGTATAAACACTATAAACAATTTTTCTTCCGCTAGATGGCGCGCACTAGCTTTTTTGTATTTTACCCTTATCAGTCGCACTCATTTTTTATATTTTAAAATCGTTTGCTTTTATTATCATTCTGCAATTTTATTAATGAGTCTCTTTATTAGCAACATTCGTGTAGGTGTACATCATTCTTTTTGCATGGAAAATCCATATACACTGCTGGCCACCCAAATTGCAACACCAAGAAAGACAAGAGATATCACAACAAAATTTATTTTGCAGATAACATGTTGACCAAGTATCAAATGATTAAATTTATAGACTTCTGTGAAGTGTGGTTCCTGCCAAAATCAGTAGCCAGAGTAGCCGCCATTGTTGGAGATCACCGCTGCCACACGCCTCGGCATTCATTCAAAGAGACTTTGGATGAGTTCTTGGGGTACAGCAGACCAAGCAGCTTCCACACGTTGCCAAAGTTGATCTGCTGTGGCAGCTGGGGATGGAATCTGGGTCAATCGTAGAGCAACCATGGACCACATGTTTTCTATCGGCGAAATGTCCGGAGAGCGAAGCGGCCAGGGAAGCAATTCAATCTGGCGATTGACGAAGAACCGTTGGACAATGCGTGCCACGTGTGGTCGCGCATTATCCTGTTGAAATATTGCTGTGAGCAAGCCCTGAAGATAAGGAAGAACAACTGGCTCCAACACCTCGGAGATGTAGCGCTGGCTGTTTAAAGTACCGGCAATGCGCACTAGAGGTGTGCGAGAGTAATATCCAATACCGCCCCATACCATAATACCCGGTGCAGGACCAGTGTGGCGGTGCATAACGCAGCTGTTCAGCATCCTCTCTTCACGGTGTCTCCAGACTCGAATGCGACCATCGTGGTGTTGCAGACAGAATCGTGACTCGTCAGTAAAGACAATTTCATTCCATTCTGCCGTCCACATCCTTCTGTCATCGCACCATTGGCGGCGGAGACGTCTGTGGTTCTGCGTCAAGGGTAGACCAAGCAATGGACGTCTTGCGGACAGACCACTCTGCTGTAAACGGCGTCGAATGGTACGCGCAGACACTGGATGATGCGTTACAGACTGCATGTGCTGTGCTATGGTTCGTGATGTGACTGAGCGATCCGTCACTGCCATGCGCACAATTTGCCTGTCATCACGTGAAGTGGTGCGCTGAGGTGGATGCGATCGAACACGCCGGTCCGTCGTACCCTCCTGCATCCAACGATCACATATCCGCATTACAGTTGTTTGGTTTCGTCCAACACGACTACCGATTTCCCTGAAAGATAATCCACAATCTCGGTAGTCCACTATCCTTCCTCTGTCGAACTCGGATACTTGATCAAAAGATGATCGCTGTTTTCGACGAGGCATAATTGATCGTTTTTTTGAAAAAACCACAAGAAAAACACAATTGCTGAACTAAAATGCAGTGGCCAGCAGTGTATTTTATTTCTAGAAAGTGATTTTTTGTGACGATCCCTTTCTCTCCCTTCATACTTAACCAAAATCGATAAATGATGTACCATTTTAAAGATTAAGTTCTCCGCTTCTGACGAATTGTTAATTCAGAATGACACATTGTATTGTTTGTTTTAAAAATCGAAGTGAAAAATTGACTTTTGGTCCTAGAATTCTTTCCCTGGATACGTCGAAACTGCACGGTCAAACAGTGTGTATAAAAATGTTGTTTGGTAATGTCAATATCACATTTCCACGTGTTTGTGTCATATTTGACCTTTTAATATTGACTACAAAGGTGTTTTGACGTGTACATATCTCATGTTGAGTCTTATGCTTCACCTTCAATGTTGTGTCCAAAGGCGTTTTGTAATTGGTTTCGTATTAGCCTTATGCACCGTTGTTATTTGACAATTAAACAATTGCTACAAATGAACCGGTTCTTCTTACATCGTACTACACACCATCAACCACGCTATAAAATTTATCGTATTTTAATTGCAGGCGAAAGGGTCGCACGAGCCGCTTAGTTTGATAAAAAAAGAGTATTTGGAATACGCGTTAAACATAATTTAGGATTTTACTACCTTGAAAAAGGCCATTTAAAATACCCAAATCCTAGAAAAATTATATAATCGACACCGAGAATTCTACAAAGAAAAGAAAAAAAAGAGAGATAAATTTGTTTTGTTAACCTTGTTCGGAATAGAAAAAGGAAAACACCCAGGGTTCCACCGCATTCCAGCCGACCGTATTGCGGCCCCCTCCCACTAAGAACAGAGCAGCGTCGCTTCCGTGTAGCTTTGGCGAGAGATATTTTCGCTCCTTTGTTTTGCATGCGAAATCGTCGCCATTTTCTTTGACAATTCGCGAACTCCCCAGCTGGCGCATGACACCGCGTGCATGTGATGGCATTGTTCAACGGCCGTGCTTGGGGGAGGATCAAACGTTCAATTCCTACTTCGGGAAGGTGATTGTGGAAAAGGAAAACACGTATTACCTCAAAGTGGTGTGTATATATAGCTTTATAAAAACAACTGGGAAAAATGAAAAAAAATGCTGAATCTGATTTTTTTTCTTCTTCAACATAAACTATTGCTATTCCGGTGTTATATATATATATATGTATATATATATATATATATATATATATATATATATATATATATATATATATATATATATATATATATATGTATATATATATATATATATATATATATATATATATATATATATATATATATATATATATATATATACAGTGGAATCTCGATCGATCGTTTTCGGATCCATCGTTTTTCCCTATGTATCGTTCCTTTTATCCAGTCCCAACGATCATATTGCTTTGTTATGTTCCCGCATCCATCGTTTTCCCAGCATTTATCGTTCATCTAAATCGGTCCCCTTGAAAAACGATAGATCGAGATTCCACTGTATATATATATATATATATATATATATATATATATATATATATATATATATCTCGATCGTTTTCGGATCTATCGTTTTTCCGTATGTGTCGTTCATTTTATCCAGTCCCAACGATCATATTGCTTTGTTATGTTTCCGCATCTATCGTTTTCCCGTGTTTATCGTTCAATTCAATCGGTCTCTTGAAAAACGATAGATCGAGATTCCACTGTATATATATATATATATATATAAATAACACCGGAGAAAAAACATATTTCGAAAAAAAGAAACACCTTTCTAAATCGACAAAGAATGCCTGAAATCGGCATACTTTCCATCTGAAGTTTAGGAAAAAAAAAACGGTAAGAATTGGAGACATTAATTTGATTTTTTGTATTCACTGTTTATGTTTAGTGCAAACGAAGAGTGGTGCTGCCATGTTCACTGTTTTACAGCATCACAATAAACTGACCGATGAAGGTCAAACCTTCCATAGAAAATGACAGAGACACGTGCTCTCCACTTGTGCGCTATGATAGCCGTACACCGTACAGTCAACCGAGAAAATGGATATATATATATATATATATATATATATATATATATATATATATATATATATATATATATATATATATAAGGAATCCAAAGTCCAGGCGGTGTCCTAAATAGTCGTTGGCATGAGTGGTCGGCAAATTTAATTAGTTCAGTCCCTTTGAGCGGAATAATTTTATTTCCTTGAACGCACTGTCTACAATACTTACATGCAATTGGTTCTCTTTTATAAGAAAGTTAAAAAGATTTGAAGAATATTTACATATTTACAAAGAACACAAGAGAGAATGGTACGCGTCTTGTTCAACTCATATCCAATACGCTATGGAGCACGCAGTTGGATTCTCGTAACGGGACAAATTAAATTTAGTTTTACGTGATCAGTAAATTGAAACCTTTCATGATACACAGATCACAAAATCCACGAGCATTTAAAGGAATAGATGTAAATAAGTTACCCGTTAATTACCGCTGCAACAAAAAAGCTTGAATGACACAATGTTTGAAGACTGGTTTACGAATGTTTTTGTTGGTGAAGTAAAAAAAATACTGTAAAGAGCCAGACATTCACTTTAAAATACTTTTATTACTGGATAATGCAACGGGATATCCACCACACACATGCGATTTACATGCGAGAATAAAAGTTCTGTATCTACCTCCGAACCCTACAAGTATTTTACAACCAATGGATCAGGGAGCAATTGCCACTTTTAAAGCACAAAACTTAGAATTTTTTTGCACCAGCAATTACGACACTTGAAGAGGGGACGAACTTAAAAGCATTTTGGAAAAATTATAATATTAAAATTATAATTATATTATGATGTTATTCAATTTCATTGTATTAACATCATACATAGAGGATGGAAAGAAGTCAGCATGCATGTAAGGAATGCATGTAAGGAAACGAATGCAATTCCTTCAGTATCCGAACAAGCAGATCTTTTGACCGAAGTTACATCAGGTGAGCTTCTAAAGCGACAGCCAGGTACCACAGTAACAGTAACGGAAGTGGCTGCGTAAGGGAAAAGACAACATTATAGGTGTAGAATTAAAGGGAGGTAGGCTTATTACATACATATATATATACACTCAAGAGACAAAACATTATGACCACCCCTACATTTTGCAATGAATTCGCCTGGATGACGTGGAAGGTACGTGATCAGGTGGAAGTGGTATTTAACTGCTGCTGGAGAGTCTGAAGAATCATTCTTTCACTTACTTCTGTGTGTGATGAGAAAGACTGCGGATATAAGTGACTTTGATAGAGGGGAGATTGTAATGGCTCGAAGGCTCGGAACAAGTATTTCCGAAACTGCACGACTCGTGGGTTGTTCGCGACCTACAGTTGTTAGTACTTATGCAAAGTGGATGAATGACGGTGAAACCAGCAGTAGACGACATGGTGTTGGACGTCCACACGCTATCAAAGAAAAAGATCGTCGGAGACTGTCTCGCATGGTGAAGCAAAACCGGAGCCAGACAGTGGCTCAGCTGACAGCCCAATACAATGCAGGGCCAAGTAGAATAATATCGCAGCACACTGTTCAGCGGACACTGTTGGATATGGGGCTACGCAGCAAACGTCCCACTCGTGTGCCTTTGCTGACCAAGCGTCATCGCCAACTGCGCCTGCTCTGGGCCCGGGAACATCGCGACTGGTCCATGGATCAGTGGGAGAGAGTTGCCTGGTCAGATGAATCACGGTTTGTCATTCATCGCGCCGATGGCCGTGTCAGGATACGCCGTCTTCCAGGCGAACTGTTGCTCCCTCAATGTACAGTAGGTCATACACAGGCCGGTGGTGGCGGTATTATGCTTTGGGGGACGTTCTCTTGGGCGTCTCTGGGACCCGTGGTTGTGGTAGAGCAGACCATGAATGCTACAGGGTATCTGAACATCATTGCGGACCAGTTGCACCCTTACATGGCCTCTGTTTTTCCAGATGGAAATGGAATGTTCCAACAGGACAACGCCCCGTGTCACAAGGCTAAAATTGTGTTGGAGTGGTTCCAGGAACATGATGCTGAATTCCAGTTAATGTCCTGGCCGCCTAACTCATCGGATCTCAATCCGATAGAACACATTTGAGATGTCATGAGACGGCAGCTCAGAGTTCAAAGACCACCAATTCGCAATATCTCGGATTTGCGTGACCGTTGCTTAAACATCTGGTACAATCTGTCTCCGGCCATCTACCAAGGACTTGTGGCATCCATGCCAAGGCGGGTTGAAGCTGTGTTGCGCGCCAAAGGTTGGCCAACTCGTTATTGACAGATGGTCATAATGTTTTGGCTCTTGAGTGTATATACGGTTATAAAAAATAAACTTTTGTGTTATTTTATGTTATTTTATGTTATATTATGCCATATCACATGTCAACGTGTACGCGTTTCAAATGCATCGGATTCAAGATTCCCTTTCGCGATGATAAAACATCGTTTAGGGTTGCTTTTGAATCGCAAAAGTAAACGTCTGGAATTGGCGTTTAAACGCGCTTGCGTACTTGAAATTGGCGATTAATCGCTCCTGCGTATATGGAATGACGTTTATCGCGCTTGCGTTAACGAGTGTGAGGTTGCAATTTAGTATTCAATTTTGTTAGTCTTTATGATTTTAAACGAAAATTCTAATATTGTACGAGCGCTAGCTAGGTAGAAACAAGTGAGTGTATACACACGTGTCTCATTCCCTTCCCAAACGCACATAGCGGGCCCGACACAGCAACTAGGCCCAACTGGGATGAATCTCGCCGGTGCTAAATGACTTACATATCGTCTTCAGTAGCCAATGCATGCAAAAATGAGAAAACAGCACAGTGTTTCTGCACTATTATTGAACAGAGATAGTTCTTGTCTTATCTGTTCGGCTCTCATGCAAGTGCTCGAACTGAGACCATTAGTTTATTGTTATTTTCCATCTCTTTTTAATACCATTTGTCTAAAAAGATGTTCTTCAACTTTATATATATATATATATATATATATATATATATATATATATATACACACACACGTATATATATATATATATATATATATATATATATATATATATATTTATATGTAATATGCCGACCCCGTCTGATATGATGATGATGAGATTACGATGACCGGAGCCGGCATACCTCAACAGTAAAGAAAGAAGTAGCCGAGTGTCCAAAAAAGAAGTCGTCGTTCTTCCGAAAATACTAATTTATTCCACATTTCTGCTCGAAGGATAACAACGTCTTTACTAGGCAACAGAAATCCGAAGAGTGCATACATCTACATGACGCAAGGTCTTTTATAGACTATTTGAGGTCGCTCGTCATGTGATCTTGAATATGAATACTAATTGGCTAGCTCTGCGTCAGAGGTGACGTATTATATGGGCAATTATTTTTGATTTTGGGGAAACGCTACGCAGCTCTTTTGTCTTTAAAATCGGAAGCGAAAATAGCTCAACGCCCAAGGAAATTTAGAGTAGACTAGAATTTGAAAAGGATATAGGGTTTTTTATGTTATATATATATATATATATATATATATATATATATATATATATATATATGTGTGTGTGTGTGTGTGTGTGTGTGTGTGTGTGTAAGTAAGTAAGTAAGTAAGTGAGTAAGTAAGTAAGTAAGTAAGTAAATAAGTAATACGTGAGGTTGATGCGGACGATCGCAGAGTAACCATCAACCATCGTAAACATAATTAACATTTATTTACAATATATAGAATCCGTCTCCAAGGGAATTTACAACAGCAACCTCGAATAAAACTTTCTTCTAACAACTCACCTCATTTTCAATATATTCTAACTTCTGCTGCCACTAAACCTTCTGTTCAGTGCAGCACCCTAGACGCCTCTCATTTACATTACATCCAAATTCCCGCTATCACTAAACCGTCTGTTCAGTATAGCGTCCTAGACTTACCTCCATCCATTCCGTTCTCCTTCTATATGTGGCGCTGCTCGACCCTACGACCCGAAGCACGTTGCTGATCCTACATTTATATACAAGATTCCCACCTATATCCGTTACAATCCCCCTAACTTGTAAACGGTGACAGCTTAGGCCATAAAGTTGGTGTCTAGGTATAGTAAAAAGGCTAAGCGCTACTCGATGAGACAACTTACACCGCCATCTATCGGCAAATTTTGGAATGAGCGTTTTTATCTCAAAAACGGTACGAGATATGATAAAAAAGTCAAATACAAAGTTGTTCAGCATCCATAGATTTAGTGAGAAAAAACACCTTGGGCACATTAATACTCAAAACAGAATTTAGAAAATGAACATTCGTTTGGTCACGATTTCGAAAATTGTTATGTCATAAAGAGTGGAAGAAAGAAACTGAGACACTTCCCTATCTTCAGGATCATTTATTTATGTTGCAGAAAATGCTCTCCATTAGCCACTAGACACATTTGCACTCTGGGCTAGATTTCTCGCTGCACATTGTGCATCATGGCAGGTGTACGGAGACACAAACATCAGTAATGCGTAGTCGAAGATCCTGCAATGTTGGCGGATGAGTCGCATATTAATGTGCGCAAGGTGTCTTTTCTTACTAAATCGATGATTCTGAACAACTTTGTAATTGACTTTTTTCCCGTATCTCCTACCGTTTTTGAGATAAAAACGCTAATTCTAAATTTTCACCGTTTCTAAAATGTCCGCTAATTCTAAAATGTCACCGTTTAGAAGTTAAGGGGGGTGTATCAGATAATAGGTGGGGACCCTGTATAAATTTTAGTAATTATTTGACATTATGACCTGGTTATTTTTAAAAGAAATCCATTACAATAGCCGATAACAAATTACTTTAAAAGGGTTATACATTCAGTGGTGGGCGTGAGGTGTATGCACGGAACATATCTGTGTAAAAGTACGAACCTGCAATATGTCCTTCTCTCCTACTTTGGGAACAGTTAGTACGCATTTATTTACAATATAAAGAACAGTTAGTAGCATTATACTGTTCCCGGATTAAGTCGGAGCTACCGAAAAAGACCTCGCCTGTGGACCATGACTGATTGATTGGTCAACAACCGTTTAGTGCCATGAACATGAGAATGGTTCTTCACCCCCCTTCCGTGAAGATAACCACTGCTTCACACCGGACAAAGACCGATAACAGGAGGGGATCCGCTTCGAAGCCATTTCGTTCGATTGTGTTCACCGGAGCGTGCAGAAGTCTACACTTGTCAGAAGAATTGCTTTTCAATTAAACTTGAAAAATCAATAGCCACGGTCCTAAAATGGGCCGTTGTCATTAGGATCTGGTTGATAATGAATAATCTGTAAATTTTTGGTGTCGCGTTAAGTAAATTGGGGTTCTTTGTTATCAACAATACTTCTTTTATTTTACAAATACAGTCGAACCTCCATATATCGAAGTAGCAAATTGCAGGAAAAAAATTCGATGTATAGAAATTTCGATATATAGAATTGAGCTTAGTTTTATCATAATTTTCTTAAAAAAAACTAAAGCTAATTTTTGTATATCAAACTCCATTTGTAATTTATATGCGAATTCTATTAAATGAAAGTTAATAACTAAAAAATGAGTTAATATGAAAGATTTATTAAGTACTACATATCTTTAAAAAAACAATAATGCAGACAGTGGTTACAATGATCACAGCTACATTCTTTAAAAAAAAACTACGAATATCTTGCTGAACAGCCAGTTTTGCGGAAAGTTCAAAGAAATGTTCGTATTTATTCAGTCCACAAAAAACTTCTTCAGGGACATTTTCCACGAATTGAAGTCCACGACGTACTGTTTCAAATGCCAAAAATTGGGAGATTTTATTCTAAAGTGGAATAAAATCTCCCAATTTGTCTTGAAGAAAATTTCGATATATAAAGATTTTTTTGATATATAGAAACAATTTTTCTATGTAATGAACATAGAGATTCGCTAAGAGTTCGATATATAGAAAATTTCGATATAGGGAAGTTCGATATATGGAGCTTCGACTGTACATTGAAACTCCAGTCATGGTCCGGGAAAAAAGTGGCCGTTTTGAGAGATGGCCGTCGAAAATTGGTTTCTTCCATAACATTGGCTCTTTGGAGTCTTAAATCAGTTCTGAACAAATTATAGCCTTTTTTAGGAGTGCCTGGCTAGAGAAGTTTCACTGTGTGTGTGTATATATATACAGGGTCATCGAAAAAGGTTGAACACATGACGAAAGCTCATAATTCTAAAATAAATTGAGCAAATCTCCGCTAACCACAACACACGGTCAGCTTTGTCCTGAACGGTCGCCATTGCACTGACGGAAAGCCGAACGAAGACCTCTTCCACCTCGCATAGCTTCTGCGCAACGTTCTGCGTCACGGTTGCGCACCAGTTACATTTAGAAATCTTGGACACTTGCCATGTTGTTTGAAAAGAATATCATTGCGTTTGCTCAGTTTATTTTAGAATTATGAGCTTTCGAAATGTGTCCAACCATTTTCGATGACCCTGTATTATATATATATATATATATATATATATATATATATATATATATATATATATATGATAATATTACTAACTACCTATAATCGCTCATTCTGTACTTCCTCTCTGCCATGGTAACCCGTCCTTCTTGTCTTGGCGTAAACGCTTCGCCTTCCCACATACTAACTTCCTCCGCCAATTCTGGCAACCTCTCTGACCTAATTCTATTTTGGCGCTTTTTGCGAGAGACGCTGGACTGACTCGAAGCGAGTAAGATGTGTTGCTTTACTGTTTAATAAATTAGTTTGTTCCTGAAACTGATTTTATTATTTTCCGGCCACGATATATGCTCTTATTTCATGAGATGTCCATCCGGACATTTCATATATATATATATATATATATATATATATATATATATATATATATATATATATATATATATATATATATATATATATACTAGCTATTTGCCCGGGTATTTATTTATCCCAATTTTTTTATTACACAGAAAAAGGAATGGATTCTGCCTATAGTGTAAAATTTAAGTAATTTAATTTACAGGTATTTAAAAGTAAGTACAGTATACAAATGATAAAGTAAAATTACAAATTCACTCTATTATTAATTAAACTCAAAACTTGATTATAAACAACATTTTTAGTTTCCTATATTACTCTCGGCGACTCCGAAAACTATATCTTCGACACTAATCTCGGTCAGCTAGGACTTTTTTTAACCCTTCTCCCCCCCCCTCTCCCCCCCCCAATTGTGATGGGAGGCTGTACTTGCCCGTAAACGGCATCGGGAGTATCCCTATTCATCGCAGCGGACCCGAAAACTATGGATTCGACACTATTCTCGCTCATTCTCGCACATTTCATATTCACACTTTCTGTAGTCAATTCCCCCACGTATTCAGCAGAGTATAGTGGAATGTTCCAAGAGTGACAACGCTCTTGATAAAATGAGATTTATTCACTCGAACTGCATGAAAACTAAATGACATGAAAGCTTTTCACAGAAATGAATACTTAACATAACGTCGGTTCGGCCACTTCTTATAAAACAGTTAAAGAAAAACAATAGCAACGAACCATCAAATGAACAGATGAACGATCACACATAGAACTTCGTTACGCTCTTTTAGTAAAGTCAGGTCGGTACGTCAGTCGTGACGAAAGGAAGGCGGAGCTCCACGTTTCGTCCGAAATTTGCATTGCCGCTTCCTGACACTTTCTTACCCCCACCTCACCCAAATATGCTGATGCGGGGCTGCACTCTCACGTAAATGGCATCGGTAGTGTCCCTATTCATCTCAGTGACATCGAAAACTATTGATTCGACACTACACTCGGTCATTTTGGACGATTCAATTTTTACCCCTTCTTCCCCCCTCACCCTTAATGGTGGTAGGAGGCTGAACTTGCATGTAAACGCCATCGGGAGTGTCCCTATTCCTCGCAGAGAACCTAAAAACTACGGATTCGACACTGTTCTCGGTCATTTTGGACATTTTATATTCACCCCTTCTTCCATCCCCCCTCCCCCCAATGCTAATGGGGGGGCTGAACTTGCACTTAAACGGCATGAGAAATGTCACTATTCGTCTCAGCTACCCCGAAAACTATGGTCTCGACACTACTCTCGGAATTTGGGACATTTTATATTCACCCCTTCTTCTCCCTCCCCCCTCCCCCCCCCAATGCTGATGGGGGCGGAACTTGCACATAGACGGCATCGGGCGTGTCACCATTAATCTCAGCGACCCCGAAAACTATGGATTCAACACTAATATCAGTCGTTTTCGATTATTTTTACATGTTCCCCCTGTCCCCCAGCTCCCCTATGGGTGCTAGGGGTGTCTCCCCCCCCCCAGTATTTATTTGCAGATTGTAAGTGATATGTGTACCAAGTTTGGTTGAAATTGCTCCAGGCATTCCAGAGTGATGCTGGAACGAACACACACACACATATACACACATACATCCATTTGTATATATATATATATATATACGACCATATCGCTCACTCCTTTCAACAATGTCATGCCTCAAAAATCGGCGATTTTTAGTTATGCCTGTTTTTAGATTGTTCGGAAAGAATAGTATATCCCTGCAAGATCGTCATATCCCTAGCATTTATTTTTAATACATTTTATTCAATTTTTAAACTTTAAAATCACTCTCCTGAAAAGTCACGTTTTTTTCAAGATATGACGTTGTTGAATGAAGTGAGCGATATGTATACATACACATATATCTATACATGCATACATACATACATGCATACCTATGTATCTATACGTGCATGGATATATAAATTTTATATACAGAAATACACACGCATAAACATGCGTATATATGTATGTATTTAATACTATAAGACCTAAATGATGCACAAACTATTGTTACCTTCCATTATATGAAAAACAAATTACAGTGATATTTCATAACACTATTAGAGATGACAGTAAGAACACAGATGTGGAGAAAATCTTGCTTATAGCATTAATTATTATGAAAGTTTTTTCTCCCTAAAGAAAATATTAAATTCTTCGCTAGGAAGCACAGAACAGCATCTCTACAGCTGCCATACTGCATTAGGCTAGTTATTTCCCGATTGTAATTCAAAAAACGTACGTGTCAGTATATTTAAAAAGGTTTTTTTATGAAAGATTTTCATAAAAATACTCTAAATGACTTTGTTCAGGTGGAGATTAAAGTACGTAATGGTACGACTTAAATCTATTAGAGTTATTTTTGAGCTAAGGGACAACGTCTCTGGAAGTCAGCGGGAAGTCGACTTGAAGCCAGAAATTGTTTTCTTGGACACAAAATTCTCGCACATTTTAATTTTCTCGGCTAAATACATACTACAGAGCTTTTTCAATCAAATAACGTAAAGGATGATTGCGTTGACAAATTGAATATTTTATGCTGCACTGTCTAGAAAATGTTTTCTTGGACACAAAATTCTAGCACATTTTGATTTTCATGGCTTAATACTACATACTATAGAGCTATTAGAATCAAGTAACTTAAAGCATGATTACGTCGCCAGATGGAACATTCTTAGGCTATACTGTCCAGAAAACGTTTCCTTGGACACAGAACTATCGCACATTTTAATTTGATTGCTAAATACATACTACAGAGATTTTTCAATCAAATAACGTAAAGGATGATTGCGTTGACAAATTGAATATTTTATGCTGCACTGTCTAGAAAATGTTTTCTTGGACACAAAATTCTAGCACATTTTGATTTTCATGGCTTAACACATACTATAGAGCTTTAAAAGAATCAAACAACATAAAGGATGATTACGTGGCCAGATAGAAGATTTTTGTGTTGTACTGTCCAGAAAATGTTTTCTTGGACACAAAATTCTCGCACATTTTGATTTTCATGGCTTAATACTACATACTATAGAGCTATTAGAATCAAGTAACTTAAAGCATGATTACGTCGCCAGATGGAACATTCTTAGGCTATACTGTCCAGAAAACGTTTCCTTGGACACAGAACTATCGCACATTTTAATTTGATTGGCTAAATACATACTACAGAGATTTTTCAATCAAATAACGTAAAGGATGATTGCGTTGACAAATTGAATATTTTATGCTGCACTGTCTAGAAAATGTTTTCTTGGACACAAAATTCTAGCACATTTTGATTTTCATGGCTTAACACATACTATAGAGCTTTAAAAGAATCAAACAACATAAAGGATGATTACGTGGCCAGATAGAAGATTTTTGTGTTGTACTGTCAGAAAATGTTTTCTTGGACACAAAATTCTCGCACATTTTGATTTTCATGGCTTAATACTACATACTATAGAGCTATTAGAATCAAGTAACTTAAAGCATGATTACGTCGCCAGATGGAACATTCTTAGGCTATACTGTCCAGAAAACGTTTCCTTGGACACAGAACTATCGCACATTTTAATTTGATTGGCTAAATACATACTACAGAGATTTTTCAATCAAATAACGTAAAGGATGATAACCTTGCCAAACTGAACATTTTTATGCTGAACTGTGCAGAAAACGTTTTCTTGGCCATAAAATTCTCGCACATTTTGATTTTCATGGCTTAACACATACTATTTAAGAATCAAATAACATAAATGATGACTACGTAGCCAGATAGAACATTTTTATGCTGTACTGTCCAGAAAATGTTTTCTTGGACACAAAATTTTCGCACATTTTGATTTCCTTTGCTTAATAGATACTATATAGCTTTTAGAATCAAATAATTTAAAGCCTGATTACGTCGCCAGATAGAACATTCTTAGGATGTACTGTCCAGAAAACCTTTCCTCGGACACAGAATTCTTGCACATTTTAATTTCATTGGCTTAATACATACTACACACCATTATGAAACAAAAACCATAAAGGATAATTTCGTCGCCAGATAGAACATTTTTATGCTGTACTGTCTATCTGTACTCTGCTGAAAATCTGTGCCTTAAGTCTATTTATCGCGAACTGGGTCCGTTTACACACACACAGACACGGTTTACCACGATATATCTAAATTTCTTGTATAGAATTTATAAGAAATTTTGCGTAGTTTTTTTATCTTTCATTGTCGTTGAACTGTTTGAAAGTTTGTGATTTTCAGAAAAAATTCTGAAAATGTTTTCTTTTAAGCAAAAATTATTCTGAAAAGATTGGTTTTTCCTTTCAAAGTCATTAAAAATTTCAAAAATAATTTCTTTCTTATCGTGAAGATAAACTTTTTAAAAACTTTCCTGTTTTTTTTTTTTTATTTTTTTTAAAGACCAACTGGTCATAAAAGTTGCATAAAAGTTCTGTGGCGTCATGGCAGATGCTGGTATGTCCGAAAAATTCAAATTTATGTTTTAAGTTGATATGTCACACTTAAAATTGGTTCTTTAATGTGGCGAAGGCTGACAGTGGAATTATGAAACAATACTAAGTTATTCGTATTGGCAAATGCTGCTATGTATAAAAGAGGTAATACTCGGTCCCTAATTGTAAATTTTCATTGAAGACCAGCCGTATGCTTGAGGTTGAATATGAGTATTGATTAAAGAATATCTGGATTGAAAAACTTAATTGAGCGATTTCATTTTGCACAACAAAAGTTACTTTTTTAATTTGCTGAAAACATGAAAAAATGATATATCAACATCTGCGATAATGCCTCAGAATTAATGTTTCTGAAATTATGATTTTAAAATTTTTAAACGTAATTTAAAAATTGTGAAATAATTTTGCAAATATAGGGATTTTTTATTGAGACAACTTTGCCGGAAAAAAATATATACATATAATGTTTTTTTTAAATTAAACTTTATAATCATCTAAACCTCTGTAATGTAACTGTTGATGCTTTTGTTAGAATTGTCATTTGAGTAAAAATTCATTTGATTTTGTACTATGCGCCGCCCACATAATATAGTGGTTAGCGTTCTAAGCTGCCACCGAGTGAGCTTGGTTTCAAATCCCGAATAAGGCCTGGTCGTTTTCCGTGCCCAATGCTGGTTCACCTATAGGGTGCTCCCATAATAAAGTAGCCAGCAAAACTTCGCAGATCTTCATTGTGTGACGTCAAGAAGTGTCTACTGACAGAGATAAGTGCGCACAGCATTTAAAAAAAGAGAAAAACAAGTTATACTTTATCAATACCAGCAAAGAGTCCCAAAACAGAGTTTCGATTGAAGCAACAATGCTTCACTATTTTTTTTAATCAAGTATGGTAGAAGGTAGCTGTAGGGTAGTATTTACCTTGAAACAATGGATGCATGCATGGGTTGGAACAAGCAAGGAAGACAAAGCGTTGACCTTAAACATACATTTATTTGATAACACAAATTGTCATAGCTATTAATATAACAATCCGTTTCATATTAACAATTTTAACATTGAGAACCCAGAAGCAAAGGTAAACAATATTGTCAAAGATGATTTTTAGAGTCTATTGGGGAGGCACTTACTATAGCTGATGATGGTAGCATCGGTGACCGGGACCCAGAATCATCTCTAGTACAGGAACACCTTGGCGGGATATTCGCACTTCTCCAAGGCTCTGGGGCAGACGAGAGTCTCTAACATCTAACTCTCTGGAACCAAATTCAAGAGCCGAGTCCTCTTTTTCAAAACCTTCCGTCCTTAGCGGAGCTGTTGTCCGTTTACAGCGGGGGGGGGGGCATTCTGGCCCGCCCCTCACTTTCATTGGGCAGTGGGCTGTTTTTCTTTCTGTGGTTCCTGCCCCAATTGGTTCTTTATTACACCGCCTCTGTCGCCTCTGTCCATAGTCTATGAAGTACCTCCCCCAACATAATTTTATTTTGCAAAACAACTTTGACCCTTCTCATCTGACGTTTTTACCGTGGGCCATAAAATAACGACCATCCATCTTGTAAAATTTAGACTTCAGATCGCTATCACTGGCCACACCGACAGCTATTCTTCTATTTTTTTATTGGTTTACAATCCTGTATTTACCCCTGCCTCTGCATCCTTTATAATACATTCGTTATTGGCCACACACCGTGGGGAATTATACCATTTTCACTTCTACAATAGTGATTTGCGCAAAAAAAAAACCGACACCCCCAAACATAATATGTGTGTGTGAGAGAGAGTAAGTAAGTAAGAATCAGATCTATAAATTATTCTTTTTTAACAAGTCGCCCCTCACTTTTGATCAACCCCGATGATACCTAATCACGAGTTTGCGGGGTAACCATTTTATAGCCCAAATAGAGGGGAGTCCTATTGGAATAGTATGCTGACCGAATTGGCAACCCGGCGGAGATGGAATTTTTTTAAGATACCTTTATACTTCTATGAGGTGGAGACGCCATGCGAGATGGTTTGACTTGAAGTAATAAAACTTATTCAATTGATTATCAGATGATTTCTGTCTAGAAGCAAAAACACGACATATATATTTATATAATTAATTAATTAATTAATCAAAATCAAATAAAGATTCCGACTGTAATACTGCTGTTCTGTGAGTGCTTAAAGAAGCCAAGCGATTAATTAATAAATTAATGCAAAACGATCGATCTCAGCAACTCTTCAATAAAAATAATCGGAAAGTGAAAACAACAACGAAAAAAAAAAACTGAACCTACAATAAAAGAGTCATTCCTCGAAGAAAAATCAAAGTGTTTTTTACCTCGTAAAAATACAAACAAATTTATAACCGCCACCGCTTAAAATACGAAACTTAATGAGCAATTTACGAGCATTGATTTCCTAACTACTCTATTAAAATAAATTCTATACACCTGAACTTTTATTTATTCCATTTTTATTTAATCCATCCAATTTTCGCGAACACGTGTTTTCAGAAGCAGACGATTGAAACCCGTTGCATAAAACGCTCTGCTCTTTCGGAAACGGCTGAATATAAATAATAACAACAAAAAAAATATCTGCCATTTATCGGAAAAGTGATTTTGCGAGAAGAATCGTTTTCTGCTTCATTTCTGACATCGATAATTTTAAGTATCGATTTATCCACTCGAATTTTTTTTTATATATATATATAGATATATATATTTTATTCCCCCTAGTATGAGGGGGCCCTCTCTGCCAGTCAAGTGATTTCGAAAAGATTCACTGCGGCCCGAAGCCTGTACTCGAAACCGCCCATTATACGTGAGGATGCTCAGAAAGATTATTTTTGTATTAAAAAAAGGCTGGAAAGGAATTTTTTAAAATAAATGTTGCATCAGCTTTAAAAGCGCTTTAGATGGATGACATAATTCTTTTGTATCGGATCGTCTGAGGGCTTTTCGACGTTCAATTTGTTTAAAACGATGTAATTTATATCGTGGCTTGGAAGGCAATTCGGCTTGTGATATATTATGAATGGAGAAGATATCTTTTAAAAATTTGCAAGAACGTTGAAGGCAATTAAAGGAATAACGGGAAGGGGGTGCGAACGGATATAGAAGAGATAAGACTGAAATAGGAGTGCAGTATTTAAGTTTCTGTTATTAATAATTCTGGGTGTCAGACTCTCGTGTCTCATTCTTAAGTGGAATTGATGAAGGTGAGTAATAGCGTTTTCAATAAGCCCAAAATAAACGCAAACAGGTGTCGAACGATATACACCTTTGGAGATGTGCGACAATGCAAGTCATTTAGAATGATTTGTGAAACCCATTAGCTGCGCGCTTTTCCAAAGGGAGTGCGGTCAGGAAAGAAATTCACCATAGGTGGTCTGCAGAGGGCGGAACCGGAAAAAGGTCCGGTATTCGAGATTGTTCGAGAAAGGGTTGAGAAGAATGCATAAATAACGACGCGGTTGCGAATGAAGAGGAGAATAGACTTGGACTGTTGAAAGGTCGCCACGCGTACGGAGAGAGAGAGAGAGAGGGGGGTCTTGTACGGACTTTGAATAATGAGCCCTGCTCTCATGAGTGTATTTTACGTTCGTCGAAACGAACCTTTGTAAATGATTTATTTAACCAAGATTTTAATGTGTCAATAAACCAGATGTAAATAAGAGTTGGTGCTACAGTTATGATTACTTCTACAAGATAATGATTTGTCGGATCACGACCATAAAGGTTAACGCTGGGTTTTTATTTTTTTTTATCCTGGTGTAAGGTAGAGACATGATCCACAGTTTAGCTAAAGAACGGAAATGGAACGAACTTCCATTCCCATTCTTTTGTCAAAACATCATATCAAAGCGTGGTTCTAAAGACTGCATTTATTTATGCCCAAAAAGTCGTCTGAGAGTTGGAAAAAATGCCTTTCAGATTTGACACTTTACTGGAGGCAAATATAGAAAGCGTTTGTGAGAAAGCAATTAAAAAGTACCAGTCTCGCAGACGGGGAAACGTATAGCTGTAGGTTTCCAAACATTTGTAAACATTCTTTATTTCTCCCGAATTTACATTTATTTTGTGTGAAATAAAATTTATTTACTGTCATTGAGCATTAGATTTCAGTATGTGACCCTTTGACGAAAATTTTAAAAATTTTGGCGAGCTTGGCGACAAGTGTGGCGAATATCTGGGTGTCAAGTCGTATTCCATCTAGGTGCCGTGGCTACATAGTTCTCGAACTTTTCCATAAAGTAGAACAACCGAGAATGTCGCCAAGGGTATATACGCATTCCGAACTCTGCTCCAAAAATTGTTCACTCATTCATTTCTTAGTTTAAGCTCTGTGTGAACAATTAAGCCTCGTTAATTGTGCCTGTGTGTGTATTGTATCAAGCCTGAATTCTTTTTCCGAGTTTTCGTGTAGTCCTAAGTGACTTTGTGTGATATGTGTGGCCTGTATGAGGGACGCAATTTACAATGTGCTCCCATAAAGTAACCGGACAATCTATATACTAATATATAAAGAGAGAGAGCGGATTTTGTATGTGGAGGGTAATCTCCGGAACCACTGCGCCTATTTGAAAAATTCTTTCACTGTTTGAAATGTACATTATTCCAGATGGACATAGGCTATATATTATGTATATCTGATCATTAGAAAGAAAGTTAGGGGTCTAAATGTTGAGCTGATGCTTCACCTTTACAATTTTTCCTTTGTCAACCATAGTCAAGAAACCATATCAACACATCAAACGACATTTTCATTTATTATCAGTAAAACATTTAATATTTTAAAGATTCAAATGGAGAAGGTATTGATAAATACAAAAAAAGATTTTTGAAATTGGCAACGTGTAAGGGTTTATTGAAGAAAATTACATTTGGAACCATGCTTTTTATTGGACATTTAACGTAAAAAAAAATATTTACAATTTATTGGCTATCAACTGGAAATTTATTGGTATAATATTGCAGAACTTTATTTAACTTATAAACTTTATTTTTTTGAATTTATGTACAATTTTATGCGCAATTTGAGCAAATCGAAATTTAATTATTGAACTTTATTCAAAAATCAGTCAGTTTCATTGAAACTGTGAAATTTATTGATTATTTCGAATTGGTCCATGTTTGTTCCTTTATAAGTGAAAAAGTATTGCTTCAATTGAGCTGAAATTTTGTATAGCTATAGTTGATAGTTCAGATTAAAACATAGGTATATCATTTATTGAAAATCGGGCAACGCCGGGTACTGCAGCTAGTTTTTTATAAATAAGAAAAATATTACTCACCTTCAAATAAATTTATCTCCTTCAAAATAATCGCCAAAGGAGTCTACACAATCAGTATTTTTACAAGGGGGTGCTTTTTCGATTAAGAAACAGGATAAGGCGAGTTAGGGAGGAACTGTTTGATGCTGGGCAATGGTTTCTTTTACACGATAATGCTAGGGCCCCATACAGCAATTTCTCTACAACAATATCTTGCTAAGCATTCATTTACAGCGATAAATCACCCACCATATTCTCTCTACTTATCACCAGCTGATTTTTCCCTTTTCCGAAGATGGCCATAAAAGACAGAGATTCAAAAACATCTCGGACATTAAATCAAATTTTACGCGTATTTTGCGAACGGTTAGTTCCAACGCCTATAAACAATGTTTCGATGACCTGAAAAAATCGTAGGAAAAATTGTATAGACTCCGTTGGCGATGATTTTGAAGAAGATAAATTTATTTGACGGTGAGTTATATTTTTCTTTCTTTATACATAACTAGCTGAAAACCCGCACTTCGCTACGGAGTACATTCAAATAAAATACAACGGTCAATATATACAATTAATGCCAAGAAAAATAAATACATATATATATTTATAATAAATACGACGATCAATGTATACAATTGATGTATAAAAAACAAAAAAAAATATATTTATGAAAAATCGTAAGGGATATTTTTATAGACAAAATAATGTAGAAGAAAATATTAAAATTAAATGTAATAGGACATACTAAAGAATATAGTACAGTTAATATAGTACAGTTTGAGGAACATAATATCTTTTATTGTATTTTAATATTTTTTTGGATAATGTCCAATCGTCTGCCGCATTAGAAAGAAAATTTTTTTTTTGTCTATTTAGTTGTTATGCACGTGACGATAAATTTAGTTAAAGCACCAGAAAAAGAAATCACGTGATCGGCATTTAATAAATTAAATTCTAAAAATAAATCTTTAAAAATTCACCAAAAATCAGAAAATGGAGGTAAAGATTCGAAAAAGATCTCATTTTAAAGGAATGTTTATGATCTTTCTCGTGATATAAATTTTATAAGCCTCAAATTATTATTTTAAATGCAAACTTGAAAATATACTGCTGGCCACCCAAATTGCAACACCAAGAAAGAGAAGAGATATCACAACAAAATTTATTTTGTAGATAACATGTTGACCAAGTATCAAATGATTAAATTTATAGACTTCTGTGAAGTGTGGTTCCTGCCAAAATCAGTAGCCAGAGTAGCCGCCATTGTTGGAGATCACCGCTGCCACACGCCTCGACATTGATTCAAAAAAGACTTTGGATGAGTTCTTGGGGTACAGCAGACCAAGCAGCTTCCACACGTTGCCAAAGTTGATCTGCTGTGGCAGCTGGGGATGGAATCTGGGTCAATCGTAGAGCAACCATGGACCACGTGTTTTCTATCGGCGAAAGATCCGGAGAGCGAGGCGGCCTGGGAAGCAATTCAATCTGGCGATTGACGAAGAACCGTCGGACAATGCGTGCCACGTGTGGTCGCGCATTATCCTGTTGAAATATGGCTGTGGGCAAGCCCTGAAGGTAAGGAAGGACAACTGGCTCCATCACCTCGGAGATGTAGCGCTGGCTGTTTAAAGTACCGGCAATGCGTACTAGAGGTGTGCGAGAGTGATATCCAATACCGCCCCATACCATAATACCCGGTGTAGGACCAGTGTGGCGGTGCATAACGCAGCTGTTCAGCATCCTCTCTTCACGGTGTCTCCAGACTCGAATGCGACCATCGTGGTGTTGCAGACAGAAGCGTGACTCGTCAGTAAAGACAATTTCATTCCATTCTGCCGTCCACATCCTTCTGTCATCGCACCATTGGCGGCGGAGACGTCTGTGGTTCTGCGTCAAGGGTAGACAAAGCAATGGACGTCTTGCGGACAGACCACTCTGCTGTAAACGGCGTCGAATGGTACGCAGAGACACTGGATGATGCGTTACAGACTGCATGTGCTGTGCTATGGTTCGTGATGTGACTGAGCGATCCGTCACTGCCATGCGCACAATTTGCCTGTCATCACGTGAAGTGGTGCGCTGAGGTGGATGTGATCGAACACGCCGGTCCGTCGTACCCTCCTGCATCCAACGATCACATATCCGCATTACAGTTGTTTGGTTTCGTCCAACACGACTACCGATTTCCCTGAAAGATAATCCACAATCTCGGTAGGCCACTATCCTTCCTCTGTCGAACTCGGATACTTGATCAAAAGATGATCGCTGTTTTCGACGAGGCATAATTGATCGTTTTTTTTGAAAAAACCACAAGAAAAACACAATTGCCGAACTTGAAATCGTCGAAATCTCCAAGCCTTAAATAGCGCTTTGAAGTGGCGCCACAGGCGCGCGTGATGTGCGTCTGCGCTGAAATTCCAATCATTTGCATATCTCACCTCCGCTAATGCATGTTGTAAATTTCATGTTATTTGCATGTTTCCTTCAGGGTGTTGCATTTACAGTGGCCAGCAGTGTAGTTACAAAAACAGCTTAAAAATTTAATTATAAAAAAACTAAGAAGAATTTTTCAAAAATCTTTCTTAGTGCACCCCCTACACTATCAGAAGAACCGCCATGCAAAATTTCAGCACTTTAGGTCCAGCGGTTTGGTCTGTGCGTTGTATGTCAGTGAGTCAGTCAGTTACGAAACTGTTTTATATATAGATTGTCCGGTTATGGGCGCACCTTGTATAAAATGAACGGTGCAGAGAAAGTTCAGGGTATTTGAAAATACCATTTTGTTTATTGGATTATAGCCATTTATGTAGCTGTAAACAGTAGACACATTTTCTCCGCAGGTTAACATTGAGGTATTCGAATCCAATAGGGTTAGTGCACATCAATCTGAAAGTAAATTATGAAATTAAATCGAAACATAACCAATGCTATGAAAAGGAATACAGAGTAAATAACGGGGCAAAAAAAAAAAAAAAAAAAAAAAAAAAAAAAAAAAAAAACAATCGCAGACGAGAAAGAATTCCACAGAGAACAACAACGGAGTGATTTAGCACTCCGAATTTTCGACTTCTGCGCACAGTGAGCGCCATTTAAAAATTAACGGCGGTAGAAAGAAAGCTATTTATCACGATTTCAGGCCGACGTTTATGCCAGGAACATAAAAAAAAGAAAGAATAAATGGATATGCAAGGAAAACGTTGTTTAGGGTGCCAGATATTTTATTTTTTTTTATCGTAACGTGTCTTTGTCAATTTAATATTACTAGAGGTTGGGAAGCTGTTAGAATAAAATTTTTTTGGCAGAAACATAAGTGTTAACATAAAGTAACATAACATAAATCGACTAATTTAACAAAGTTATCTGTCTGTCCTGAAGCAGTCTAATTTAGAAATGCAATAGAGAAACATGTTCGAAGTCTGTTAGGAGATACATAACTACGTATAAATTATTTACAACGTATTGTTTAACGCCTACATACGTTAATCTCAAACTAATACAATTCTTACTTGTTTAGCACAATCTTCTAGTAAATACATTTTACCACTATACTAATTGCGATGGAATTTTTTTTATGAATAATCTAATTATTTTTTCTTCAACGATATCAGAATGTAGTTTGATTTTACTTATAACGTACTTGTTTAACACAACCGTCTAGTAAATACCATTAAAAAAATACCATTTTTTGACTATCATGAAAATAAACATGCTACAGTAACTTTAACCAAAACGGTAAAAAAACGACAGAAAGGCAATTTGTGTTCGTGGGAATTGAACGTCTGAGGTCGTCTGCCATTTGGGATACGAGATTCTTATTTTAGAAAACTAATTATCAAAATCTGGTCGTCTTACATCCCATTACATCCGTATATTATACACTAGCCAGCTATCGAATCACTTGACACTCGAATCCCAGTTAACTTAAATTAAAATTTTTTTCACTTTTAATTGCCAAAAAATCCCAAAAAAATCAGTACATCTTCAAATGATCTATTTATGATTAAAAAGTTTGAATTAAAGGTATCAAAGATAGAAAAAGAATTAAAAATTTAACACACGATGAAACATTTCTTTTCAGTGATTCACTTTTTAGTGAGAATCACGCTGTGAAAGAATCCCGCTTTGTTTACATAGTCAAAAAAGGATGATTTCACAGGATACGCCTCATTAGAATCCAAATAACTCTAAATCTATTGAAGTAACAGATTAAGTGTACGCAGAAAAAATTACCAGCTTTTAAAGCTCTTTCTAAATATGTAAAATTTATGAACTTTTATGGAAAAAAAATACAATCGATTTTGACTTTTAAAACATGGTGGATTACGTTTTGTACGGCCAATTGTGATCGGAGTGTGGAGTATGCAATTAAAATTGAAATATCTCTAAAACTATTGAAGTAACAGAAAAGGTGTACGCAGAAAAATTATCAGATTTTAAAGCTCTTTCAAAATATGTAACATTTATGTAATTTCATGAAAAAAAAATACCTCGATTTCGACATTTTCAAACATGGCCGAACTTCATAACGGAAGCCATACTGGAAACGGTCTACCCGCCGACCGACCGACAGAGTTTTTCTTTTATTTATATAGATGTTGGAGCTAATTCAAACGTAAGCTATAAAAAAAAAATATGTAGCAGACAGAAAATGGGCATTTAAATTTTAAAATGTGATTTGCATTTTTTTTCTGAAAAACGAAAAATGTCCCGAGATGTAAAACTTCTTTTTCTGTTACGGAGTACAATTTAAAAAAAAATCGTTCAATCCAAGTCGGTAATCCTTTGACGCATTTTCTCCATAGGTTAACATTGAGGTGAGCGAATCCAATAGGGTTTGTACATAGCAGCCTTAACTTCCTAAGTCACGCAAAAATTGTAATAATAATGATGATTATTCCAAGGATATTGTCGGGCTTCGCACAATATGGTGGAGCTAGGCTCATCCTTAATTTGAAAAAGGCGGTACAGATGTGACTATTTTTTAAATGAATCGGACAAGCCGTTGCACATACAACGGTGCGGTGCCCACTTCCCTAAGTGGAAAAAAGGGTCATTCCCAAAGAAGATGGATAGATCATTAGAACTCGTTAGGAAAATATCACCAGCGCAAAAGGATGCGATGCAAGTCCGAGCTGACAAAAGGAACCGCAGACAGCGGAAGTGGCCAGGTGGGACGAAAAACCGCAAGGGTTCTTTTATCAAACACGAGGCGATGGAACTTTCGAGATGTTTCTAGAACTTTTCGAAGAAAAAGGTATAAATGAACGAAAGACAAGACGTAGCTAAACGTTTAAACTAAATGTAAATAGAGTCATTTATCCGTTTCTACATGAATACTACGAGTCATACATCGGGTAACGACGATCCGATTTACAGATATTCTATCTTAAATATTTTACATGTCGTCTGATAAAACTACATCTGCAATAATGCATTCTACATTGTGCATTTGAATTTATATTTTGAAAGGAATTTTAAGGTGACTGCCTACGTTGAAAATGCCATTTTATGACTATTTTGGTCAATTTTATTTTTTGCAAGAATCGTGTAATTCAATCTTTTCTCTTTTCAAAACCGTTTTGATTTTCATTCTACATTAATTAGAAGCAGAGTTATAGTTATTTTTAAAAACATCGTCTGATACAAAATTGAAGTGACACACAATTTTAAATGCGTTTTTCTCAGAATTATGTTTTTTAGCACAAATCTCTACCGTTATCATGATATATCACATAATAATGCATATAATTTGATAAAATTTTCAGGAAATATTTTAGATGCTATTGTTAATGAGATGACTCACAATAATTTATGTATAATAAATAGTTTTTTGTTTGGTGCTGTTTTTATAAGGTAAGGAATGACGATTCGGGGCAAATTTTCATATTGGAACATAAAATTGTCTGTATTATTTTTGCATTGTAAAATTTCTCTTAGATTGAGGGTCATTTTGAAGATAACTGTTATATGTATCATGTGTGAGAAGGAAATTAAAATAGTAGCATTAGAATTTTGTGCAGAGTGATAGGCGTTTTAGCTAAATTTCATTAAAAATTACTTCAAATTGACCAATTTATAGAAAAGTATGGTATTTACAGGCAAGTTTTTTTGTATTTTTTATTTTTAAATGATATTTTACCATAAAAGATCAAAAAATTCTTAAAACAACAATTTAAAAAAAATTGGTTCTGAACGTAGGCAGTCACCTTAAAAAGCAATGTTTATCATTTTATTACTTTTCTCGAAATTTTATTTTATGGAGTCAATCGATTTGGCCCATGAGTGGCTCAATTAGAAGCCTGGAATTTCTTGATTTGATAAAACACACGATGTTTATAAAAGGAAACAAGTATGAGATATAAAATTCCGTTTAAAAGATTAAATGATTTCAAATTGTCTTAATCATCATTAACAAAGCAAAAAACAACAAATTCGTTAATTAATTACTCATTTTTTTATAATGGAATTTATAAAAGCTTGAAATTATTTCTAGTGTTACGAATTTCCAGTTAGGGTTCGGCGATTAAATGGACTTTGAATAAGACAGAATAAAAAAAAAGATTTATTTACAGGAAGTCGAAATACTACAGATTACAGATCGTCAGACACTGACTGGAGTGCTTTTAACACAATCACTAGTTCATAGAAGTACGGAAAAAACTCAACACAAAAGAAGCCGCACGGAGTCGCACTTATCGCGGAATAAATCTCAGCAATTCTCCGATGAAAATCTCATAGCTAACAGCGACGCTTTTGACAACCTCGAAGTACACTCAAAATTGAAATCTGAACCCTATCCCGAATCGAGGCTGTATTTATGCTTCTCGCGTGGAGTTTGGGGATTTCCATAGTGTTCCAGAAAATTCCAGGTTTGGAAAAGTCGCCAAATGTGACGCAAAGTAGCCAAATTAAGCGATATATCGCCAAATATGTCGCCAATTTGGCGAGATACCATAGAAACCATATGTTAAATGCAAGGTACTGCAGAAATTTAGCTAATATTCATGACTATTTACATGGAACAAACGATAATAAGGCATTATTTTACAAGCAGGATAACAGTTTTAACAGTACTTTAAGCTAAAGACATACATTAATTAACAAAATTCGTAACAGTATGTTTGCTGTGTATGAGTGTGTGTGAACTAAGAAATAAATTAGTCAAAAAAAAAAGCTTTACGAGCCGAGTTTGGATTGCTTATAACTCTCGACGACATTATGGATTGTTCTAGAGATTGAAAATTCTAGAACTCGATAACCACGCCACCTAAGTGAAATCTGATAAGTTATTCGGACACCCTAAAATATCATCAAATCTGTCGCCAATTTCGCCAAATTTTTCGAAAATATCGCCAAAGGGTCTCATACCTCAATCTAACGCTCAAAGACAGTAAATAAACGCTATTTAACACAATAAATATAAGGAAGTAAAAGAAATAATATTTACAAATATTTAGAAATATTTTCAGATATTTACAACACATCTTTATTCCGCAAACAAATCTCAGCACGTTTCTCCCTAAACTAGTGGGTATTTTACATTTACATGCATTTAAATATTTCTGCATATACGTAGTCTATTTCATCCCCGTCTTGGGTTTAATAGAGACAAATTGCAGCCGCAAATACAGTAATTAGTTCATGCATATATCTTGATTATCACGCTATTGTTCCACATACTATACTATTAGTAAATTTATATTTTATATTAATATGTAAATCTATCAGTCTGTGTTACGCGATTCCGTTATTGCAGTATTTTATCCTCCTAATCCTTTTGACCAATGAAATATTTCCTGTGGACTTCCCTGGCATAATTATTATTTAATACATCTAATTTTAAAGCACGTTCAGCAACATGAGCAATAAATCTTAATTACTGTTCACTGCAGCACAGTTAAAAATCTTGTGTGTACTGCACTAGACATTATTGAAAATAATTATGACATGTGTATGTTATATATACAGATGTGCGTTGGCGTCAAATTTTAACATATTTATCATTCTGGTTAATTTTTATGCTATAAAATATTTAATCCCAAAATTGCAGCTTACTATTCAGTTCCCAAGGTTATCAAAATAGTGGAAACACTAAGAAACATCATAAAAACCTTTATTAATACGGCGCATGATCACCTTTGTCATGTAATACCACCTGATTCGCCTTGGAATTAATTGGATTATACAAGTCATGAATAGTGGTTAAGAATATATTATACCATTCCTCAGGGAAAAATCATGAAAGTCCCTGTAGAGATGCTGCGGTGGATATCGATGCCTGGCTCTATCCGCTTATACAGGTCACGGTGTTTGGATGATATATAGTCGGAGGGTTTGTACAGGGCAAGATAAGATATTTGACTTTTTTTCATGCTTTTCAAACCAATACTTGATAGATTTATCTGTATGTATAGGGGGATTATCATCCTGGAGAACGCCATCTCCTGCAAGAAACAATGTTTGCACCATAGGATGGACTAGTGAGCTAAAATTTCGACACAGTCCTTCCCATTCAATCTCTCTTATAGGCTTACAATAGGGCCTGAAGTAAACCACGAGATGCCATCCCAAACCCTGATACATCTACTTCTATGATTGACAGTTGAGATGAGACAGCCAGAATCTTACGCTTTTGTAGGGGTTCTCCAGGCATACGCACGTCTAGTTGCGAGGAACAATGTGAACAATGATTCGCCGGACCAAATGCCGTTTTTCGACATATTACTCGACCAAGATTTGCGCTCGTGGCACCGTTGTGGACGAAATTTTGTGCTGGCATCTATTACAATTGGCTTGGGAATAGCTACTCTTCCGTAAATGCTTTGTTTGTGAAGTTCCCTTCTACCTTTATTGGTTGATACCGGAACATGCAGATGCCGATTGAGCTCTTCGGTCATTCTGGTTGCAGTTGTTGTATTTCTTCAAGTCACAATCCGCTTCAATACCTAGTCCGTCTCATCCACCCAGCTCTCCCTTTCGTGCACTATTCTGTTTGGCAAAGAAAGTTTTCCCATGCACTCATGATGCTATCTTTGCGCTCTTTGTATCCATGCACTCTTTGTATGCTATCATGACTTTCGGTACCATAGCTGGAAAAACACCGATTAGCCTGGGGGTTACAGTAACAGATTCTCCAATTTAAACGCAATCCAACAATTTGCCCTTTTCGCAAGTTTTGCAATGTTTGACATTTTCCGCTGTTCCCCCCAAAAGCAGGATGTCCTTAGCTTCATTACTGCTGCCTGACAGTAGAATAATACATACATTATATTATATAAAGATATAACGGTGGCCAGACTTGTTTTTTAAGGAATACGAAGCACATTCATAAACTCCACTAATATTAATAGGTGTTTTCATTATTTCCATAACCACCTGTATATATATATATAGATATATATACCGGGTGGGCAAAAAGTCCGTATAAATTTTAAAAATTCATAAAAACCGGAAAAAAATAACCAAAATAAAAAAAAGGTTTGCAGGGTTAGCATCGCTAGGATTTTTTTTTAAGACAGGAAAAAAAACCTGATAAAGCAGCCGACAGGTGGCGCTGGTACGAGCGAATTCTGTGGAAATACGCAAATGAGACGGTTATAAGAACGTGCGCCCTTAATCCACAACCAGTTGTAGCCAAGCTGCTAAACGCCTTTACCATCATATGTGACTACTTCTGCCCCGACCCGGGTTCGATCCCAGCTCGGGGAACTTCTGGCTAGCTCATTCTTCTTATTTTACTGGCTTGCTAATGTCTAGCTACTTTTGCTTTTCCCTTCGTAATTACGTTAATTTATTTAAGTACTGGTTTTTAATTACTTTAATTAATTTTCTCACTTTTTAATTATTAATTTAATTTTTTAAATTAATTTTTTTTTGTTAACTTTTTGTTTAACTTAAATTCTTAAATACCTCCTAACCCCCTTTTGCATTTACGTAAGCTGTATTAATTCTTTTTTCTTGAGCACTGAATTACAACTCGATTCTCGAGTATCACTGCGATTGTTACCTTGAATATGTCTACCGTGCTGACTGGAGATAAAGTCCAATGGGACCAGGGTACTCCAGTTCGTAAACCAAATAGTTAGTCCACAACCAGTTTGCCGTTGTTCCGCGATCCGCCGAGAGGTGTCACGTGTACATCCGGACCAGCTGCACTCTGCCGTTGCTGGATTTGTGACTATCTTGCAATGCCTTATCCCCTGTGGAGGGGATCATGTGCAACACCTACTGCTCTAATAAACGATTTAGAAGCATTCTTTTCTTTATTTGAGTTTCTTTTTTTTGACTTGTGTGAGTCAGCGCCACCTGTCGGCTGTTTTTTGAGTTATTATTTTTTTTTCTGTCTCAAAAAAAAAAAAAAAAAAAATCCCGTGACCTAGCGATGCTAACCCTGCAAACCTTTTTTATTTTGGTTATTTTTTACGGTTTTTATGAATTTGTAAAGTTTATACGGACTTTTTGCCCACCCGGTATATGTAACAAGAAAACGAGCTTTCCTAAATTTCTCTTAAAGCACATTCTCTTTTTAATAAAGTACAACCCCTTTTTTAAATTCTAACCTAAAAGTAAAGTAAGTTATAATTTATATTAGCCCTGCAGATCATTAAGCAGGCATTTGAAATATCTGAATTCCATAACATCACCATATCTGGCCCGACCCGAACACCTCATTAAAGCTGTATATAATAAATAGGTCTTGTTTTCAAATTTTTCCTTTTGGTAAAACGCAGATCTAACATGCGCGTGATCTAGCAATTAATTAATCCCCGTGAGAACCACGACGTGGACACGTGAACTCCACGAAACTAAATTCGTCCAATTAAAAAATAAGTAATTTAGGCCCTCCGGAGTCAATATCGCCAAACACTCATTTAATATTTGCCTGAACATTTTCACATACGATTTTCAATTCATACGATTTTCAATGAAATAGGGCTCTATCCATTGATTAAAGTGAATATTTCAGAATGGGTATTTAATAATTAGATCTATAATCTATTCTTAACAAAACTACATGAAATATTTTGAAAACATAATTACAAGATAAAAAGAACTTTTTATATACCATGTTTTTAAATTTTCTGTTGAATCATATAAACTTGACAATTCTATGTATTAATAAATACCTTAAAAATTTTTTTGATGAATTATCCCATCAACTTGAAAAAAAAATGAAGTTAATTGGAAGTTAACTTGCATTTAACTTTTCATTCCCGTTCCGGTCGATAGATGGCTGCACCAGTCTACAAAACAAAATTAACTGAAAATAACTGAAAATAAATTTAATCCAGCTTAAAGATGGCTAAAAGTATTTTAAAAATGCATTGTCATCGTGTTCTGAGCTATTCTAAAAGTTTCAAATGCCTAGCTAGTCGGGAAGTTAGTTAAAAATCGATTGCGAGATTTGTACTGGACAAACACACAAACAAACAATAGAGCAAGTTAATAAAAACATGGTAAAAATCAAAAATAGAATACAAAGAATTTAAGGAAGTCCTTAAATTGAATATTTAAAAATACTGGAAACAAATAGTGTCAGTCAACAATTCTTAAATCCTATACCTTTAGATTCTAAAACACTTGTGAAAAAAGAAATATACGTCAACTTGAAGAAAATGGTTACGCTTCAGCCCCAGATTGTTATTAAACAATACACGTGTATATTTTTATAGACATAAATATTCAGAACACCATAATAAAAATGAGTAGTAAATAAAAACAAAAAACAAAAAGTAACAAACACAGATTTTGTTCAAATATTCCAAGACTTGTTCCCCATTTTTTTTTTTTATTATTCTAATGCGAACACGTACGTGAGCTAAATTTTCGAACACTAAAAATTTACACATAATCCAATCTCGTCGAAAACACACATTTCATATCTCACAGGCAAATGTGACGATATATGCAATGATGCCAACAAACAGATTGAAAGCAAACACAACAGAGTAAAAAAAAATATGAATTCAAATCCCCGGATACACGAAAAAAAAAAGTTAAACAATCCCACGTGACTTGAAGCCCGATGCCAGATCCATTTCTGAAAGAAACGCCGTTCCGAAAATATGCCACGCGCCGAATCCATACATTACCAAGCGATATTCCCAAAATAATCTGAAAAAATCTACATAAAAATCAGAAAGCAAGCCATGATATGTCCTAGGGCGGCCGTTTATAGTGTACAAAACAACAGCCTGTTTGGCATCACGTTCAGCTTTGAGACATGCCCATTATCGTTTGGCGACATTTTATATGCGGACGAAAGAGAGGAGGCCAGGGCAAGAATAACAACGGGGGGGGGGGGGGCGGGGGAATAGAACATAAAGCTGGCTGAGAGAGTCAAATAAGTTTTGGGGAAAACATGAAGTTATGTCTTTCGAAGAGTGAACATGCAAAGTGAATGCGAAAGAAAGTGCAATTTTCCATTAAATCTCTTTTTGGAAGTTTTTGGTTGTTTTATTTTTCTATTCAGAAAGAAATGAAAAGTTTCCGGAATCCGTTAAGAGTGCATACATCCAGTTTTTCAATTCATCGTAAAAAATGCACAATTTATACTTTGTAGAGCACAGTACGCGATAAAAAGAGATTTTTTTTTATGATCTATTTTTCTTGATTTATTTTTTGGAGGAACTTTAGAGAGAACAATATGGAACAAATAAAAAAAAAGTTATACATCCTTTTAAAGTTTAAAATGTTTGTCTGATACAACTTTATTCATACTATTTTTAAAGCGAAACTTTTTTGGAAACGCTATCCCAAGCAAGATGCCGAGAGTGGAGGGAGGTTGTTGAAGCATTCATACTCTCTTTATTTTAAAGTAGGATTACGTTCCTCAATAATGGTCCTCCGGAAAGCAAAATTTCAGATGTCCTGCGTCGCGAGTTATAAATTTGGCAGCGTGCCAAACCCAGTCTATATCACTTGGGTAAGCAATAAATAGTTACACAGAAAAGTAACCCACATGCGTCAAAATTTTGACATACACACATACTCACACACACACACACACATATATATATATATATATATATATATATATATAGATAGATAGATATAGGCATAAGATGTGTACATACAAAAGACGTAAGCAAGATAAGTAATCCTATGTCAATAACCCGCGGTAGTTTCGTTACAAGAGACTACCTTAAATTTTTTTTTGTCAATTTATTTCGCTGTTATGCACGTGACGCAAAATTAATTTAAAGTAACACAAAAAGAAGATAAACCACGTGATTAACATTTAATAAATTAAATTCTAAAAATTAATCTCTAAAAATTCGCCAAAAATCAGAAAATGAAGGTAAATATGCGAAAAAAGTGTCATTTTAACGGAATTTTTATGATCTTTCTCGTGGTATAAATTTTATAACCCTGAAATTATTATTTTGAAAGCAAACTTTAAAAAATGTTATAAAACAGCTTAAAAATTGAATTTAAAAAAATGTAAAAAGAATTTTTCAAAAATCTTCCTTAGTGCACTCCTGCACTATAAGACGAATCGCCTTGCAAAATTTCAGCCCTTTAGATCCAGCGGTTTAGTCTGCGCGTTATATGTCAGTCAGTGAGTTCCACTTCGCTACGGAGTACATTCAAATTAAATACAACGATCAATGTAAGCAATTAATGCCAATATATATATAATAAATACGACGATGAATGTATGCAATTGATATAAAAATAAACCAAAGAAAATTTTTTTTTTTTTAAATCGTACGGGATATTTTTATAGATAAAATAATGTAGAAGAAAATATTCAAATTAAATGTAATAGGACATACTAAAGAATATAGTACAGTTTGAGGAACATAATATCTTTTATTGTATTTTAATATTTTTGGATAATGTCCAAACGTCTGTCGCATTACCAAGAAAAAAAAATATTTTTTTAACTATTTAGCTGTTATGCACGTGACGATAAAATTATTTAAAGTACCAGAAAAAGTAATCACGTGGTCAGCATTTAATAAATTAAATTGTAAAAATTAAACTTTAAAAATTCACCAAAAATCATAAAATGGAGGTAAAGATTCGAAAAAGATCTCATTTTAAAGGAATTTTTATGATCTTTCTCGCGATAAAAATTTTACATCCCTCAAATTATTATTTTAAATGCAAACTTAAAAAAAGTTACTAAAACAGCTTAAAAATTTAATTTTAAAAAAATCTAAGAAGAATTTTTGAAAAATCTTTCTTAGTGCACCCCTACACTATAGGAAGAATCGTCATGCAAAATTTCAGCCCTTTAGGTCCAGCGGTTTGGTCTGTGCGTTATCTGTCAATCAGTCAGTCAGTTACGGAACTGTTTTATATATATACTAGCGGCCCGTCCCGACTTTGTCCGGGTTGAACAAAATATTCTACCAATAAATTTCCAGTTGATAGCCAATAAATTGTAAATCTTTTTTTACCTTAATAATAACCTAAATAATACCTTAAATTAATTTTATGTTAGTTAATAATTAAAATAAATTTTTTAAAGAAAAAGGCATGCAGGAGAACGGCTAGGTTCGAACCGCTAGCGTCAGAACAGAAGCCCACCGCGATAGCACCACGATAAGGATCGTTGAAATCTTCGGAACAAAAAGCGGTAGAAGACAGTAGCGGAAACAATGGAGATTGTTAGGATTAAGCCCCTAACTTTATTTCTACTGATCAGATATACATAATATATAGCCTATGTCCATCTGGAATACTGTACCTTTCAAACAGTGAAAGAATTTTTCAAATAGGTACAGTGGTTCTGAAGATTACCCTCCACGTACAAAATCGCTCTCTCTTTATATATAAGTATAGATAGATATAAAAAATTCACAAGCAGTCCGTTAGCGTCAGCTTAAAAGGTCAACGGATTGATGACAGATAACGATTCGCAAGTCAATGGATGCGATTATAGCGCTCAGCTACACGGTTGGTTAAAATTTATCGCTTATGCTAACGTACTGCTATGCGAACAGGACCTATTACTTTTTTAGACAAAAGATGCTAGTCTGGACAGTGGCGCAACTAGGATTTTTTCTTGGGGGGGGGGGGACGAGATGAAAGGATAAAAATATTTCTAATGCAAAATCAATATTCATAATGCAATTTCTATTTCTTTGAGGGGAACTGAAGTCTTTCTAGGTTATCTTTTTTAGGACAACAGGTTTAGCGGATTATACGTGCATCACAAAAGAAACGGTGAGACATAAACGCAAATAATCCACATAAATATCGACATGGTTCGTCAGTACGCGAATACGACTTTTCAAAGAAAAACGGATTTAGAGTTGTGACGTAAGTTGTGTTATCATTTTATGCGATTTTTATTTCAATCATAATGAGCAATTTACTTAAAAAAACATTTGATCGGATAATTACTCGCAGCTTATAAGAGCATTTATTAGCACGATTGATGGGGATTACGGTTCAGTAAAACTTATCTGAATTTAAAAAAATTTCGGTTCAACGTTAGAATTAACTTCGCATTGTCATAGCTTATAAATGGCAGCTGACTTAAGTCTACTGTGTACTAACCCTATTGGATCCGCTCACCTCAGTGTTAACCTAAGGCCGTCTGCACACGGAGCAACTCAAAAGAAACTGATAACTGACTCAAATCACAAACCAGTCCGTGATGAGTCGCAACCTATGTAATTGAATGGAGCCACGCACACGGCGCAACTGGTTACAAACCCGTCCCGACGGGTTTGTAACCAGTTGCGCCGTGTGCGTTAATTTATTTTGTAAATAAATATCCCTGTTAAGTTTTTGTTTTAAAATTGGCCTTATCATTATAATTAGGACTCTGTCTTTCTTGGTCATGAATTCAGTAGTAGTAATTTTAAATAAAGCCTCAGAGGTTAATTAGCCTTAACAACCTATCGTGATGCCACAGTAGTAACGCTCAGTTCAGTGTTAACCTATGGCGAAAATTCTTCCACTGATGGTCGACTACGAATTTAAGTTACTTTTTTAAATTGTACTCCGTAATAGAGAAATTTTTGGTGGTTCGTAATAGAGAATTTTTCCTCCGTAATACAGAAATGATGGTTGACTAGGATTTTAAGTTGCTTGTTTATTTTTTTTAATTGTACTTCCTAATAGGGAAATTTTTGGTAGTCCGTAATAGAGAAATTTTTGGTGGTCCGTAATAGAGAAATTTTTGGTGGTTCGTAATAGAGAATTTTTGCTCCGTAATACAGAAATGATGGTTGACTAGGATTTTAAGTTGCTTGTTTATTTTTTTTTAATTGTACATCGTAATAGGGAAATTTTTGGTAGTCCGTAATAGAGAAATTTTTGGTGGTCCGTAATAGAGAAATTTTTTTCCGCAATAGAAAATTTTTTGGTGGTCCATAATAGAGAATTTTTTTTCCGTAATAGAGAAATTTTTCTCCGCAATAGAGAAATGATGATCGACTAGGATTTTAAGTTGCTTTTTTTTTATTTAATTGTACTCCGTAATAGAGAAATTTTACTCGGGTATTTTTGCCATCTTTAAAAAAACCATAATAATATTTTTAAATTTGAATTATTAGGAAGGAAAATGTGATATAGTCTTTTAAACGTATATAATTTCCTTTGGTGAAAAAACTTTCTAAAATGAATAAGCACGAGTAAAAAAATTTCCTTTCTATATTTATTACTGAGTACAATTTTTAAAAAAAAGTCTTCTCTGTCTCTATCTTTTCTCTCGTGTATATACTATTTATAAAAAAAAAAAAAAAAAACGTGGAAGGTTTTGGAGTGTCAGGAACATTCTAAACGCTTTGATTGGTTCATTGGTTTTTGATTGCCATTTGTCTGTTTGCTAAGGAATCGTTCCCCCTTTTGTATTCGTCCTTTTCAAAATTCAGACTTACATTTACTGTGTGTGAAAATTATGCTACGTTGTAAATTTTTTTATTATGGTACTTTTTCATTAAAAATAAACATAGAGACAACGTAAAACATCGAACACAAAACACCGATGTTAAAAAAACATCGGCTTCAATAAATCGATGTTTAGAACATCGATGTTTTTATCAAAACATCGATGTTTTAAAACATCGACATCGATATCACATCCAGCGAATCGGTTGAGCGCTCATTTTTCATTGAGTTTATCATTGAGCGAGCGAGTTGATTCACCTAATCGGTACCTCCATTGAAAGCAATCAAACGATTTTTGCGTATTATTTGCGAATGTCGTCATTGACATGTACATTGGCATACAACAACATTGAGCGAATCCAGTAAGAATTATTTAATAGGTAGTTTTATGCATTTATCTAGGACCAAAAATCGTAATCATAATATTTTGTTAAATTGCTGTAGTCTATATATATAAAACAGTTCCATAACTAAATGACTGACTGACAGATAACGCAGAGACCAAACCCGCTGGACCTAAAGGGCTGAAATTTTGCATGGCGATTCTTCTCGTAGTGTAGGGGTGCACTAAGAAAGATTTTTGAAAAATTCTTCTTACATTTTTTTTTAAATTAAATTTTTAAGCTGTTTTTGTAACATTTTTAAAACTTCGCATTTAAAATAATAATATGAGGGTTGTAAAATTTATATCACGAAAAAGATCATAAAAATTCTTTTAAAATGAAATCTTTTTCGAACCTTTACCTCGATTTTCTGATTTTTGGTGATTTTTTAAAGAATAATTTCTAGAATTTAGTTTATTAAATGCTGATTACGTAGTTTCTTTCTTTTTGTGGTACTTAAATTAATTTTGTGTCACGTGCATAACAACGAAATAAAATGACAAAAAAAAATTTCTTTCAAATGCGGCAGACCATTGGACATTATCCAAAAAAATATTAAAATACCGTAAAAGAAATAATCCTCAAACCGTACTATATTCTTTAGTATGTTCTATTAGATTTAATTTGAATAAATTTGCTTCTACATTATTTTGTCTATAAAATATCCGTTACGATTTTTTTTATAAATATATATATTTTTTGGCATTAATTGCATACATTGACCGTTGTATTTATTATAAATATTTATTTTTTTGTTTTTCTTTGGCATTAATTGTATACATTGGCCGTTGTATTCAATTCGAATGTACTCCGTAGCGAAGCACGGATATTCAGCTAGTAATCTAAAAATTTAACATTCATTTAAAAAATATTACGTATATCAAACAAGTATGAGAAAAGTTGTGAATTCCAATCCTCAGGTTACAAAGCGAAAATTAAGAAAACCCACGTGACTCGAAAGCACAATGCGAAACCAATTTCAAAATAAACGCCATTCCGGAAATACGACACGCGCGGGGAATGCAATGCTCTTTCAGGTAGCCTCTACCGAAAATAATATCGAATCTTCATAAAAATTCAAAAAAGCAAGACGTAATATATTAAACGCTGAGCATCTATTTTGTAGGAAACTTTAGCCTGTTTGGTATCACGTTCTGCTGAAAGCAGTCCATTATCGTCAGCGACATTTTATACCCAAACGATAAAATATAAAAAAAACATAAAACTTTGAAAAAATAACATGGAAGAAAGAAAATTCAAACATAAAGCTCGCCGAGAGACAGAGAGAAGTGAGTATCCTTTTGAAAAACATGACCTTTATCTTTTCTCATCTCGTTTTGAAGTTGCAAAAAAGCGTAAACAAATCAAATATGAATGAGAAAGTTAGACAGTAGTTCTTCATGATTGGATTGTTTCCTTACTTTTATTTTATTTTTTCTCTTGAGAGCCTTTTTGGAAGAATTCTGTTATTTTGTGCGAACAACATAGAAATGCTTTCGAAATCCTAAAAAAAAAAAATTCTGAACTAGGACGTGGTTTTTTTTTTTTTTTTCATATTGAAGTAGGGTGGTAGGTGGAGGAGTGGTTTAAAAAAATAAATAATTTAGTGAAAAATTAAGGAAGTGGTAATTTTAATATTGTTACGAATTTTACGAGTCTATGGTAATCTTGCCAAATATGAGAGTTATCGCCAAATTGGCGATGGATTTGGTGCCTTATTTTGGTCGTCAAGTTTGGCGATATTTCGCCAAATTTGGTGGTGTGGCGCCGAATGGTCGCCAACCGTGTGGAACTTTCCAGAAGCTTCTGGAAATATCTAGCTGGTTGACCGATAGAGGGCGCTTTGGAAGTTATAAATATACCTGACATTGGCATTGGAACTCAGTGTAACCCCCTAGAACTTAGTTATATACTCAGTGCGAATATCTTCCTCATTTTTCTTAAATAACTGTGGCAACTCCGGCCTAGTGGATGCGCGTGCGCCTTGTTATTTTTCTCCCGGGTGCGATTCCCGGCGTTTGCTTTTATTTTACTAATACTTATTTTACTTGTATTATGTTTTGACTGATAAGGGCCTATTTATGATATTTAATTGCCTGCTGAGCAAATATATTTCTGATGCATAATATTACAATTGGAGATAAAGTCCTACAGACCTTGGAGCTCCCACAAGTTGATATACCTGAACCTGAACCTGGAACTCGGTGTTCTTTTCTACTGAGAATTGAATGTGTTGAAGGCGCGGTTGGCGAGTATTGTATTGAAGACTCTGGTATACTGACTTGTGTTTTTAGAGTTTTCTGCTGTACAGAAGACACTTGTTACGCGTTTTCTGTTTGAATTCGTGTATGCGTCTGAAGAATTTACAGAATAATAAATTTTATCTTGTGTGCACTTTCTGAAGAGAATTTATTCAATGCTATCGAACCCAGGAAAACGGAACAGTATCCTAAAAAATCTAATAGTCTCTAAAGGAGTATATGTTTGAACGTAGACTACATCTTGTGGTCGTGGGATGAACAATGGATTTGCTCACCTCCATGTTAACCTATGGAGAAAATGTGTGTACTGTTGACAGCTACATAAACTTCGATAATCCAATAACAATGGTATTTTCAGAGAGCCTGAACTTTTCTGCACCTTACAACAGGATTCATTTTATAATTTTCGTCCAACAAAGGAATTGATGAGAGTTTAAAACACACTAGACCATATTTTTCTGTTGAATCACATAAACTTGACAATTCTATGTATTTATCAATACTTAAAAAAAAATTTTTTGATCAATTATTCCATCAACTTGAAAGAAAATGAAGTTAATTGAAAGTTAACTTGCGTTTCACTTTTCGTTCCCGTCCCGACCGATAGAGGGCTGCACCAGTCTACAAAACAGAATTAACAGAAAATAACTGAAAATGAATTTAATCTGCTTAAAGATGGCTAAAAGTATTAAAATAAGGCATTGTCATCATGTTCTGAGCTATTTTAAAAGTTTCAAATGTCTAGCTAGTCGGGAAGTTAGTTAAAAATCGATTTCAAGATTTGTACGGGACAAACACACAAACAAGAAAGCGAGTTCATAAAAAAATGGTAATAAACAACGCTCAATGTCGACCAATTGACACTTAACTGGATTGCTGCAAACTGCAACTACTCAAAATGTACCAGATTTGAATAATATGGCAAAATTACCTTTAGGTTGATAAAAAAAAAATAAACAACGCTCAATGTCTACAAATCAACACTTAACTGAACGACTACTAACTGCAATGACTCAGAATATGCCAGATTTGAATAATATGGAAAAATTAGTAGAAAACAAATTATTATTATTGTTATAATGCCTTCTAAAAAAGTTTAGAAATATTAATTATCCTGACAATTGTAGAAAATAATATTTTAAAAAAACATTTGATTGAAAATTTCTGAAAATTTCTTTCCTATCAATTTTAACCTTTTTTTCTGTTTGGGGCTCTTCTAAGTATGTAGATACTTCCAATTGGCTCTTAACACTGTTTGCCTTGGCCACCTCTGGTATACAGTTTCAAATGTGCCGACATAGTCGAGCAGAGATCTCTTTAGATAAATCTAACGGCTATAGCTTTCAGAATTCGTAACCGATCGTCACGAATACAAGTGTTTTACATAGACAGTGGCGTAGCGAGCATAACTGGGGCCCGGGGCACGATACCTTTGTGGCGCCCCCCCCCCTCTGAAAAACAATATATAGACCCTATATTGTCGCCCCGATAAACATATAATAACATAATATATAGACCTTATATTGGCACTCCCCCCGAAAAGCATATAGTAACATAATATATAGACCTTATGTTGGTGCCCTCCCCTAAAAACATATAGTAATATAATATACAGACCTTATATTGGCGCCCCCCACAAAATAATATAGTAATATAATATATATACCTTATATTGGCGCCCTCCCCGAAAAACATATAGTAATATAATATATAGACCTTATATTAGGGCCCTCCCTTGAAAAACATATAGTAATATAATATATAGACCTTATATTGGCACTCCCCCCCCGAAAAGCATATAGTAACATAATATATAGACCTTATGTTGGTGCCCTCCCCTAAAAGCATATAGTAATATAATATATAGACCTTATATTGGCGCCCCCTACAAAATAATATAGTAATATAATATATATACCTTATATTGGCGCCCACCCAGAAAAACATATAGTAATATAATATATAGACCTTATATTGGGGCCCCCCACAAAATAATATAGTAATATAATATATAGACCTTATATTGGCATCCACCTCGAAAACATATAGTAATATAATATATAGATCTTACATTAGCGCCCCTCTGCGAGTGGCGCCCGGGGCATGATAGACCCCCTTGGCCCCCCCTTTGCTACGCCACTGTACATAGATTATGTACAGGCAATGCCGTAGACGCCCCACTTGTGTATCTCTGATACGTAGTTCGTGCGTTAAGGCTGACGCAGTTCACAATACTACGTGCGCATGCGCGCTATATACCCTGGCTTTGGTCCGTTGGCTTTCAATCGGGATATCACTTGTCACTACCTGCTGATTAGTTTCTGGATTGCAGCTGTTGCAAATTACAACTAATCTCGTAACTCCAGAATGGTATCCCACATGCGACCGATTTGTAAGAACTATTTTACGCAAAAATTTATTCTTTTAATTTAAGGTTTACAATTTTTGTTCTGTCTACAATTTTTTTAAAAAAATCTTTCAATCCAAGTCTGCAGTCCTTGGACACATTTTCTCCATAGTTTAACATTGAAGTGAGTGTGACTCCAATAGGGTTAGAAAAATGCATAATAAAGGAGAATAGACGGAAACGAAAACATAACAAAAGCTAGATCAAGAAACTAAGTCCTAGAGAAAACGGAAATGACGTTTATATGTAATTACTTCTGACACGTTGCTTTCATCCCCGGTGTTTGTATTTCTTCATTTGTTTTGTCTGACTATACCAATCATGTTTGCTCGTTTCTCACTATATCCGTCTATTTATTTGTAGATAAAGAAATTATATATATATATAGAATTTCTTTTGATGTCTCTACGTGTGTCTACCAAGAACGCAGAAGAAAGAAAGCGAAGTCGAAAGAAGGCTAAAAACAACTATATGTTTATCATAAAATCTACCCCTAACCATTACAAATACAGTATTTGGCGACGGAGCACTATCATCGCGGGAGATGTTTTGTTCCGAGAAAAATGGCGCAAATAGGAACAAAGAAAATGGGAAAAGGATCCTCTGTCGACGCCGTTAAGCTGATAATAATGGGACAATCTGTCTCGGAAGCTTCGAAGATAATGATACCTCCAGATTTTGTTCGCTGGGAGCCGAGAGAAAGGAAATCCATACTGCACGTGCACACGTGGTAGTTTTTTTTTTTTTTTTTTTTAATCCAGCAGTTTATTTAATGAGGCTCTCTCGTCTGATGAATTGCGAAACTGAAATGCAAATTGATGCATAAAAGGACGGTATGAATTGAAATTTGAATTAATCTGAACATAAATGTGCTATAAATTTCTTTAAAACTGATGGTATTCATTCACTGCAATTCTTTTTTTTTGGTACTTATGTATTATAGCGCTGAAACTTTGCCGCTTAGCGAAAAAAGGGCAATAAAGCGCCAATTATGCGTCCCTTCCTTTGTTTCTAATATCTTTCCCGCTATTCTTTGCTTCGCTTTATGTTACAAATTTAGTTTTGAGCTTTTTTATTTTTATTTTTTCGATTATGATAAAAAGTAGCTGAAGTGCTCATTTTGAATTGAAATTATTAATTAGATCTAATTTATTTATAATCAACATTTTGTTCTTGAACTGCCGATTTAAAATTTTTTTAATATGCCATGCGTTTACCCCATATTTGTGTTTCCTTAACATACTTAAAATATCGTTTGCAACTTGTGGCAAGAAAATACGTTTGTCACGGTGAAATTAAGAGTTGGCGAGCTGATATTGCGCCAAGTGCAAATAGCCGCCAAGTTTCAGCTATCATACGTAAGTACCCCTTTTTTTAATGGGCTAAATAATTATGAATATTAAGATTAAAAAAAAATATTTCAGGTAGTCTCTTCAAACGAAACTTCCGCAGGTTATTAACGTAGGATTACTTATCGTTGATTACCTCTTTTTTTTTTTTTTTTTTAAACGCAATTTGGTACTTTTCTGTTTAACTGTTAACTGCTACTGGGTTTGGCGCGCTGCCAAAATTATAACACGCGACGCAGGATATTTGAATTATTTCTTTCCGGAGGACCGTTATAGAGGAACGTAATCCTATGTTAAAGTCGATTAAGAAATGATTTTTTTTTCTTAAAGGAAATTGTAAGCACGTTAGAATTTCTTCTTGAGACTACAGCATTTTTTTCAGGTTTAATGATTTTTTTTTTTAATTTGTATGAAAACATTTTTTAAAGAGCACAGGAGTTATCAATGCTATTGATTTTTTTTAAATATATCTACGCATTTTAACGTAGGATTACTTTCCTCCATAACGGTCCTCCGGAAAGCAAAATTTCAGATGTTCTGCGTCGCGAGTTATAATTTTGGCAGCGCGACAAACCCAGTCTGTATCGCTTGGGCAAGCAGTAAACATTTAAACAGAAAAGTACCAAAATGCTCCCAAAATTTGACATATATATATATATATATATATATATACAAAATAGGTAGGCAACGATAAGTAATCCTACGTTAATAAACCCGTTAATAACGGTAGTTTCGTCGGAAGAGACTACCTGGAATTTTTTTTTTCCGGGCAAAAGCAGTATAATTTTAAGGTTTCAGTTCTTTTAATTTATGATTGTGAAGAGAAGGAACAAATTAAATAAATTTTTATAGTAACTTTAAAAACTGAACACGCCGATGTGAATTTATTTCTACATAGTGCAGACAGTGGATAAAGTATATAAATATCTTAGAAAGAAAGTACTTAAGATCTTAGTTGGATAGTTTAGAGGAATTTTATCTTTCTAACGACTGATATCTCTAATTCTCGAAATATATTTTAGTTTTTCATACCTACCCCTCCCTAAGTGGACAAAATGTTACAAATATATAAAAAAAAATCTTGCTTGAAGTACCGGTTATCAAAAACTTTTCTGGTGCTAGGTATAATGAGCAGAAAGAGTAGTTGGATATAAGGTACAATAGAGGAAAATTAAAGCCTATTTTAAATTTTCAAAAAAATGGAACTTGTTCCAGTCTGATCGTCTCATGTACTTCCTTACTTTTCCTTCTTCGATTATATTAACTTTTTTTATTTTTAATCATAAACTGTTCCCAGTTCCCAATGTAATTCTACTGACAGCTACTGTAGTGAATTGTAGCTCAGGATTTCTAGATCACTTCCTGTGTAGCGCGCATGCGCAATGATTTTCACCACATCGGATTCCCGTGTTAAATATTTGTCACTTCGAAAAGGTGCTTTTACTCTAAAAGCTAAATTCTATATTCATTAAATGTCTTTTTAATATTTATTCTGTTGACTTTGGTTTTGATTTAGAAACTTTTAGCCTGGACCAGATGTTGACTGCTTCCAGTACTTCAAAATTTTTTCCGAAAAAAAAATTAAAAAAATAATAATAATAATCATTTTTAATTTATCCGTTATTGCATAAGAATTTCCCACTTTCTATTGTCAGCAAATGTGTTGAAATAAATTCAGTTCGGCGCGGCGTGTTGAATATTTCAAGTTGCTCTCGAAATTTATTCGCACGTTTCGGACAAGAAAGAGTTTTGCGAAATTGAGTTTCGCTCCCGGTCATGAGCTTATCTAAGTCTCTTTCTCGAAAAACACCTTGTCGGATCGATGTTATTCCCGAATTTCCTCATCACTTTTAAATTCAACCTCAAGCGACGTGGGTTTGGAAGAGACGGCACAACTTCGTAGTTTCCGCTCCCACGCGGCTTGGGTTCGTCGTCCTGCAAAAGCCGCTGGCAGCGATCCAAAGCGGTTAAAACAAGTATGTAATAGCTGAGCAGACCTACCGTTCGCGCCTACGCGTGTGACAATCTGTTCGAATCGAAATAGGCAACCAATAAGCGAAGAAGGGGCAAGCTGTTTGGTCGCATACTTATAGGATTAAATTTTCCGCGAGATAATTAATTTAGGTGAATTTTAATAATTTATATCAAAGACAGCACATAAACTGTAGGGTAAAATACTTCCAAACATCTGGGTTATAATATGCAGTAAATACGCTGAATAAAACTAAACATATATAGTGATAAGAAAAATCGTGTCTAAAATCATAATTTATTTAGTATTAAGGTTTCATCGTTGATATAAACAATAAAGGATAATATTGATGTTTGAACCCTAGGAAGAATAACACTTCTTTCAAGAATAATAAGTTTTTTAAGAATGATAAATTTTCGAAAAATAAATCTGTTATGAACAATATATTTTTCATCTTTTACCCAGGAAAAAAATTCATGTTTTTGAATTTCGTACAAAAAAATTAATTTTTCAAGAATAATAAATCTTTCTTGGGAAAAAAAGTTCGTGTTTTTGAATTTCGAATAAAAAATTTAATTTTTCAAGAATAATAATTCTTTCTCGGGAAAAAAAATACATCCTTTTGAATTTCGAGCAAAAAAATTAATTTTTCAAGAATAACAAATCTTTCTTGGGAAAAAAAAATCGGGTTTTTAAATTTCGAACAAAAAAATTAATTTTTCAAGATTAATAAATCTTTCAAAGAAAAAAAAATTCATGTTTTTGAATTTCGAAAAATAAAAAAAATGCAAGAGTAATAAATCTTTCAGGATTTACTCAGGAAAATAATTCATATTTTTGAATTTTGCATGTTTTTGAATAAATCGTTTAAGAATAATAAATATTTCAGTTTTTTCAGAAATAAAATCCATGTTTTTGAATTTCGAAAAAAAAAAAATTAATTAAAAAATAAGGAATATTTCTCGGGAAACAAAGTTCGTGTTTTTGAATTTCGAATAAAAAATTAAATTTTTCAAGAATAATAATTCTTTCTCGCGAAAGAAATACATCTTTTTGAATTTCAAGCAAAAAAATTAATTTTTTCAAGAATAATAAATCTTTCTTGGGAAAAAAATCGGGTTTTTAAATTTCGAACAAAAAAAATTAATTTTTCAAGATTAATAAATCTTTCAAAGAAAAAAATTCATATTTTTGAATTTCGAAAAATAAAAAAAATTCAAGAGTAATAAATCTTTCAGGTTTTACGCAGGAAAATAATTCATATTTTGAATTTTGCATGTTTTTGAATAAATCGTTTAAGAATAATAAATATTTCAGCTTTTTCTCAGAAAAAAAAATCCATGTTTCTGAATTTCGAAAAAAAAATTAATTCAAAAATAATAAATTTTTAAGAATAATTTATCTTTCAGCTTTTACTCCGGAAGAGAACAAACACATGTATTTGAATTTTGAAAAAAACATTTTTTTCAAGAATAATAAATTTTTCTCGGTAAAAAAAATTCATGGTCTTGAATTTAAAAAAAAAAAATCGGAGAATAATAAATCTTTTGGTTTTTACGCGGGAAAAGAATTCATGTATTTGAATTTTGAAAACAAATTTTTTTTCAAGAATAATAATTAATTAATCTTTTAAGAATAATAAATCTTTCAGCTTATAAACAATAAAAAATTCTGTTGCTCAATGAGCTACTTTACCAAAGAATATCTCACTCAGCATCGGAAAATTAAATTTCAAGGAAAAATTCTATAATTTCAATGCATGTTAATTTAAATTAAATCCTCATAAATTCAAAAACATTGTACTCTAGATTATCCGGCACTGACTATCCAGTTTCAGGGATATCCGTGTAGAAAAAAAAATCCGGTAATCTTCGAAAATAATGCCTACATACTTTATTAAAAATTGCACGAAAATTTCTTCCTATCTATATATATAATCTATATATGTAAAACATATATATATCTATATATATGTTTTATATATATATATATATCTATATATCTATATATATATATTATATATATATATAATATAAAACAGTTCCGTAACTGACTCATTCACTGACTGATATACAACGCACAGACCAAACCGCTGGACCTAAAAGGCTGAAATTTTGCATGGCGATTCTTCTTATGGTTGTAGGGGTGCACTAAGAAAGATTTTTGAAAAATTCTTCTTAGATTTTTTTAAATTAAATTTTTAAGCTGTTTTTGTAACCTTTTTTAAGTTTGCATTTAAAATAATAATTTGGGGGTTATAAAATTTATATCACGAGAAAGATCATAAAAATTCCTTCAAATGAGATCTTTTTCGAATCTTTACCTCCCTTTTCTGATTTTTGGTGAATTTTTAAAGATTAATTTTTTAGAATTTAATTATTAAATGCTGATCACGTGATTTCTTTTTCTGGTACTTTAAATAAATTTATCGTCACGTGCATAACAACGGAATATACAAAAAAATTTTTTTTTCTTGCTAATGCGGCAGACGATTGGACATTATTTTGTCTATAAAAATATCCCTTACGATTTTTTTTTATAAATATTGTGATGGCGGCGGGCCCTCTGCTTAACCCCCGGTATATTAGATATAAAATTTGGTGAAGTTTCTTTTCAGTTTTGATGTTTACCAGAGGCGAGTCCAGGTAATCAATCAAGAGGCGTGCCAGCTCTCTGGTAAACAGATGACAACCAGGACCGGATGTGCAAATGGTTTTGTGGACAACTGGTTCCGGAGGTATGCAGCGGGAAGAAACCGGTTTGAACTGGTGTTGGTCTGTGCAGGAGAGAGCCAGCTAGTGTGGTGACAAGTCAGACAGAGAGAGACAGGGGTCCGGCGTGGAGGTCGATTTTGTCTCGGACCAGCGTGGTACGTGTGCAGAGAAGCCACGTGGAGGCGACTGTGATTTGTTTGGCGGAGAGCCTTACAGAGGTGAATTAATTGATTTGGCTGGAGGCCATGCATGCACTGGAGGTGCAAAACTCATATGGAGTTAATGTAATTATGTAAATACGCTAAAGAATAAAGGTGCTTGTTTTACGTTCCTTAATCCAGCGTATTCTCAGTGATTTCTGAGGGAACCGGGTGGCTAGGAATTAGCCATAGTTCGGCGCGCTATCGAAATAGACTGGGCAGTGAAGACGAATTGCCCCAGTATATGATAGCTGGTGGCAGCGGAGGAATTTTACGTATGTGTTTGTGAAATACGTGAGGATCCACGGAGGAGGTGAAGCAGTGGCGGAACTGTCGAGGATAGCCAAGGGAATCCGCCGATGCAAGCAGTCAACTAGAACCTGCGAAAAATACTAGCAGCCGAGACGTGTAGCCTGACGGAAGTTGTTCTTAAGAAGTGGAACCTGTGCAAGAAAATTCGATCAGCGTGTACAGCTGGATGCGACAGCAGGAAAGGTAAGCTCATTTGAAATCTTCCAAAGAGGTCTGCGCGATAATTGTCGAGGGGCAGTAAATTGTGGGGTTGGAATTAGTGACTGGTTGGAATTAGTCTAATAATTCAGGGGATTTAGAAAGATAATTTCAACGCTTCGTTGAGAAGTCCGAAAGTTAAACCAGTGAAGGTTTAGTGAAATTTTGTTCGAGAAGAACAGGTGTGAAATCCTGATAGAGATTGGGTAAATGTAGTAGTCTTAGTAGACATTAGTAGTTAGTTTTTCTAAAAGTGATTTAGGTAATCAAAGCTTTGTGGGTAAATCCACAGGGATTCTCACGGGCACGTGTTTGTGCGGAAAAAAGAAGAAAAGTGTTTTCTTTTGTGTTTAATAAATAGAAAGTGGTTAATGAATTGAATTTGTGCGAGTGTTTGTAGGAAACCGCACAGTGCCTTGTACACAGGAAAGTACTCAGTGTGGGATAAAACGCTGATTTGAAATAGTATATTTGTATTAGTGTTATTCTAGAAGTGTATAAGCAATTTGAGTGTTTTATGCTATAAGATAAGGTGATACACATGTGTTTCTTTAAATGTTGATAATATATTGTGATATATGTTCTAGCTATTGTTATGTAATTGGATAGGATCGCTTGTGATTAATTGTACCAGTTTATGTTGTATAAGTGAAAGCTCAAAGGTGACAATATTTAGTGTCGTTATATCTAGTACCTGTCCTATATTTCTGTGTTAAGTAGGGCATGTGAAATTGCATGTGTATTTCTGTGAGCGTATTGAGTGTACGGCATTGGGTTAGAAATAAGTTATTGTGATTTCTGTGAATACTGTGGTAAATCTTTAGTTTGGGAAAATGGAAGTTCTTCTAATTAGACAGACTAAAATTGTTCTTGTGGCTTTGGCCGATAATTTGGACGTTGAGGCGTCGATAAATGATAAAAAAATAGTAATTGTCCGACGAATCATTGGAGCAGAAAATTACAGTGAAGTAGGGACCAAGGCGTGTCTAGAAGGAATTCTAGAACAGAAAGAAAGAGAAGCGAGTAAAATTGGGAAGAGAAGTATGAGCAATTGAATAGGGCCTATGAATTAGCTTTGATAAGAAAGAGAGAAAGTTTAGACATTAGTCAGAAAGCCATAATAGACAATATTTTCGAGGTTTTTCGAGTCGAATAAGAATTCTTTGTGAGACATGATAAAGGAATCTTCGAGAGACTAGAATACGACCTAGACTGTGAGGCGAAATATGCTTTAGATCAATCAACTAGATTTAGTAAATCGGGGGAATTGGAGTACCTGAGGGTAAAATTACAGGCTGTAAATTCCTATAGAGAAAGTAGAGGTTTAATAAGGAAGGCCGGAGTCACTAAAATTGAGAAGAGTGTCGAAAGTCAAATTGAGGGAAAAATTTGCGTAGAGCAAAGGTTAAATCTCTGGGTAGAGAAAAAAATGTAGAGAATGTGTTGGGAAATTTCAGCGAGGTGGAAGCGGGAATTTCGGAAGCGCGAGTACTCGAGGCAAAATTAAAAATAAGGAATTCTGTAGCCAGTTGGTTGCCGGAGATACTTTGAGCAGTTCGAGGGAAGTGTGGGAAAATAAGGAAAACCTTTGTAATTGAGCAAGCAGGCTTAAATTCGGGTGTAGGAAATCGAAGTGAAATAGATAACTCGCTCTGCAAATCCGTGAATGTAGAGACAGTGGGGAAAATGAATGTAGATTTGTGTGAGGAAACTAGCCCAGATAGGAGGGAAATAGATAACTCGCTCTGCAAATTCACGCATGTAGAGACATGTGGGAAAAGGAATGTAGATTTGTGTGAAGAAAGTAGCTTAGATAAAAGAGAAATATTGTCTGAAAGCGTCTCTAACATTTGTGATCGCGAAGTGAGAAAGTTAGTTTCGTTGAGTCAGCCGATGTTTTAGAGGATTTGAATCTCGCGTTTTGTGTAACTGACCGCACACACAGGGGGATGGACCTTTGTCCGCGAGTCCATTCATCAGGTTCTTTACAAGTGGAAGGGACTATAAGTGCATGTCAGGCTGTGATGAATGTAGTCGGAAAAGTTGAGCCGAGAGACGGTTTAGAATTTGCTCCCCAGGGATTAGACAATGGCATCGGGAAAACACGGACCGCGAAAGGGTCGAAAGTTCGTATAAAATAGATGATAAGATTTTGACGGAATTTAGGGGAAACCTAAACAATGCGGCTGAGGGGGAGAGAATTCCTGTAGAAAATAGAAGGACAGGGTTTCCGAGTAGAAACATTTTGAGAGGGAGGTTACCTAAGATTGGGATACTCCATTGTAACGAGTTCAAAGGGAAATTACATCCGGTAGTGATAAGGACTAAACAGCGCCGCGAAAAGGCGAGTGGAATAACGCGCAAGAAAGCGAAGTTTAAAATGTTTTTGGGCTTGAGCAAAACTAAGGAGAAATGTCCGTTAGCTAGAGCAGACCGAATTGCGTAAGTCATAGTCAAAAGACGGACGCCAGGGTTTTGTCAAGTTCAAGAGGAAATTTAGGGGAGGAAGACTTCTGTTAAATTCAAAATGAAAATAGGTACGAGGTGCTCAGAGGGGCAGCCTAGCAATTTCGGGAGACTGATGAAAAACCGAAAGTTGCAAATATTCGCGAGGGCGAAGATTAATAGACAGGATGATTTAAGGGAGCCGTTATGACAGGGTTTCCAAGAAAATTCAGCGTAAGCGAGATGCTACGAGGAGGGTTAACTCCAAATTTAAAGGAATGAAGTTTGGGAAAATTTAATTCTCAGATGATATTTTGAGGGTCAAGGGAGAATTAATGCTGCGTGAAACAGTGACCCCAGAAATGTATGTGTAGTAATTATGTGTATTTTTTTTTTCGTTTGATTTTATACCAGAAGTTGAATTGAATAAATTGTAGTGTATAATATTTTATGTGATGATTTTTGTGAAATTTAAAGTGATATATGTTGGTAAATCATGACCACATAGTATGAGAAATGGATTTAGGCAAATTATGTAAATTTCCTTATGTTAAATTAGTATAACGATTGTGATCAATTAGTAGAGTGATTTTCTTTTGGTGAAAGGTCCTATGGCGCTTTTTGTGTAAGCCGGTGGAAGGCCTCAGAAAGACTGTCATTAATGTACTGCAATGCAATTTTGTTCTTGAAAGAAAAGGAACCAACGAGTGAGTTTGTTATGACTCTATGTCAGGTAAAAACACCTAATGGAATTGTGGAATCCTAGAGTAGAAATAAATGTGGGCTCAACTGTGAGTTTCGGTTTCCTGGCCAATCGAGTGGAAAGAGGCCGATTGAGTCGCGCGTTTGGATAGGAGAAATTATGTTCCGTGGGTTACAGGACCAACTGAATGTCGAATAGTTAATGATCTGTAATGCCGAATTTTAATGAAATAGTAAGAATTGCATAACTAATGTTTAGTAAGAATATAAGTTGGAATTTTGTCCACTATATTTGGTAATCGTTATCCACGATGATGTGTTTTTGCTTTAAGAGAAGTTTACAGAGTAATTGTGAAATTTTTAATTGGTAACGTTGGATCAATGTATGTTGTGTAACTGTGTTTCTTTGAGTATGTTTCTTTGTTTAATGTGTCTTTGAGTAATATTTTGTTTCATGTTATGCAACTAGGTTAAGATACAGTCGATAATTGAAAATATGGTCAAAATTGTGGTAATGTTTGTAATTAAGTAAGATTAGAGTATGTATTGTTGTAGTACCTATGCTAAAATATGTTAAATGAAACTGCTTAATGTGTTGGCGGATAGAAGCTAAACGAGTTGTAGGGTACTTTGTTGGCTATGACTGGCCGAAAGGTACGGGTGCTAACGCCCTTAAGTTTATAATTGAACCGAGAAGGTTATCTGCAGATAGAAGGCCTTGAGGCTATGTTTTTGTTGTTTGCAGTATGAATTGTTAACTTAAGTTTTTTAGTGCATTATGAGTATTTTGTTTGTCTTAATCATGTATGAATTATTATGTGTTTAGCTAATGTAATATCAGTGTAATGATTATCTGCATCTCTTACTGAAATTGAATTGATGTTTTTCACTCTCGAAAAGTATTCTGGAGTGCAGGTTTAGGAATGATGTGTCCCAGGACTGAGTGCAGTTTAGGGCATTTTCGAGGGAAATTTCTAAAGTAGGCGGAATTGACTCTAGGAAGTTAGGGCTGAGAAAGCCAAATGGTATTGACCTCTTTGGAAATGTTTCGTGTGGGCATACCTAAAGGGACCTACAGAACTTTCCATTAGACTTTTTTATGTATAAAAAGCCTTTAAAGGGGGAGGAGCTGTGATGGCGGCGGGCCCTCTGCTTACCCCCGGTATATTAGATATAAAAATTTGGTGAAGTTTCTTTTCAGTTTTTTGAATGTTTACCAGAGGCGAGTCCAGGTAATCAATCAAGAGGTGTGCCAGCTCTCTGGTAAACAGATGACAACCAGGACCGGATGTGCAAATGGTTTTGTGGACAACTGGTTCCGGAGGTATGCAGCGGGAAAGAAACCGGTTTGAAATGGTGTTGGTCTGTGCAGGAGAGAGCCAGCTAGTGTAGGTGACAAGTCAGACAGAGAGAGACAGGGGTCCGGCGTGGAGGTCGATTTTGTCTCGGACCCAGCGTGGTACGTGGTGCAGAGAAGCCACGTGGAGGCGACTGTGATTGTTTGGCGGAGAGCCTTACAGAGGTGAATTTAATTGATTTGGCTGGAGGCCATGCATGCACTGGAGGTGCAAAACTCATAGGAGTTAATGTAATATGTAAATACGCTAAAGAATAAAGGTGCTTGTTTTACGTTCCTTAATCCAGCGTATTCTCAGTGATTTCTGAGGGAACCGGGTGGCTAGGAAATTAGCCATAGTTCGGCGCGCTATCGAAATAGATGGGCAGTGAAGACGAATTGCCCCAGTATATGATAATATATATATTTTTTCTACATCGATTGTATATATGATCGTCGTATTATTATAAATATATATATATATATATTTGTTTTTTTTTTGGCATTAATTGCATACATTTACCGTTGTATTTAATTTGAATGTATTCCGTAGCGAAGTGCGGGTTTACAGCTAGTATACTTATAAAATAAAACAAGATTTTTAAAACAACAGTTTTCTATTTTTTGAAAAGATTTTTATTTGGTAAAGGATGCCAAAACGTACACTGTTGGCACTTTTTTTTTATTTTCCGGGATATATGAAAGAAATCTTCTACAGTGGTTAGAAACGTGATTTACGCACCTTGAATATATACAGTGATTTCCGCTTATAAGAATCACGTTTGTTATTACTGTTTTTGATTCTTATAGCGGTTGATTCTTATAGCCGAAATTAGGTTTTGGACAGGCACACACACACCTATATATACACATATTAGATAATTTACATAAAATACTCTTTAATTTACGTTAATTATCTTTTATTAAAATTATTTTTTATAAATTTAAAAATACAAATTAATTTCTAGACCTATATATAGATACATATGATTATAGTAAGAGAAGAAAAAATCCATTATTTGTTACCACATACCTGCTTAACAGTTTTAACATTTCAACAACAGGAAGGGGCAAGAAAAAGTTTTCTATGTTAGTTTGGACGTAATGAAGATTTCAGGAGGCTGTTATACCTCTTTCAATACTAATAGTCCCAGACGAAGATTCACCCTTCTAGCTTACCTTTCACGGTTTGATAACGTGCTGAATTTTACTAATGTCACGTTACCTAAGTGATAGTGGACACTTCGCAGAAGATTTATGTGTTCAGGGTCCAGGAAGCCGCAACCAGGATGTGGGAGGTGGGAAAAAAAAGAGTACCTATTTTGTTTGGCAGTGGAGAAAAGTGAGATTGGACCCGGACGGGTAAAGATGCCCCTGGTCAAGCTAATAGGACAGTATTGTGCTAAAGCGTTTAAGGGGAAACTATTATGTTATGTCTAACAAGAAAGGCATGAATTTTACGACTATATTCCATCCCATCTTATCAATCTTTCTTTAAGAAAAAAAGAAAGAACTCGTGCGTTTTGAGGGTTTAAGTGGCTTTTTTTGAAAAATGAAAGGAAAGCGAAGAGTGTAAACTGATTCTTAAAACCGGTGGATTGATTCTTTTAAAGCGAAAATTTTAACATGGAAATAATACATTTATTTTTGTTTTCGCGATATGATTCTTATAAACGGTTGATTTTATAACCACTGATCACTATAAGCGGTGGTTACTGTATATATACAAAGCATTTAAAGAATATTTTTACCTAATTAACCAGCTAAGGAAAGAGGTTAACTTCTTATATTCATCGTTAATTTCACTATATTATATATTATATATATATAATTATATATATATATAATATATATATATTATATATATATATATATATATATTCGTTCTGTGTAAATTTTCTTTCAACATTCTTAATTCTTTAAATTTTAGAATTCACGCTTTTAGAATCACTCTTTTAGAATTCACACTTTTTTGACTTGCGCTGAGGCCCCAGGGACATAAACAACAACACACTTTACTTATTTCAGTTTCAGCTTTCTCCCTCTGTATTGCCACGTTTTACATCGCAATATTACAGTGACTATATTTTCCAATTAGCTAAATACAATTAGTCGAGTGGCACCAATATTTCTGTCTTTCCTAACGATTTATTCGATATCAGAATTTAACTCTACTTCAAAAGAAGTTTCTGTTTATTTCAGATTAAGAACTCCTCTATATTTCTATTCTCAACCGAAAGACTTTTTAAATAAATATTCAATAATATATTAACCGTTATTTATTTATTTATTTGCGGGTAACGAAAACTACTATAATTGTAATCATACGAGTGACTCAGTTGATTTAAATCTGATTTATTAAAAAAAAAAAACTAATACAATTAGAATGAGCTGATTATTCGAACGATAAAAATAAATGAGAAGAAAAAGGATTACTTAGCATGCGCCTAGGATTAAAACAGAAAATCTTAACGCCCTCGCAAATTCGATCAGATTTCTTTATTTTTTTCCTGCTGGCAACGTTATTGGCGAAGGTCTAAATTTGTCTGTGCTCTTTGACATTTAACATCGAAGGAAAATTTTAAACAGACACGAAATATGTATGCCATTAGAGTTTTCCCTTTTTTATTCTTAATATTTATTCTCTAGTGATTAGAATTTTTCATAAATTTATGTTCCCTGAATTTTGCCTTCTTTTTAAGAAAGGAACTGCAGATAATGAAAGTTAATCGTGTGGACAATTTAGTTTGTCTCATGATAATGATACAAACTAAATTGAAATTTATAAATGAAAAATGAAATTGGTCTGCGCAATAAATATTTGATATAATTGTGGAGTGTTATTTAATTCTTTTTAATCGTTAAATTAAAGACAAACAGAAATTGAGAATTTCTGATCCTCTGGTAATGAAATAATGGAGTATATGTGGTAATACATACTCACCATGCTTTTGCAAAGAATGAAAAATTTGTGACGATTTACGAATAAAACTAGCTGATACCCCTACTTCGCTAGGGAGTACATTCAAATTAAATACAACGGTCAATGTGTGCAATTAACGCCTAAATATATATATATAATATATATATATATATATATATATATATATATATAATAAATACAACGTTCAATGTATTCAATTGATGTAAATAAAACAAAAAATATATTTATAAAAAAATCGTAACGGATAATGTTATAGACAAATAATATTCAAATTAAAAGTAATAGACCATACTAAAGAATATAGTACATTTAATAGAGTACAGTTTGAGTAACATATCTTTTACTGTATTTTACAAATTTTTTTTTTTTTATAATCTTCAATCGTCTGCCACATTAGCAAGAAAAAAAATTTATTTTTTCGTCTATTTCGTTGTCATACACGTGACGAAAAATTAGTTTAAAGTATCACAAAAAGAAAAGAAACCGCGTGATCAGCATTTAATAAATTAAATTCTAGAAATTAAACTTTAAAAATCTCCTAAAAATCAGAAAATTGGGGTAAAGATTCGAAAAAGATTTCATTTTAAAGGATTTTTAGGATCTTTATCGTGATGTAAATTTTTAAAAGAGATTATTATTTTAAATGCAAACTTAAAAAAAGTTACAAAACAGCTTAAAAATTTAATTTTAAAAAATCTAAGAAGAATTTTTAAAAAATCTTTCTCAGTGCACCCCTACACTATAAGAAGAATCGCCATGCAAAATGTCAGCCTTTTCGGTCCAGCGGTTTGGTCTGTGCGTTTGTATGTCAGTCAGTCAATCTATCAATCAGTCAGTCAATCAGTACGGAACTGTTTAATATATATAGATTACAATTGTCTACCATAAATTTAAAATAATGATTATTAATTTAATTTAACTAGTACTAGCTGATTTTTTTTTTTCGGCTTAGCACCATCTGTTATCTACAAATAATTTTTTAACTCGTTTGGTAAAAACATTTAAGAAAACACACAAGAGATTAGAGAAAGACACCTCATACTATTTCACCTAATAAGAAAATAAAGCATTAATATGGTGTAATTTACAGAAATAGGTAGTAATTTAACTTTACTTTTAAAAGTAATTTCCATGGATTTTAAATTTAGGCACTGTTAAGTACGAACCAAGCTAACGATATCTGACAGCGTAAATACCTGAAAGTTAGAGTGCAAAATTATTATTAGTTACCTCTCCCAATTCATCAATTGCAGCCTTCGTGTAACAGGAAAAAAATAGTTCAGGTAGTCTTCTCTAACGAAACTATCGCGGGTTATTAACGCAAGATTATTTGTCGTTGCTTACCTCTCTTGTATGTGTGTATAAATAAATAAATACACTGCTGGCCACCCAAATTACAACACCAAGAAAGACAAGAGATATCTCTACAAAATTTATTTTGTAGATAACATGTTGACCAAGTATCAAATGATTAAATTTATATCCTTCTGTGAAGTGTGGTTCTGCCAAAATCAGTAGCCAGAGTAGCCGCCATTGTTGGAGATCACCGCTGCCACACGCCTCGGCATTGATTCAAAAGAGACTTTGGGATGAGTTCTTGGGGTATAGCAGACCAAGCAGCTTACCACACGTTGCCCAAAGTTGATCTGCTTGGCAGCTGGGGATGGAATCTGGGTCAATCGTAGAGCAACCATGGACCACATGTTTTCTATCGGCGAAAGATCCGGAGAGCGAGGAGGCCAGGGAAGCAATTCAATCTGGCGATTGAGGAAGAACCGTTGGACAATGCGTGCCAGGTGTGGTTTGCGCATTATCCTGGTTGAAATATGGCTGTGGGCAAGCCCTGAAGGTAAGGAAGGACAACTGGCTCCACACCTCGAGATGTAGCGCTGGCTGTTTAAAGTACCGGCAATGCGTACTAGAGGTGTGCGAGAGTGATATCCAATACCGCCCCATACCATAATACCCGGTGCAGGGACCAGTGTGGCGGTGAATAACGCAGCTGTCAGGCATCCTCTCTTCACGGTGTCTCCAGACTCGAATGCGACCATCGTGGTGTTGCAGACAGAAAGCGTGACTCGTCAGTAAAGACAATTTCATTCCATTCTGCCGTCCACATCCTTCTGTCATCGCACCATTGGCGGCGGAGACGTCTTGTGTTCTGCGTCAAGGATAGACAAAGCAATGGACGTCTTGCAGACAGACCACTCTGCTTGTAAACGGCGTCGAATGGTACGCGCAGACACTGGATGATGCGTTACAGACTGATGGGTGTGCTATTGGTTCTGTGATGTAACTGAGCGATCCGTCACCTGCCATATGCACAATTTGCCTGTCATCACGTGAATTGGTGCGCTGAGGTGGATGCGATCGAACATGCGGGTCCGTCGTACCCTCCTGCATCCAACGATCACATATCCTCATTACAGTTGTTTGGTTTCGTCCAACACGACTACTGATTTCCCTGAAAGATAATCCACAATCTCGGTAGGCCACTATCCTTCCTCTGTCGAACTCGGATACTTGATCAAAAGATGATCGCTGTTTTCGACGAGGCATAATTGATCGTTTTTTTTTGAAAAAACCCACAGAAAAAACACAATTGCCGAACTTGAAATCGTCGAAATCTCCAAGCCTTAAATAGCGCTTTGAAGTGGCGCCACAGGCGCGCGTAATGTGCGTCTGCGCTGGAATTCTAATCATTTGCAATATCTCACCTCCCTAATGCATGTTGTAAATTTCATGTTATTTGCATGTTCCTTCAGGGTGTTGCATTTACAGTGGCCAGCAGTGTATATATATATAATTATATCTATATATATATATATAATAATATATTATATATATATATATATAATATATATATATATATCTATATATAATAATATGACAAGGTGTCTTATATCACGTTACTCCATCTTAACTTTTCCCCTAAATAATTATTCTAAATAGCACTCAGTGAATAAAGGCCTGTGGTAAAGAACTACAATTAAAATACACTAAGGCCGTCTGTACACGGAGCAACTCAAAAGAAACCGATAACTGACTCCAATCACAGACCAGTCCGTGATGAGTCGTAACCTATGTAATTGAATGGAGCCAAGTACTCGGCGCACTGGTTACAAACCCGTCAGCAACGCGTTTGTAATCAGTCGCAGACAACTCAATGGTCGAGCCACTAGCAACTTCAGTCACCAGTTCTCTTGCGTTGTGCGTGTTATTACACAATCTATGTGACAGCAGCTCTTTGGCAAGCTGCCAAATGACGTACACGAGAGTCACGTGACTTCTGCCTAGCGATGAATTAATTTCTAACGTTTTTTGTTGTATGGAATATGTGCGCCCATATATATACAGTCCATTTTTAAACGATTGATCAAAGACAATCTATTTTGACATTTTTTAAAATAAATTAATTTCTGATAATAATTTAACTAAAAAATGCCCGGATAATGATGTTCTTCTGTAATGTTAATTCTGATTTATAAGAGCCGTTTACATGGGTTCGTCGTCAAGCGAATCACAGCTAACGAACATGACACCACAAATTGGGCCAGCCAAGCTAAAAATATGCAGTCACGTGCAGGGCCCGATTTAGAAAATTCTGGACTATAGGCACAACTCGGGATGGGGGGGGCCCCCCTAACACTGATGGGGGCGTAAAATTTTCAAAATTGACACCTAAAAATAATCATGAATCATTGTGACAGTACCATTTTACCAAGAATTGGCTATTTGAAGCGCAGAAACCTTAGAACAATATCAAATAACAAAAAGCAATACAACACATTAACTTCGTCATTAAAACACCAATATAATGCAACCAGAAATCTTATTAATCCCTTATATACACATAGATATAACTATATAATGAATGAGCCAACCAATCAATCAAATTGAAAGGATATATAAAAAAAATTGCTATTCAAAAGGTAAAATTTAAAAAAATTAATTGGGATTTTTTTTTCTTTAAAATAAACAATTTTGGGGGGCCCCAAACATTCGGGGGCCCCTAGGCCCGGGCCTACTGGGCCTAATGGAAATCAGGGCCTGGTCACGTGACCGGAAGCGCGAGTGCAAACGCCGGGAGATGAAATCCAGTTTTTGGGCAGACTTGGTCGATACTCTAGATCAACCAAGATATCATAAAAATCTGGATAAAAATCTTGGATCAACCAAGATATCATAAAACCAAGATATCATTTTAAGATATCATAAAATATGAAAGAATAAGTCAATTCGAAGGCTTTCATCAGTACATTCAAACTGTTAAAATTGGAAACGACGGCTAGAGGCGGCACGGTAATTAAAGAGCGAAGCGGTCCGGTGTTTTGACGTGGAGGAAGAATAGTCTTCCTCCACGAAGACCGATCCAGAAGCGGTCAGCTTGGGGGGTTCGATCGCTAGACGCAGATAAGCGAGGCTGTCGCCAAAAGTGACGTTATACGACAAAGGGCTTTGTATTAGAATTTACAACAGCGGCGTGAGAAATACTACGGGTGTCGTGGGAGGTGTTGGCTTGATGTTTTCCGTGCGGGCGGGAGATAGTTTTGAGCAGGGCCGGCGTTTAAAGTGATGGTGGAGTGAAACCGAACGAATGAGAGATTTGAAAACTCGAGAGTGGATGAGATGGTTTAGAAGGAGGAATTAAGGAATAAGAATAGATTTAAAAACATATAAATTGGGGAGTTTAAAGAAAAGAAGGAGGACAGGGCACGCTCCCGGAATAAGAAGACTCCCTCCCAGCTAAAAAGAAGGCTCTTCCCCAGGTAGCAGGCTCCCGGCTCTGAGAGACTCTCTCGCTCCCAAATAATAAGCTCTCAGAACGGAGAAGCTTTTCCTCTCGAGTCTCAGACTCAAACTTCGTTTCTTAGCATTTTTACTTTGGAGTCGAGTCCTTTGAATTACCCCGATACAGGTGCAGATTAGAAGTTAATCTTCATTGCATAAAAAATAATATTTTGTGTGTGCGTGAGGTGTGATAGAAGGCAGCAGCAAGCTCGACGATATAGAAGCAAGAGAATTCCCCGGCATATCCACGGAAGTCGACCTACAAATATACCGAAATGCAACTCAACGAGTGAGTCACAATATTTCATTTGTTTACATCAGTCCTTTCTTTTGGTTGATGATTGTATTTGATTGAGCTATTGGTTTACGAATAGGTGTAGAGATAGTTACTAGAAGATATAGTTGGTATCTAAGATTTGGATAGTGATTGTGTGCTCCCTTGTTTCCTTGAGAAGTAATTGTTGTATATGATAGTGAACTATAGCAAACTAAAGATTTGTGATGATAATTGGTGCTTGATACAAGATAAAATGATTAATATACGATGTAGAAATTGTAAAATTATTGTAAATAAATTTAATTTAGTTTAAACTGAACTATTTGTCGGTTTTAGTCATTACGGTTGCATTTCATGCTATCCTTCAAATTGGTTCGTCATCGCTAATCACGTCCAGACTTTGGTTATTAACAAATAATATAAACACAACGCACCCAAATACCCCTTTCTAAAATAAATGAAATGTACTACCCCAACTAATTACGCCCTAAATTTAAATATTGGATACGACATCTTCCTTCCATGACAGGTCGCAAACTATTGATTTGAATCACTTTTGGAGTAGGTCCGTGTGCGGAGCCGCATCACTAACGAGTTTGCAACTGATAAGCAATTTCAATCGCTAACCAGTTCAGTTTCCTTGAGTCGCTCCGTGGCAGATGGCCTAAGAGTTTGTTTCCGAATGTTAAAATACCTCAATTCAATCCATATTAATTATCTTCCAAGCCATCATCTCGGTCAACGCGATGCGTGACCAGCCCGATCGAAAATTCAACTCCCCTCTCTGCGTTAAAACTCTTTGTTTCAAACCTTCTAATGCTATTGCGCATGCTCATGACCGTCTGCGCCGAAGATGAGGAATGGGCGGGACGTAATTTGATACTATATTTAGATTCTCTGCATGGTTCTTTCAACTTCGTGAATTAAGTTCATTTCAAAAAAAGGGGATTCTCCTCCCGCAGTGCATCTCACAATTACGAAAAACAGTGATATTAATGCCAGAAATTAGATTATTCTGAACCCCCCCCCCCTGTAAATTGTTAATTATTATTCTTTTTCTAATTAGTTCTTAACATACATACATATATATATATATATATATATATATATATATATATATATATATATATATATATAATATATATATATGATATGTATATTATATATATAGATATATATATACTATATATGTATATTATATATATATATATAGTATATATGTATATATATATCTATAATACTATATATATATATTATATATATATATATGTGTAGTATATATCTATGTATATATATATTTATATATTATATATATATATCTATATATATATATATATATATGTATATGTATATGTATATATATATATATGTGTATATATTATATATGTATATATATATATATATATATATATATAATATCTATATATTATATATAATATAATATATATATAAAATTTTTTACGCATTTCGGTACTTTTATGTTTAACTGTTTTCTGCTTGCCCAAGCGCTACAGATGGGTTGGCGTGCTGCCAAAATTGTAACTTGCAACGCAGGACATCTGAAAATTTTGCTTTTCGGAGGGACAGTTATGGAGAAACGTATCCTACGTTAAATGCAGGATTCTCGATGAATGCACATTAAGATGCTAACTTGCCGTATTCCAAAAAAAAAAAAAACATTAACTTCGAAACTGAATACAGGATTTTAATTTTACCGGGCATAAAGTTTTTGTCCGTACTACGTGTATAATTGATATCCTAAATATTACTCCCCATACAACTGTACTCATTTAATTGATCTCTACCGAATTTTGTGTAGTTAATCTCTTAGACTAGATACAGCAAAAGATAAAATTAAAACACGGGTGTAGCCTGTCTTCCCCATAATTGTCTCATCCTTCAATATTTTTCAGTCGCAATATTAAATCCTCAACTTGCCTCCTTGATGTTTTCTCAAGCAATACTTTTGATTCTCAAATTCATTTTTTTTCCTGTTTACCACCAGCAAGTCCGGTTTCTGATGGTCAACTGCATTACTTCCTTCCAAAATCGCCGGAGGATGGCCAACTGGCTAGGGCACTGGCCTTCGGTACAGATCCTGTGTGTTCGAGTCCCGCTCTTGGGCATGGACGTTTATAGACGTTCGGAATCGGCTTCAAGCAGTAGGTCCTGGTTATTAGCCCTCGTGTAGCACAAAAAATGACCGTAGGCACTCCCAAACCAAACCAAACCAAACCTTCACAAAATCAAAATATTACTTCCGGAGCCTAGAGCAGCGTTCCTCCGTTGGTACCGACTTCGTTTACTTGACCTGTGATTGGTTTGACATGTCACGTGATCATTCCTCTGAATTCTGAGATTGGTTTAAAATTTTTATCGCTGATGCCCCGGGAGCAGGTAAAGAAGGCATAAAACACTTCCTCCACGGAAGAGAAAACTAAAACTTAGTTACGCATCACACATCAAAGAAAAAAATTCCAAATTGTTTTTAAAAAATTCCATTAATAATGTATGTTCATAGTACAGCTGCACAATATGAATATAAAATACAATAAGACTTCGGAAATTACACAACACTGATTGTCTTCACACTAACACAAACATTAGAGTTTTAGAATTTAAGGCTGCTGTGTACTAACCCTATTGGATTCGTCACCTTAAAGTTAACCTATGGAGAAATGTGTCCAAGGATTGTCGACTGGGATTACCAGATTGTTTTTAAAAATGTAGTCCGTCATAGAGAAAAACAAATATTTTAGTAGTCTCTTCTAACGAAACTACCGCGGGTTATTAACGTAGGATTACTTGTCGTTGCTTACCTCTTTTGGATGTATATATGTATGTATGTGTTATGTTTACACCACACACACACACACACACACACACACACACATATATATTATATAATATAATATATGTGTTGTGTGTGTGTGTGTATGTATATATGTCAAAATTTTAACGCATATTGGTACTTTTTTTGTTTACCTGTTACAGTTTTCCCAAGCGATACAGACTGGGTTTGGCGCGCTGCCAAAATTATAACTCGCGACGCACGACATCTGAAATTTTGCTTTCCAGAGGACCGTTATTGAGAAACGTAATCCTACATAAAAATTTCGCACCTCGGGACATTTTTCGTTTTTTTTTTAAAAATGCAAATATTTTTAAATTTAAATTATTCGCTTAAAAATTTGCTAAAGTATGTTTTAAACGCTGATAAATTCCTTTGGTGGACGAAACTTATAAAATGAAACCTGTTGCAAGGTTCATAAAAGTACAGGCTATCTGAAAATGTAGTTTTTATGGAATTATCGGCATTTATGTAGCTGTCAATAGTAGATACATTTACTCCATAGGTTAACATTGAGGTTAGCGAATCCAATTGGGTTAGTTAGTACACAGCAGCTTTAATAAGAAGCCCGGGCAAAGATATTCCAGTGTGCTGCATGTCATAGGTGACATGACAGTAGTGTTACGGCCAGGGACAGGGGCATGTAAAGAAATACAAAATAAAATAAAATAATTGTTAAAGGCAATAAAGAAACAGGGCAATATAAAGAGAAGGGAAGAAAGCCATAGACCGGAACGAAAATTAGAGATAATGTTCGTAGCAATAAATAGAAGTGGAAGAGAGTGAAAATAAAAGAAAATTATGATGGCTACAAAGCGGCCCACCCAACTTGAATCCAAAGCATGGGAAAAAGTTAAAATTGAGGGAGAATTTATAAATCCCGCCCTCGACGCGCATTGGTAAAAGGGGATTGAGGAGTGGCAGCACGGACGAATGGCGATGGCATGATAATTTCCAGATAACCAATGGAAATTATAAGAGGCGGAGACATTAGTAAGAAAAGATATGAAATAAAAATAGTGTAAGGCAGAGAGATAACCTGGGAAGTTAGAGTCTGTCAGAAGTTGTCGAGCGCCCAGTGTCCCATGCCGAGTGTCTGCGATAAACGACGGAGCCGTGTGCGGGTGCAGTAAAGTTTAGAGAGACAGAAGTTGTCGAGCGCCCTGTGTCCCATGCCGAGTGTCTGCGATAAACGACGGAGCCGTGTGCGGGTTGCAGTAAAGTTTAGAGAGACAGAAGTTGTCGAGCGCCAGTGTCCCATGCCGAGTGTCTGCGATAAACGACGGAGCCGTGTGCGGGTGCAGTAAAGTTTAGAGAGACGAAAGTTGTCGAGCGCCCCAGTGTCCCATGCCGAGTGTCTGCGATAAACGACGGAGCCGTGTGCGGGTGCAGTAAAGTTTAGAGAGACGGAAGTGTCGAGCGCCCAGTGTCCCATGCCGAGTGTCTGCGATAACGACGGAGCCGTGTGCGGGTGCAGTAAGTTTAGAGAGACGGAAGTTGTCGGCGCCCAGTGTCCCATGCCGAGTGTCTGCGATAAACGACGGAGCCGTGTGCGGGTGCAGTAAAGTTTAGAGAGACGGAAGTTGTCGAGCGCCCAGTGTCCCCATGCCGAGTGTCTGCGATAAACGACGGAAGCCGTGTGCGGGTGCAGTAAAGTTTAGAGAGACGGAAGTTGTCGAGCGCCCCAGTGTCCCATGCCGAGTGTCTGCGATAAACGACGGAGCCGTGTGCGGGTGCAGTAAAGTTAGAGAGACGGAAGTTGTCGAGCGCCCAGTGTCCCATGCCGAGTGTCTGCGATAAACGACGGAGCCGTGTGCGGGTGCAGTAAAGTTTAGGGAGGACGGAAGTTGTCGAGCGCCCAGTGTCCCATGCCGAGTGTCTGCGATAAACGACGGAGCCGTGTGCGGGTGCAGTAAAGTTTAGAGAGACAGAAGTTGGTCGAGCGCCCCAGTGTCCCATGCCGAGTGTCTGCGATAAACGACGGAGCCGTGTGCGGGTGCAGTAAGTTTAGAGAGACGGAAGTTGTCGAGCGCCAGTGTCCCATGCCGAGTGTCTGCGATAAACGACGGAGCCGTGTGCGGGTGCAGTAAAGTTTAGAGAGACGGAAGTTGTTCGAGCGCCCATGTCCCATGCCGAGTGTCTGCGATAAACGACGGAGCCGTGTGCGGGTGCAGTAAAGTTTAGAGAGACGGAAGTTGTCGAGCTACCCAGTGTCCCATGCCGAGTGTCTGCGATAAACGACGGAGCCGTGTGCGGGTGCAGTAAAGTTTAGAGAGACAGAAAGTTGTCGAGCGCCCAGTGTCCCATGCCGAGTGTCTGCGAATAAACGACGGAGCGTGTGCGGGTGCAGTAAAGTTTAGAGAGACAGAAGTTGTCGAGCGCCCAGTGTCCCATGCCGAGTGTCTGCGATAAACGACGGAGCGTGTGCGGGTGCAGTAAACGTTTAGAGAGACAGAAGTTGTCGAGCGCCCAGTGTCCCATGCCGAGTGTCTGCGATAAACGACGGAGCCGTGTGCGGGTGCAGTAAAGTTTAGAGAGACGAAAGTTGTCGAGCGCCCAGTGTCCCATGCCGAGTGTCTGCGATAAACGACGGAGCGTGTGCGGGTGCAGTAAAGTTTAGAGAGACGGAAGTTGTCGAGCGCCCAGTGTCCCATGCCGAGTGTCTGCGATAAACGACGGAGCCGTGCGCGGGTGCAGTAAGTTTAGAGAGACGGAAGTTGTCGAGCGCCCAGTGTCCCATGCCGAGTGTCTGCGATAAACGACGGAGCCGTGTGCGGGTGCAGTAACAGTTAGAGAGACAGAAGTTGTAGACGGCCCAGTGTCCCATGCGAGTGTCTGCGATAAACGACGGAAGCCGTGTGCGGGTTGAGTAAAGTTTAGAGAGACGGAATTTGTCGAGCGCCAGTGTCCCATGCCGAGTGTCTGCGATAAACGACGGAGCCGTGTGCGGGTGCAGTAAAGTTTAGAGAGACAGAAGTTGTCGAGCGCCCAGTGTCCCATGCCGAGTGTCTGCGATAAACGACGGAGCCGTGTGCGGGTGCAGTAAAGTTTAGAGAGACAGGAAGTTGTCGAGCGCCCAGTGTCCCATGCCGAGTGTCTGCGATAAACGACGGAGCCGTGTGCGGGTGCAGTAAAGTTTAGAGAGACAGAAGTTGTCGAGCGCCCAGTGTCCCATGCCGAGTGTCTGCGATAAACGACGGAGCCGTGTGCGGGTGCAGTAAAGTTTAGAGAGACCGAAGTTGTCGAGCGCCCAGGTCCCATGCCGAGTGTCTGCGATAAACGACCGGAGCCGGTGTGCGGGTGCAGTAAAGTTTAGAGAGACGGAAGTTGTCGAGCGCCCAGTGTCCCATGCCGAGTGTCTGCGATAAACGACGGAGCCGTGTGCGGGTGCAGTAAAGTTTAGAGAGACGGAAGTTGTCGAGCGCCCCGTGTCCCATGCCGAGTGTCTGCGATAACGACGGAGCCGTGTGCGGGTGCAGTAAAGTTTAGAGAGACGAAGTTGTCGAGCGCCCAGTGTCCCATGCCGAGTGTCTGCGATAAACTACGGAGCCGTGTGCGGTGCAGTAAAGTTAGAGAGACGGAAGTTGTCGAGCGCCCCAGTGTCCCATGCCGATGGTCTGCGATAAACGACGGCCCGTGTGCGGGTGCAGTAAAGTTTAGAGAGACGGAAGTTGTCGAGCGCCCCAGTGTCCCATGCGATGGTCTGCGATAAACGACGGAGCCGTGTGCGGGATGCAGTAAAGTTTAGAGAGACGGAAGTTGTCGAGCGCCCAGTGTCCCATGCCGAGTGTCTGCGATAAACGACGGAGCCGTGTGCGGGGTGCAGTAAAGTTTAGAGAGACGGAAGTTGTCGAGCGCCCAGTGTCCCATGCCGAGTGTCTGCGATAACGACGGAGCCGTGTGCGGGTGCAGTAAAGTTTAGAGAGACGGAAGTTGTCGAGCGCCCAGTGTCCCATGCCGAGTGTCTGCGATAAACGACGGAGCCGTGTGCGGGTGCAGTAAAGTTTAGAGAGACGGAAGTTGTCGAGCGCCCAGTGTCCCATGCCGAGTGTCTGCGATAAACGACGGAGCCGTGTGCGGGTGCAGTAAAGTTTAGAGAGGACGGAAGTTGTCGAGCGCCCAGTGTCCCATGCCGAGTGTCTGCGATAAAACGACGGAGCCGTGTGCGGTGCAGTAAAGTTTAGAGAGACGGAAGTTGTCGAGCGCCCAGTGTCCCATGCCGAGTGTCTGCGATAAACGCGGAGCCGTGGTGCGGGTGCAGTAAGTTTAGAGAGACGGAAGTTGTCGAGCGCCCAGTGTCCCATGCCGAGTGTCTGCGATAAACGACGGAGCCGTGTGCGGGTGCAGTAAAGTTTAGAGAGACGGAAGTTGTCGAGCGCCCAGTGTCCCATGCCGAGTGTCTGCGATAAACGACGGGAGCCGTGTGCGGGTGCAGTAAAGTTTAGAGGGACGGAAGTTGTCGAGCGCCCAGTGGTCCCATGCCGAGTGTCTGCGATAAACGACGGAGCCGTGTGCGGGTGCAGTAAAGTTTAGAGAGACGGAAGTTGTCGATCGCCCAGTGTCCCATTGCCGAGTGTCTGCGATAAACGACGGAGCCGTGTGCGGGTGCAGTAAAGTTTAGAGAGACGGAAGTTGTCGAGCGCCCAGTGTCCCATGCCGAGTGTCTGCGATAAACGACGGAGCCGTGTGCGGGTGCAGTAAAGTTTAGAGAGACGAGTTGTCGAGCGCCAGTGTCCCATGCCGAGTGTCTGCGATAAACGACGGAGCCGTGTGCGGGTGCAGTAAAGTTTAGAGAGACGGAAGTTGTCGAGCGCCCAGTGGTCCCATGCCGAGTGTCTGCGATAAACGACGGAGCCGTGTGCGGGTGCAGTAAAGTTTAGAGAGACAGAAGTCTGTCGAGCGCCCAGTGTCCCATGCCGAGTGTCTGCGATAAACGACGGAGCCGTGTGCGGGTGCAGTAAAGTTTAGAGAGACAGAAGTTGTCGAGCGCCCGTGTCCCATGCCGAGTGTCTGCGATAAACGACGGAGCCGTGTGCGGGTGCAGTAAAGTTTAGAGAGACAGAAGTTGTCGAGCGCCCAGTGTCCATGCCGAGTGTCTGCGATAAACGACGGAGCCGTGTGCGGGTGCAGTAAAGTTAGAGAGACGAAAGTTGTCGAGCGCCAGTGTCCCATGCGAGTGGTCTGCGATAAACGACGGAGCCGTGTGCGGGTGCAGTAAAGTTTAGAGAGACGGAAGTTGTCGAGCGCCCAGTCGTCCCATGCCGAGTGTCTGCGATAAACGACGGAGCGTGTGCGGGTTGCAGTAAAGTTTAGAGAGACGGAAGTTGTCGAGCGCCAGTGTCCCATGCCGAGTGTCTGCGATAAACGACTGAGCCGTGTGCGGGTGCAAGTAAAGTTTAGAGAGACGGAAGTTGTCGAGCGCCCAGTGTCCCATGCCGAGTGTCTGCGATAAACGCAGGAGCCGTGTGCGGGTGCAGTAAAGTTTAGAGAGACGGAAGTTGTCGAGCGCCCAGTGTCCCATGCCGAGTGTCTGCGATAAACGACGGAGCCGTGTGCGGGTGCAGTAAAGTTTAGAGAGACGGAAGTTGTCGAGCGCCCAGTGTCCCATGCCGAGTGTCTGCGATAAACGACGGAGCCGTGGGCGGGTGCAGTAAAGTTTAGAGAGACGGAAGTTGTCGAGCGCCCAGTGTCCCATGCCGAGTGTCTGCGATAAACGACGGAGCCGTGTGCGGGTGCAGTAAAGTTTAGAGAGACGGAAGTTGTCGAGCGCCCAGTGTCCCATGCCGAGTGTCTGCGATAAACGACGGAGCCGTGTGCGGGTGCAGTAAAGTTTAGAGGAGACGGAAGTTGTCGAGCGCCCAGTGTCCCATGCCGAGTGTCTGCGATAAACGACGGAGCCGTGTGCGGGTGCAGTAAAGTTTTAGAGAGACGGAAGTTGTCGAGCGCCCAGTGTCCATGCCGAGTGTCTGCGATAACGACGGAGCCGTTGTGCGGGGTGCAGTAAAGTTAGAGAGACGGAAGTTGTCGAGCGCCCAGTGTCCCATGCCGAGTGTCTGCGATAAACGACGGAGCCGGGTGCGGGTGCAAGTAAGTTTAGAGAGACGGAAGTTGTCGAGCGCCCAGTGTCCCATGCCGAGTGTCTGCGATAAACGACGGAGCCGTGTGCGGGTGCAGTAAAGTTTAGAGAGACGGAAGTTGTCGAGCGCCCAGTGGCCCCATGCCGAGTGTCTGCGATAACGACGGAGCCGTGTGGGGTGCAAGTAAAGTTTAGAGAGACGGAAGTTGTCGAGCGCCCAGTGTCCCATGCCGAGTGTCTGCGATAACGATCGGAGCCGTGTGCGGGTGCAGTAAAGTTTAGAGAGACGGAAGTTGTCGAGCGCCCAGTGTCCCATGCCGAGTGTCTTGCGATAACGACGGAGCCGTACGTGTGCGGGTGCAGGTAAAGTTTAGAGAGACGGAAGTTGTCGAGCGCCCAGTGTCCCATGCCGAGTGTCTGCGATAAACGACGGAGCCGTGTGCGGGTGCAGTAAAGTTTAGAGAGCGGAAGTTGTCGAGCGCCCAGTGTCCCATGCCGAGTGTCTGCGATAAACGACGGAGGCCGTGTGCGGGTGCAGTAAAGTTTAGAGAGACGGAAGTTGTCGAGCGCCAGTGTCCCATGCCGAGTGTCTGCGATAAACGACGGAGCCGTGTGCGGGTGCAGTAAAGTTTAGAGAGACGGAATTTTCGAGCGCCCAGTGTCCCGATGCCGAGTGTCTGCGATAAAACGACGGAGCCGTGTGCGGGTGCAGTAAAGTTTAGAGAGACGGAAGTTGTCGAGCGCCCAGTGTCCCATGCCGAGTGTCTGCGATAAACGACGGAGCCGTGTGGCGGGTGCAGTAAAGTTTAGAGAGACGGAAGTGTCGAGCGCCCCAGTGTCCCATGCCGAGTGTCTGCGATAAACGACGGAGCCGTATGCGGGTGCAGTAAAGTTTAGAGAGACGGAAGTTGTCGAGCGCCCGTGTCCCATGCCGAGTGTCTGCGATAAACGACGGAGCCGTGTGCGGGTGCAGTAAAGTTTAGAGAGACGGAAGTTGTCGAGCGCCCAGTGTCCCATGCCGAGTGTCATGCGATAAACGACGGAGCCGTGTGCGGGTGCAGTAAAGTTTAGAGAGACGGAAGTTGTCGAGCGCCCAGTGTCCCATGCCGAGTGTCTGCGATAAACGACGGAGCCGTGTGCGGGTGCAGTAAAGTTTAGAGAGACGGAAGTTGTCGAGCGCCCAGTGTCCCATGCCGAGTGTCTGCGATAAACGACGGAGCCCGTGTGCGGGTGCAGTAAAGTTTAGAGAGACGGAAGTGGTCGAGCGCCCAGTGTGCCATGCCGAGTGTCTGCGATAAACGACGGAGCCGTGTGCGGGTGCAGTAAAGTTTAGAGAGACGGAAGTTGTCGAGCGCCCAGTGTCCCATGCCGAGTGTCTGCGATAAACGACGGAGCCGTGTGCGGGTGCAGTAAAGTTAGAGAGACGGAAGTTGTCGAGCGCCCAGTGTCCCATGCCGAGTGTCTGCGATAAACGACGGAGCCGTGTGCGGGTGCAGTAAAGTTTAGAGAGACGGAAGTTGTCGAGCGCCCAGTGTCCCATGCCGAGTTGTCTGCGATAAACGACGGAGCCGTGTGCGGGTGCAGTAAAGTTTAGAGAGACGGAAGTTGTCGAGCGCCCAGTGTCCCATGCCGAGTGTCTGCGATAAACGACGGAGCCGTGTGCGGGTGCAGTAAAGTTTAGAGAGACGGAAGTTGTCGAGCGCCCAGTGTCCCATGCCGAGTGTCTGCGATAAACGACGGAGCCGTGTGCGGGTGCAGTAAAGTTAGAGAGACGGAAGTTGTCGAGCGCCCAGTGTCCCATGCCGAGTGTCGTGCGATAACCGACGGAGCCGTGTGCGGGTGCAGTAAAGTTTAGAGAGACGGAAGTTGTCGAGCGCCCAGTGTCCCATGCCGAGTGTCTGCGATAAACGACGGAGCCGTGTGCGGGTGCAGTAAAGTTTAGAGAGACGGAAGTTGTCGAGCGCCCAGTGTCCCATGCCGAGTGTCTGCGATAAACGACGGAGCCGTGTGCGGGTGCAGTAAAGTTTAGAGAGACGGAAGTTGTCGAGCGCCCAGTGTCCATGCCGAGTGTCTGCGATAAACGACGGAGCCGTGTGCGGGTGCAGTAAAGTTTAGAGAGACGGAAGTTGTCGAGCGCCCAGTGTCCCATGCCGAGTGTCTGCGATAAACGACGGAGCCGTGTGCGGGTGCAGTAAAGTTTAGAGAGACGGAAGTTGTCGAGCGCCCCACTGTCCCATGCCGAGTGTCTGCGATAAACGACGGAGCCGTGTGCGGGTGCAGTAAAGTTTAGAGAGACGGAAGTTGTCGAGCGCCCAGTGTCCCATGCCGAGTGTCTGCGATAAACGACGGAGCCGTGTGCGGGTGCAGTAAAGTTTAGAGAGACGGAAGTTGTCGAGCGCCCAGTGTCCCATGCGAGTGTCTGCGATAAACGACGGAGCCGTGTGCGGGTGCAGTAAAGTTTAGAGAGACAGGAAGTTGTCGAGCGCCCAGTGTCCCATGCCGAGTGTCTGCGATAAACGACGGAGCCGTGTGCGGGTGCAGTAAAGTTTAGAGAGACGGAAGTTGTCGAGCGCCCAGTGTCCCATGCCGAGTGTCTGCGATAAACGACGGAGCCGTGTGCGGGTGCAGTAAAGTTTAGAGAGACAGGAAGTTGTCGAGCGCCCAGTGTCCCATGCCGAGTGTCTGCGATAAACGACGGAGCCGTGTGCGGGTGCAGTAAAGTTTAGAGAGACGGAAGTTGTCGAGCGCCCAGTGTCCCATGCCGAGTGTCTGCGATAACGACGGAGCCGTGTGCGGGTGCAGTAAAGTTTAGAGAGACGGAAGTTGTCGAGCGCCCAGTGTCCCATGCCGAGTGTCTGCGATAAACGACGGAGCCGTGTGCGGGTGCAGTAAAGTTTAGAGAGACGGAAGTTGTCGAGCGCCCAGTGTCCCATGCCGAGTGTCTGCGATAAACGACGGAGCCGTGTGCGGGTGCAGTAAAGTTTAGAGAGACGGAAGTTGTCGAGCGCCCAGTGTCCCATGCCGAGTGTCTGCGATAAACGACGGAGCCGTGTGCGGGTGCAGTAAAGTTTAGAGAGACGGAAGTTGTCGAGCGCCCAGTGTCCCATGCCGAGTGTCTGCGATAAACGACGGAGCCGTGTGCGGGTGCAGTAAAGTTTAGAGAGACGGAAGTTGTCGAGCGCCCAGTGTCCCATGCCGAGTGTCTGCGATAAACGACGGAGCCGTGTGCGGGTGCAGTAAAGTTAGAGAGACGGAAGTTGTCGAGCGCCCAGTGCCCCATGCCGAGTGTCTGCGATAAACGACGGAGCCGTGTGCGGGTGCAGTAAAGTTTAGAGAGACGGAAGTTGTCGAGCGCCCAGTGTCCCATGCCGAGTGTCTGCGATAAACGACGGAGCCGTGTGCGGGTGCAGTAAGTTTAGAGAGACGGAAGTTGTCGAGCGCCCAGTGTCCCATGCCGTGTGTCTGCGATAAACGACGGAGCCGTGTGCGGGTGCAGTAAAGTTTAGAGAGACGGAAGTTGTCGAGCGCCCAGTGTCCCATGCCGAGTGTCTGCGATAAACGACGGAGCCGTGTGCGGGTGCAGTAAAGTTTAGAGAGACGGAAGTTGTCGAGCGCCCAGTGTCCCATGCCGAGTGTCTGCGATAAACGACGGAGCCGTGTGCGGGTGCAGTAAAGTTTAGAGAGACGGAAGTTGTCGAGCGCCCAGTGTCCCATGCCGAGTGTCTGCGATAAACGACGGAGCCGTGTGCGGGTGCAGTAAAGTTTAGAGAGACGGAAGTTGTCGAGCGCCCAGTGTCCCATGCCGAGTGTCTGCGATAAACGACGGAGCCGTGTGCGGGTGCAGTAAAGTTTAGAGAGACGGAAGTTGTCGAGCGCCCAGTGTCCCATGCCGAGTGTCTGCGATAAACGACGGAGCCGTGTGCGGGTGCAGTAAAGTTTAGAGAGACGGAAGTTGTCGAGCGCCCAGTGTCCCATGCCGAGTGTCTGCGATAAACGACGGAGCCGTGTGCGGGTGCAGTAAAGTTTAGAGAGACGGAAGTTGTCGAGCGCCCAGTGTCCCATGCCGAGTGTCTGCGATAAACGACGGAGCCGTGTGCGGGTGCAGTAAAGTTTAGAGAGACGGAAGTTGTCGAGCGCCCAGTGTCCCATGCCGAGTGTCTGCGATAAACGACGGAGCCGTGTGCGGGTGCAGTAAAGTTTAGAGAGACGGAAGTTGTCGAGCGCCCAGTGTCCGATGCCGAGTGTCTGCGATAAACGACGGAGCCGTGTGCGGGTGCAGTAAAGTTTAGAGAGACGGAAGTTGTCGAGCGCCCAGTGTCCCATGCCGAGTGTCTGCGATAAACGACGGAGCCGTGTGCGGGTGCAGTAAAGTTTAGAGAGACGGAAGTTGTCGAGCGCCCAGTGTCCCATGCCGAGTGTCTGCGATAAACGACGGAGCCGTGTGCGGGTGCAGTAAAGTTTAGAGAGACGGAAGTTGTCGAGCGCCCAGTGTCCCATGCCGAGTGTCTGCGATAAACGACGGAGCCGTGTGCGGGTGCAGTAAAGTTTAGAGAGACGGAAGTTGTCGAGCGCCCAGTGTCCCATGCCGAGTGTCTGCGATAAACGACGGAGCCGTGTGCGGGTGCAGTAAAGTTTAGAGAGACGGAAGTTGTCGAGCGCCCAGTGTCCCATGCCGAGTGTCTGCGATAAACGACGGAGCCGTGTGCGGGTGCAGTAAAGTTTAGAGAGACAGAAGTTGTCGAGCGCCCAGTGTCCCATGCCGAGTGTCTGCGATAAACGACGGAGCCGTGTGCGGGTGCAGTAAAGTTTAGAGAGACGGAAGTTGTCGAGCGCCCAGTGTCCCATGCCGAGTGTCTGCGATAAACGACGGAGCCGTGTGCGGGTGCAGTAAAGTTTAGAGAGACGGAAGTTGTCGAGCGCCCAGTGTCCCATGCCGAGTGTCTGCGATAAACGACGGAGCCGTGTGCGGGTGCAGTAAAGTTTAGAGAGACGGAAGTTGTCGAGCGCCCAGTGTCCCATGCCGAGTGTCTGCGATAAACGACGGAGCCGTGTGCGGGTGCAGTAAAGTTTAGAGAGACGGAAGTTGTCGAGCGCCCAGTGTCCCATGCCGAGTGTCTGCGATAAACGACGGAGCCGTGTGCGGGTGCAGTAAAGTTTAGAGAGACGGAAGTTGTCGAGCGCCCAGTGTCCCATGCCGAGTGTCTGCGATAAACGACGGAGCCGTGTGCGGGTGCAGTAAAGTTTAGAGAGACGGAAGTTGTCGAGCGCCCAGTGTCCCATGCCGAGTGTCTGCGATAAACGACGGAGCCGTGTGCGGGTGCAGTAAAGTTTAGAGAGACGGAAGTTGTCGAGCGCCCAGTGTCCCATGCCGAGTGTCTGCGATAAACGACGGAGCCGTGTGCGGGTGCAGTAAAGTTTAGAGAGACGGAAGTTGTCGAGCGCCCAGTGTCCCATGCCGAGTGTCTGCGATAAACGACGGAGCCGTGTGCGGGTGCAGTAAAGTTTAGAGAGACGGAAGTTGTCGAGCGCCCAGTGTCCCATGCCGAGTGTCTGCGATAAACGACGGAGCCGTGTGCGGGTGCAGTAAAGTTTAGAGAGACGGAAGTTGTCGAGCGCCCAGTGTCCCATGCCGAGTGTCTGCGATAAACGACGGAGCCGTGTGCGGGTGCAGTAAAGTTTAGAGAGACGGAAGTTGTCGAGCGCCCAGTGTCCCATGCCGAGTGTCTGCGATAAACGACGGAGCCGTGTGCGGGTGCAGTAAAGTTTAGAGAGACGGAAGTTGTCGAGCGCCCAGTGTCCCATGCCGAGTGTCTGCGATAAACGACGGAGCCGTGTGCGGGTGCAGTAAAGTTTAGAGAGACGGAAGTTGTCGAGCGCCCAGTGTCCCATGCCGAGTGTCTGCGATAAACGACGGAGCCGTGTGCGGGTGCAGTAAAGTTTAGAGAGACGGAAGTTGTCGAGCGCCCAGTGTCCCATGCCGAGTGTCTGCGATAAACGACGGAGCCGTGTGCGGGTGCAGTAAAGTTTAGAGAGACGGAAGTTGTCGAGCGCCCAGTGTCCCATGCCGAGTGTCTGCGATAAACGACGGAGCCGTGTGCGGGTGCAGTAAAGTTTAGAGAGACGGAAGTTGTCGAGCGCCCAGTGTCCCATGCCGAGTGTCTGCGATAAACGACGGAGCCGTGTGCGGATGCAGTAAAGTTTAGAGAGACGGAAGTTGTCGAGCGCCCAGTGTCCCATGCCGAGTGTCTGCGATAAACGACGGAGCCGTGTGCGGGTGCAGTAAAGTTTAGAGAGACGGAAGTTGTCGAGCGCCCAGTGTCCCATGCCGAGTGTCTGCGATAAACGACGGAGCCGTGTGCGGGTGCAGTAAAGTTTAGAGAGACGGAAGTTGTCGAGCGCCCAGTGTCCCATGCCGAGTGTCTGCGATAAACGACGGAGCCGTGTGCGGGTGCAGTAAAGTTTAGAGAGACGGAAGTTGTCGAGCGCCCAGTGTCCCATGCCGAGTGTCTGCGATAAACGACGGAGCCGTGTGCGGATGCAGTAAAGTTTAGAGAGACGGAAGTTGTCGAGCGCCCAGTGTCCCATGCCGAGTGTCTGCGATAAACGACGGAGCCGTGTGCGGGTGCAGTAAAGTTTAGAGAGACGGAAGTTGTCGAGCGCCCAGTGTCCCATGCCGAGTGTCTGCGATAAACGACGGAGCCGTGTGCGGGTGCAGTAAAGTTTAGAGAGACGGAAGTTGTCGAGCGCCCAGTGTCCCATGCCGAGTGTCTGCGATAAACGACGGAGCCGTGTGCGGGTGCAGTAAAGTTTAGAGAGACGGAAGTTGTCGAGCGCCCAGTGTCCCATGCCGAGTGTCTGCGATAAACGACGGAGCCGTGTGCGGGTGCAGTAAAGTTTAGAGAGACGGAAGTTGTCGAGCGCCCAGTGTCCATGCCGAGTGTCTGCGATAAACGACGGAGCCGTGTGCGGGTGCAGTAAAGTTTAGAGAGACGGAAGTTGTCGAGCGCCCAGTGTCCCATGCCGAGTGTCTGCGATAAACGACGGAGCCGTGTGCGGGTGCAGTAAAGTTTAGAGAGACGGAAGTTGTCGAGCGCCCAGTGTCCCATGCCGAGTGTCTGCGATAAACGACGGAGCCGTGTGCGGGTGCAGTAAAGTTTAGAGAGACAGAAGTTGTCGAGCGCCCAGTGTCCCATGCCGAGTGTCTGCGATAAACGACGGAGCCGTGTGCGGGTGCAGTAAAGTTTAGAGAGACGGAAGTTGTCGAGCGCCCAGTGTCCCATGCCGAGTGTCTGCGATAAACGACGGAGCCGTGTGCGGGTGCAGTAAAGTTTAGAGAGACGGAAGTTGTCGAGCGCCCAGTGTCCCATGCCGAGTGTCTGCGATAAACGACGGAGCCGTGTGCGGGTGCAGTAAAGTTTAGAGAGACGGAAGTTGTCGAGCGCCCAGTGTCCCATGCCGAGTGTCTGCGATAAACGACGGAGCCGTGTGCGGGTGCAGTAAAGTTTAGAGAGACGGAAGTTGTCGAGCGCCCAGTGTCCCATGCCGAGTGTCTGCGATAAACGACGAAGCCGTGTGCGGGTGCAGTAAAGTTTAGAGAGACGGAAGTTGTCGAGCGCCCAGTGTCCCATGCCGAGTGTCTGCGATAAACGACGGAGCCGTGTGCGGGTGCAGTAAAGTTTAGAGAGACAGAAGTTGTCGAGCGCCCAGTGTCCCATGCCGAGTGTCTGCGATAACGACGGAGCCGTGTGCGGGTGCAGTAAAGTTTAGAGAGACGGAAGTTGTCGAGCGCCCAGTGTCCCATGCCGAGTGTCTGCGATAAACGACGGAGCCGTGTGCGGGTGCAGTAAAGTTTAGAGAGACAGAAGTTGTCGAGCGCCCAGTGTCCCATAGCCGTGTGCGGGTGCAGTAAAGTTTAGAGAGACGGAAGTTGTCGAGCGCCCAGTGTCCCATGCCGAGTGTCTGCGATAAACGACGGAGCCGTGTGCGGGTGCAGTAAAGTTTAGAGAGACGGAAGTTGTCGAGCGCCCAGTGTCCCATGCCGAGTGTCTGCGATAAACGACGGAGCCGTGTGCGGGTGCAGTAAAGTTTAGAGAGCCGGAAGTTGTCGAGCGCCCAGTGTCCCATGCCGAGTGTCTGCGATAAACGACGGAGCCGTGTGCGGGTGCAGTAAAGTTTAGAGAGACGGAAGTTGTCGAGCGCCCAGTGTCCCATGCCGAGTGTCTGCGATAAACGACGGAGCCGTGTGCGGGTGCAGTAAAGTTTAGAGAGACGGAAGTTGTCGAGCGCCCAGTGTCCCATGCCGAGTGTCTGCGATAAACGACGGAGCCGTGTGCGGGTGCAGTAAAGTTTAGAGAGACGGAAGTTGTCGAGCGCCCAGTGTCCCATGCCGAGTGTCTGCGATAAACGACGGAGCCGTGTGCGGGTGCAGTAAAGTTTAGAGAGACGGAAGTTGTCGAGCGCCCAGTGTCCCATGCCGAGTGTCTGCGATAAACGACGGAGCCGTGTGCGGGTGCAGTAAAGTTTAGAGAGACGGAAGTTGTCGAGCGCCCAGTGTCCCATGCCGAGTGTCTGCGATAAACGACGGAGCCGTGTTCGAATGCAGTAAAGTTTAGAGAAGTCATCATTACGAGTGCCAGCTGCCCAGAGGGATTCAACCGTCATCTGCTGAGGTACCGACTTTGCATTTCCCTTTTATATTGTATCATTGCTTCTCAGTGTATAGCCATAATGATTAAGATAGAGCGCGATGAATATAGTTTTTTTGAATTTAAGATGTTGAGTAATAGACAGATAATTCGTACCAACAATTTAATATAATGTTTTGCATATATATAAAGAATTAATTTCGTAGGAATGAAGTTATTGCGGTAATAATGTGTAAATGCCTGAGGAAATATTGAGTAATTTTGGAGTGTATTATTTATGTGTGTTAATATTCAATAAATTGATTTGTCAATATAACCAGAGTTAATTTCCATTATTTGGGAAGCACATCAATGTACTAGCCACAATCATGAACATAATTTCAATCATAATTTCATTTAAAATAATATAAACAAATTAAAATTACGGTTACACTGCACTATAGCTAAATTAGTGATCGTTTAATGTTTAAGCTTGGTGTATAATTGATTTTCTTCTACATAAATTTGTTAGGGAGGATATTGTAGTCAGTAAATTCGTTTCTAAAGGCATTTTTGCACAAAATAAAAACATAATTCATAAAATTTCACAGATTATTTAACAGTAACATAAACTGGAATAATCTTTGGGCATGAAAATTCTTCCATTAGAAGGAATTTGTCTTTTATGCTTTTATTACACATCATGCCTAAATGAGATTAAAATCTACACTGCAGTTGACATTTAATTTCACAGAAAAAAACATTAAAATAAGCCTGAGCGCTATCGTTTAGCGCAAAGAGGGTGTTTGCATAAATTTATGCTGTTCATCAACTTTAATTAAACGCTAATCCCTCATTTATAAATTTAAAAAGCAATGAACGTCGAATGAAAATATATGTAATATAAAAAGGCCTTTTTATAAAATTATATTTAATTATAATTAATCGCTGAGCAAATATATATATATATATAAATTTTGCAATGCGATTTATTATAATTAAGTTTGGAAATTTAACCGTGCTTTTAATAAACCAGGGATTAAATTAAAAAAAATAACTGTAATGTATGACTCTTTCATATTCTTAATTCTTTTTTTTTCTAACTTAGGGCTCTCGAGATTAAATAGTTAGGTAAAGATTTCATTTCACTATATCTACAGTGACAGCTGGTAAAAATATTTTAACGTAGGATTACGTTCCTCCATAACGGTCCTGCGGAAAGCCAAATTTCAGACGCTAAAATCATCCGTCGTCGCGAGTTATAATTTTGGCAGAATGCTAAACCCAGTTTGTATCGCTTGGGCAAGCAGTAAACAGTTAAACAGAAAAGTGTTATCGCCAGCATGCGATGTTTTGGAGTCCACGATAAATAAAAACAATGGTTTAGAACGTTCACGCGTCTACCATGGAGTAATAAATAAATCCTGCTCTTGGGTCTATTGTTGGAAAATGGTTTGGTTGAGCGGTGTGGCAACACTGGTTTGGTTTCCTAGGTGAATAAGAGTCTGGAATAAAAAGTTCAATTCTAAAGTTGGTTTGGATGCGATCGGTTGAGGTTTTTCAACAGGTGATATTCTTCTTGTAAAAAGTTTTATTCTCAGCTGGTATAAGACGAGGTCCTTAGAAGGGAGGAAGTTAAAGATCGTACGCTACTTATTAATAATTGTTATATTGTAATTAATTATTGTCTTTGAATCCCACCATGTTAAAGAAAAGTTCTTAGGTGCTGAAATTGTTAGCTTCAAGCGAAGATCCAACGTTTTTACTTTGTCTACTCTTCTGCAAGTTGTTAAAAAAGTATACTGAAGATTTAATGTTATATAGATTGCTATTATTCAATTTGCGGTAACTGGTATATTTATTTCTGTACTTGAAATCCACTTTTTAGAATATCTACCCGTCGCTCGGGTTTGGTACAATATTATATATATTATTTGAACGAGTAGGAAATGCCCCAAGGAGGGAAATTTCTTTCTCTTTTACAGAGTACAATTAATAAAAAAATTCAGGTAGCCTCTTCTAACGAAACTACCGCGGGTTATTAACGTAGGATTACTTAACGTTGCTTACCTCTTTTGTATGTATGTGTTATGTATATACAGGTGGTTATCAAAATAATGGAAACACTGTGAAACATCATGAAAACCTTTATTAATACGGCGCAGGATCACCTTTGTCATGTAATACCACCTGATTCATCTTCGAATTGGATTATACAAGTCATAAATAGTGGTTAAGAATATATTATACCATTCTTAGGGGAAAAACAATGAAAGTTCTTGTAGAGATACTGGGGTGGATATCAATACCTGGCTCTATCCGCTTATACAGATTACGGTGATTGGATGATATATAGCCGGGGGGATTGTACAGGGCAAGATAAGATATTTGACTTCTTTTTCATGCTCTTCAAACCAATACTTGATGGATTTAGCTGTATGTATAGGGGGGATAATCATCCTGGAGAACGCCATCTCCTGCGAGAAACAATGTTTGCACCATAGGATAGACTAGTGAGCTAAATTTTTGACATATTCCTTCCCATTCAATCTCCCTTTTAGAGTTACAATAGGGCCTGAAGAAAAAACATGAGATGCCATCCCACACCCTGATAGATCTACCTCCATGATTGACAGTTCAGATGAGAGAGCCAGAATCTTACGCTTGTGTAGGTCTTCTCCAGACATACGGACGTCCTGTTGCGAAGAACAATGTGAACAATGATTCGTCGGACGAAATGCCGTTTTTCGACATAATACTCGACCGGGATTTGCGCTCGTGGCACCATTGTGGACGATATTTTGTACTGCCTTCTATTACAAGTGGTTTGGAAATAGCTACTGTTCCGTAAATACTTTGTTTGTGAAGTTCCCTTCTACATCTAATGGTTGATACCAGAACATGCATATGCCGATTGAGCTCTTCGGTCATTTTGGTTGCAGTTGTCTTTCTTCGTGTCACAATCCGCTTCAATACCCCGTCCGTCTCTTTCACTCATCTCTCCCTTTCGTCCCCTATTCTGTTTGGCAAAGGATGTTTTTCCGTGCACTGTGTATGCTATCATGACTTTCGATACCATAGCTCGAAAAACACCCAATAGCCTGGGGGCTGAAGTAACAGATACTCCAATTAAAACGCGCTCCAACAATTTGCCCTTTTCGCAAAGTCTGCAAGATTTGACATTTTACGATGTCCCCCCCCCCCCCGAAAGCACGATGCCTTTAGCTTTATTACTGCTACCTGATAGTAGAACAATACATACACTATATTATATAAAAAGATACCGGTGGCCAGAGTGGATCTTTAAGGAATACGACGCACATTCATAAACACCACTCATATTGATAGGTGTTTCCATTATTTTGATACTGTATGTATCTACATAAATGGACGTATATATATATATATGTGTGTGTGTGTGTGTGAGAGAGAGAGACGAATTCCCCGCAGTTCCCGAAAACCGCCTGCCCCGCTCCTGACAACACCAGAGCTGCACAGTCGAGGTGCCTGAGAGGGCAATGACCCCGCTCCTAGCAAGCCCCCTTTACTGGGAGTGAAGAGATTTTTTTCGAGGGAAAGGACTCTTCGCTTTTTGTTACGGGGAGACGAGCTCCCGACGGTATAGGAGAGAGACGCTTGAAGACGACCTGTAGACGCTTTTAAACTCTTTTTACCATACTTTGAATAAATATACATTCGTTATTGTTAGATACCTGGAGTGGTTACTGCTTTAATAAGTGCAAATACTCCTTCACACTAAAGGTATCCCCCCAATCAATATATATATATATATGTATGTAAAAGTTTTTACGCATTGTGGCACTTTTCTGTTTAACTGTTTACTGCTTCCCCAAGCGATAGAGACTCGGTTTGGCGCTCTGCCAAAATTATAACTTGCGACGCAGGACATCGGAAATTTTGCTTCTGGAGGATTTTGATTCTGGAGGAACATTATCCTACGTTAAAATCTTTGAATCCCAGTCGGCAATCCTTAGACACATTTTCTCCATAGGTTAACATTGAGGTAAGCTAATCCAATAGGGTTAGGACACAGCAACCATAACATATATATGTTTCAATAAACCATAAATCAAACGCGGTTTACAGTTAGTCAAGATATGTTGGCAGCAGGTGTCAAAAGAGATTGCAACCTATAATAAGCTGCTCAATAAGGCATACAGGGTGATTTTTATTAAACTGTCACTACTCAGAGCCACCTATAGCGCGATCTCTCAGCCGGAATTCTACCAAAATTGACAGAAGGACTAAGAACGACATGGGAAAGAGTTTCCGTGAAAAAAAAAAGTTCCAAAAGTTGCAGATAGGGGAATATATGGCGCTGTTGTTATCAGCGTACAAGAGTATTTGCATAAAACGCAAGTAAAACATCAAAATGCAAATTCATGGCTACATAGTCGACAGCAGCGCCAGTATTTTGGTCTGTTGTGCCATCGCTTTACAGAAGAAAGGATCATGAGTCGCGTTTTTCCCCTTGCATGGCCACCTCGAACCCCGGACCTAACCTACGTGACTTCTTTCTGTGGAGTTATTTAAAGTCGAAGGTGTATGTTGGTGGATTCTCTAACTTGGCGGCCTATAGGTCAACATATCGTGGACTGTGATGAACATTCGTGGTGAAATGTTATGCTCGGCCGTTGAGAACGAAGTGTCCAGGATCCAATGTGTCCTCCACCAGGACTGTGATCACATAGAAGGAAGGAGAAGTGGATTTGCTGCATAAAGCGGCGTTCCAGTGAATTTTTTTTAATTATTCATTTGTCTGCTTATTACAACTTTTTCGGTATTCACCCTGTTACGGCTTACCTTGGCATTTGTAAAAGCCCGCCAACCTTGGCGCGTCACTAGACAAACTTTGATGTTTTGCTAATGGTAGCAGTTCAGTTTCAGAAACTGTTCTGAGTAGTCGCATTTTAGTATTAGTCGTATGTATTGCACAGTATGGTTTGTTAAATATAATTGTCAATCGCAGTATGGTCTGCATTGTTCTTGCCATAGGGCAAACTAGTTAGTTGTTATGTTTGTTTTTTGTGTGCATAATAAAACCACTAAAAAAGACATTGCAGTTTTGAATTAGAAAAAATAGTATACAGTCCATTGAAGAAGGATCACACCCCTTATCTTTATAGCTCGAAATACTGGCGCTCCTGTCAACTACATAGTCGTGAATTTGCCTTTTCATGTTTTACTTGCGTTTTGTGCAAATTCTCGGGTACGCCGACAACAACGGCGTCATATCTTCCCCTATCGGCGACTTTTGGAAAAAAAAAATTTTCACGGAAATTTATTCCCATGTCATCCTTAGTCCCTCTATCAATTTTGTTGGAATTCTGGTTGATAGATAGTGCTACAGATGGCTCTGAGTAGTGTCAGTTTAATAAAAACCACCCTGTATATTAAAAGCTGATCATTATCAGTGACGTTTAATGTGAAAGAGTAAGACATTAGAAATAGCGAAATTGCTCATCTTAGCTCTTACTCAATAAATCAAGGACTGTTGCCAGCTTTCACTCGGTAAATTAAGGAGAGTTATTGAGCAATAACGTAGGATATTACATGCCGGTCATTATCCGAGTCATCATCGACTTAATAAAGTGACTGATGTTCACCGAAAATGTTATTTTTTGAAGCAGCCAAACATCTAATTGCTACGCTTACTCTGTAAATCAAGGACTGCTGTCGAATTACATGACATTAGAAGCTGGATAGTATTTAATTGACAACGGAGAATGAAGGACAATAGAAGCTCATCGAAATCTTAAAGCTGGTCTCATTCACCCTCGACAAGGTTAGTTAAGTAATATGGATTACATAATTTGGAGCTTATATAATTCATTCGAGAGAAGGTAACTCAAGTAATGTAGTTGACTGTAGAATCTGCAGTTTATCTAATACATCCGCTACGAGGTAACTGAAGCGAAGTAGAATTCGGTTAAAGTAGAATTCTGAGCTTAGATTAATCTATCATCGACAAGCCGACTGAATTAAAACGGGCAAACACAGAGTGAAGAATTTTTGGACCCTGGCTGTAAATTCTACACCGTACAAATGAAATTCTGTTTCAGGGTTTAATGTTTCTCTGTAGAGAACTGACCTCTGTTGGGTATACCATATTTGTATCTTAAACATGCTTTCGTACCCTTCTAGTTATACTTCCATTTTAGTAATATACCTACAACAGCATGCATGCGCTGATACTAATATTATATATATACATATATATATATATATATATATATACACACTCAAGAGCCAAAACATTATGACCACCTGTCAATAACGAGTTGGCCCACCTTTGGCGCGCAACACAGCTTCAACCCGACTTGGCATGGATGCCACAAGTCCTTGGTAGATGGCCGGAGACAGATTGTACCAGATGTTTGAGCAACGGTCACGCAAATCCGAGATATTGCGAATTGGTGGTCTTTGAACTCTGCCATGAGCTGCCCCCCATGACGGCAGCTCATGGGACCCAGCCAGGAGCTGCCATCCCATGACATCCCAAATGTGTTCTATCGGATTGAGATCCGGTGAGTTAGGCGGCCAGGCCCATTAACTGGAATTCAGCATCATGTTCCTGGAACTACTCCAACACAATTTTAGCCTTGTGACACGGAGCGTTGTCCTGTTGGAACATTCCATTTCCAGCTGGAAAAACAGAGGCCATGTAAGGGTGCAACTGGTCCGCAATGATGTTCAAATACCCTGTAGCATTCATGGTCTGCTCTACCGCAACCACGGGTCCCAGAGACGCCCAAGAGAACGTCCCCCAAAGCATAATACCGCCACCAAAGGCCTGTGTATGACCTACTGTACATTGAGGGAGCAACAGTTCGCCTGGAAGACGGCGTATCCTGACACGGCCATCGGCGCGATGAATGACAAACCGTGATTCATCTGACCAGGCAACTCTCTCCCACTGATCCATGGACCAGTTGCGATGTTCCCGGGCCCAGAGCAGGCGCAGTTGGCGATGACGCTTGGTCAGCAAAGGCACACGAGTGGGACGTTTGCTGCGTAGCCCCATATCCAACAGTGTCCGCTGAACAGTGTGCTGCGATATTATTCTACTTGGCCCTGCATTGTATTGGGCTGTCAGCTGAGCCACTGTCTGGCTCCGGTTTTGCTTCACCATGCGAGACAGTCTCCGACGATCTTTTTCTTTGATAGCGTGTGGACGTCCAACACCATGTCGTCTACTGCTGGTTTCACCGTCATTCATCCACTATGCATAAGTACTAACAACTGTAGGTCGCGAACAACCCACGAGTCGTGCAGTTTCGGAAATACTTGTTCCGAGCCTTCGAGCCATTACAATCTGCCCTCTATCAAAGTCGCTTAGATCCGCAGCCTTTCCCATCACACACAGAAGTAAGTGAAACAATGATTCTTCAGACTCTCCTGCAGCAGTTAAATACCACTTCCACCTGATCACGTACCTTCCACGTCATCCAGGCGAATTCATTGCAAAATGTAGGGGTGGTCATAATGTTTTGGCTCTTGAGTGTATATACAGTGGAATCTCGATCGATCGTTTTCGGATCCATCGTTTTTCCGTATGTGTCGTTCATTTTATCCAGTCTCAACGATCATATTGCTTTGTTATGTTTCCACATCTTTCGTTATACCGCATTTATCGTTCATTTCATTCGGTCCCTTGAAAAACGATAGATCGAGATTCCACTGTATATACATACATATATACATACATATATACATACATATATATATACACATACATATATACATATATATATATATATATACACATATATATATACATACATATATAAATATACATACGTACATACATACATACATACATACATACATTATCTATATATATAAAACAGTTCCGTATCTGACTGACTCACCGACTCACTGACTCACTGACATACAACGCACAGACCAAACCGCTGGACCTAAAGGGCTGAAATTTTGCATGGCGATTCTTCTTATAGTGTAGAGGTGCAATAAGAAAGATTTTTGAAAAATTGTTCTTCGACTTTTTTAAATTAAATTTTTAAACTGTTTTTGTAACTTTTTTTTTAAGTTTGCATTTAAAATAATAATTTGAGGTTTATAAAATTTATATCACGAGAAAGATCATAAACATTCCTTTAAAATGAAATCTCTTTCGAAACTTTGCCTCCATTTTCTGATTTTTGGTGAATTTTTAAAGATTAATTTTTAGAATTTAATTTATTAAATTCTGATGACGTGATTTCTTTTTCTGGAACTTTAAATTAATTTATCGTCACGTTCATAGCAACGAAATTGACAAAAAACAATTTTTTTTTTTTGCTAATGCGGCAGACGATTGGAAATTATCCCCAAAAATATTAAAATACAGTAAAAGATATGTTCCTCAAACTGTACTATATTAACTATACTATATTCTTTACTATGTTCTATTAGATTTAATTTGAATTTCTTCTACATTATTTTGTCTATAAAAATATCCCTTCCGATTTTTTATAAATATATTTTTTTCTTTTTTTTACAAGAATTGCATACATTGGTCGTTGTATTTATTAAAAATATATTTAAACATATTTTTGGCATCAATTGCATACATTGGCCGTTGTATTTAATTTGAATGTTCCCCGTAGCGGAGTACGGGTTTTCTGCTAGTCTACCATGAAGTAGTCTGGGTGTAAAAATTGAAGCCAATATTGAACAGTCACGGATAGCGATTAGAATGCTGTTTAAATTTTTCTCGCATTTTATACGAATGATTTTCAGTCTCTACGACTTAGAAAAATTCACGAGATATGCCCTTTTACCACGCATTTCGTCATGTTTTAATATCAAAGTATTCCCTTACCATGCATTCATCAAAATTATTAATGCGTTTAACCTTTTCCTTACGGGGTGGGATAGCATGTATCCCAAAAATAATGGTCCAAGAAGGAATGAATATATATATATATATATATATATATATATATATATATATATATATATATATATAATTACGCACAGACCAAACCGGTCTGTGCATATATTTATATATGTATATATATATATGTATATATATATATATATATATATATATATATTTATATATATATATATATATATATATATATATATATATATATATATATATATATGTATGTGTGTGTGTGTGTGCGTGGCAGTTCTTAAAAAGAGGGTATGAAATTTCCCGTTCTAAAGAGAGAATCGGAAAAATGGGCCCCGTAAGCTAAACGTTAAGAACCATAATTCGATAAAACTTTCATAAATATCTATCTTCGGAAATTAACTGCGGAACGTGAATATTAAACAGCCCAAGCTTTCAGAATTCCCACGTGAGTTTAGAAAAAAAAATTAATATCTTTTCATTCCATAAAAGTTTCCAAAACTGCTTTCAGAACATGTTCTGACTAAATTAAGATTAAGTTCAGCCGCTACTGTCTGACATTTAATATTTTCGGCCAGCGTTTTAAAATAGATATGTACGTATCATTAATGTCTGACGCATTAAGTTCTTTCCAATATTCTGAATGGCTCGGCACACGCTCCTTTGTTACGAAAGTACAATAATAGTGTTTCCCAAAGTCCATTCAAACAGAATGGCGTAATGCTATTCTGTTTGAATATTGGCGGCGTAAATGAAATTGCGCCACACATCGACTTTGCGAGGTTATTAACGTTTAGCTCACGGGGCCCATTTCTCCGATTCGCTGCTTAGAACGGGAAATTTCATACCCCCTTTGTAAGAACGGCTAATAAAGGGATTATATATATATATATATATATATATATATATATATATATATATATATACATATATATATATATACATATATATATATATATATATATATATATATATACATATATATATATATATATATACATATATATATACATATATATATATATATATATATATATATATATATATATATATATATATATATATATATATACACATATATATATATATATATATATATATATATATATATATATAGTATATATATATATATAGTATATATATATATAGTATATATATATGTAGTATATATATATATATATATATATATATATATATATATATATATATATACTATATATATATATATATATATATATATATATATATATATATATATATATATATATATATATATATATATATATATATATATATATTAGGGTGTTTCATTTCTCCAAAGATGTGATTTTCATATGACTTTGCTTACGTCCTGAGTCTCAGTGATGTAAAAGATATATATGCCAAATTTCAAGGAGATTGGATAATATTTAGAGGTTGCACACTTTGATCAGTTTTGTAAAAGTAGGCAAAAAATACGATTTTTCAATGTTAATTACTTTTATTGGGAAAACTAGAAATCACAAACTTAAAATAATATTAAAACTAGACAGTAACATTAATAGATAGTATGATAGACAAATCATGTATTATATTAATCAACTTCATCCTAACTTTATCAACTATTACTAACGGTATCTCCAGCTGCCATTTACCGAGTTCGGGTGATCAATAGAAGTATATGGCAAAGAAAATCGAAGAGTCACTCTTTGAAAATCCTCCTCATTTGGTTTTGCATTGGAATGGTAAACTGTTGCCCTCACTTGACCATGGAAGTGTCAAAACATTGGAGGAGAGTTGCAGTTCTAGTGACTGGCAAAGATTTTGAACATTTGCTCGGCGTACCTGTTGCCCTGAAATGCACTGGTGAGCAGATGGCTGAATAGTTATTTGGGAAGTGGAATGACTTGGGCTACGTGACAATATCATCGGTATATCTTTTGATACTACAATATCTAATACAGGACTGATCGAAAGGTCATGTATGATAATTGAAAGGGAATTCGGACGAACATTGTTGTGATTGGCTTGCCATCGTCACACCCATTAACTAATATTGAAAGGAGTGTTGTGGCATACCATCAAGTGGTCCTGACATCCAGATTTTTTGGAGTCTGTGGGCTACACTTAATACGAAGTCATACATGACAATGCTGGATGAAGAAAGTCCCGTTCAAGGCTCTATAGAAGAACAACGAGTGAAAATGGTTAACTACATCCAAAATGTCCTAAAAGACGAAAGTCATCCAAGAGAAGACTACAAAGAGTTAGTACAACTCTCACTCCTGTGCCAAGGAGGTTGGTCTTAAAACGACTTCAGTTTCAGGATCCCAGGGGCTCTGCATCAAGCAAGGTGCATGGCTAAGGCAATATATGCACTTAAAATTGTCTCTTCTCTAAACAGTTGAATATTCCTCAACGAGAATTGAAAGGTATGAAACGGACTGACAGATTGGCGGACTGCGATACATAAATCGATATTTCGAAATGTCATTTTTCAACCACATAACACGATGTGAAAATTTATACAGTAATAACGCGATAAAAATATATAATATCTTCGAGTATATAAAGTCATCATTAAATTATCACTATCCTTACTTTTCCGTAAAGAAAAACGTGTGTAGATTTTTAAATATTACTAGGAATGAGTTCCTTATTAACATTGAGTTAACTGCTTGAGTGACTGTATACGGATTTATGGGCGTAACAGGCCTGGCAGATTTGCGTACTTAAAGAGTGGCTCGGTCGATCTTGATGTATTGTTAAATGGTCTTATATTTTTAAATTTATATATTTTTAGATATATTTTTAGTTTTATTTGGGCATGGAGAAAGTTCACTCTTTTGTTCAGCCCTTTTTATAATAATGATTTAGTTGAACTCTTTTATCGAGTCTTCGGTCTCGCGATGCTCTGGTCCACTGGGGGTGTTCGCCTTGGCACGAAAACATGTTCAACCAGGGAAGAGGGGTCAAAACCCCCCTCTGGCCATATGTGTGCATCGCTCCATTAGTATAATTCTTTTTATTTATTTTAACTATATATATCTGTATTGTAATAGAGGGTGTGTTGCTGTACGCGCAGGCACTTCTGTATTTCGATTCTGCTTTTACGATTTTAGTGTTTTCGCAGGTTTTTGTACCACTTATATATATATATATATATATATATATATATATATATATACACACACACACACACATATATATATATATTCATTCTTGGACCCGTATTCTTGGGGTACATGCTATCCCACCCGTAAGAAAAAGTTTAATAAAGGCAGATTTGATGAAAATTGTCACTAAAGCTCCTTCAACTTTAACGTGCTTTTTGCGTTGCAGTTATGTTTGGAACGTGTGAAACGAGGACTGACAATTAAGACCTATTCACGCAGAGAATAATTTAATTTGAACACCAGACAACGTGGCAGCAGTATAATAACCCCCTATTAATACGTTGAGAAGAATTGGAGGTTTGTTTTGGTACAATTTAATTAAAAATGGCTCATAATTTATGAATCGGCATTAATGATCCTTCATTCGTCTGGGAACTAATTTGATTTGTCTCAAGATAGAATGCTTTTAATGCTAATATTTTCGTTTGATGTGGCATCTATTAAAGCTGCTGTGTACACCCTACTGGATTAGCTCGCCTCAATGTTAACCTATGGAGAAAATGTGCCAACTATTCACAGCTACATAAATGCTAATAATCCAATAAAAATGGTATTTTCAGATACTTTTCGGCACGTTGCAACATGATTTATTTTATATACTGCGTCCATCAAAGGAATTTAGGAGCGTTTAAAATATACTATACCAATTTTTCCCCCGAATAATTTAAATTTTAAAGCATTATTTGCATTTAAAAAAAAACGAAATATGCCCCAAGGTGTAATATTTCTTTCTCTATTGCAAAGTACAATTAAAAAAAAAAAGTCTTTCAATTCAAGTCGGCAATCCTTGGACACATTTTCTCCATAGGTTAACATTGAGGTGAGCGAATCCAATAGGGTTAGTACACAGCAGCCTTAAAATATTTTAACTTTTCCCACGTGTATGAATTCATATCGAATCTCACTCTCAGCTAAGCTTTTTTTCTTAATTTAAAAAAAATATTGTTGAAAACAGCTATAAATGCTTTTAAACATTACCAAATGTTCTTTATTTCTCTATAATCTATGTGTATTTTGCGTAAAATACCATTTATTTATTGTTGTTGTGCGTTAGATTTCAAAAAGTGACCCTCTGGCGATATTTTTGAGAATTTTGGCGAGCTTGGCATCTAATTTGACGACGTTTTGGGTGCCCGGCCAAACAAACAGCCTTCATCTAGGTGGCGGAATTATCGAGTTCCCGAATTTTTCCATTTCAAGATCGATCGACAATGTGGCGAAAGCTATATAAGCAAGCCGAACTCGGCCCCGAAAGTTTTCTTCAGATTCATTTATTTCTTATTTTACGCTTATCTACTCTTTATGATCTGAAGGTCTTGTATTGTGTCAAATCTGAAGTCATTTATTGAACTTCACTATAGTTAAGTGTGACTGTTTAGTAGTAATTGTGACCTGTTTAAGGCTAAAAAGAAAATAAACTTGGAGTCGCAGTAATCTGGAGTCGTCATCACAAATACAGTCGAACAAAACGCTACGATATTTTGACGGTTGGGAGCGCGCCAAATCAGGATAATCTCCAAATTCTGGTGGCCGTATGATATCCGGCAACCGTACCTAATTTTAATCGCCAAGGCGTCGCAATCCAACATTGTGCCGTCGCCAACTTGCATTCAGCGATTCGATTACATAGTTACCCATAAGGAAAAGATTCATCTTGAGTCAACAGACGACAGCAAAAGTATATAAAATGAACCGCCAACATTTCAACTAAACGTAACGAACTTGATGAAAGACAGTTAAACCAGTTAACTTCAGACAAATATTAACTTCTGTTTTATTTTATTTCTAGTCCCATCGTGAAAACATACTCTAATAATCCCGACTGCTGTATTAGATTACACGTAAGCAAACTAAGAGTTCCAGTATCATTTTTATACGTAAAGGGCTAACGCTTCACGCGGCCTTTACGACTGCGCATGCGTCCTAAATTAGCCTATTTGGCGTTCATTTTCGGAGAGAGTGATGTTTGCAATAGCTGGCAAATTATCGTTTTGTATCACCAATAAAGTTTCATTAAAGCAAAAATTCACTTTTTACTTTGATTCAATGTATAGTTTCGGCATATATTGTACACGTTTTTGTGACCGTGCTTCATTTAAACGCCACACGTGTTTGAAACAAAAGACAGTGGACCAATTCTTTGATAAGAAATGGTGTAAAAAGTTATTTTTATGATTTTTAATGTCTTGTAAACAATACTATGTAGTTTGTTATAGAACATAGTTTTTTATCGTAATATACGGTAAGTCTGCTTAGTTAAGGATTTTCTTTTGCTTATTACTCATATTATCCGGATTTTCCATTGTACGGTTTGCCTATGGTCCCAGTTAGCCCGGATAAACGAGTTTTACCGGGATAAAATGGTATGTTCGAAGTCGAAGGTTAAAATGATACTTTAAAGTCATTTCAATTACACTCAATTGCCATACAATATTTTGGGTATAGTTTTTAATTCGTCTGTCAGTTATAAAAATTGAAATACTCGATTATAAACAATTAACCAATGCCAAAAAACGGTCTAACATGAGCTTATTTTGGTGAAATTTTTAACTAGTCTTTATATATAAAACAGTTCCGTATCTGACTGACTGACTGACAGATAACGCACAGACCAAACCACAGGACCTAAAGGGCTGAAATTTTACATGGCGATTCCTCTTATAGTCTAGGGGAGCACTAGGAAAGATTTTTGAAAAATTCTTCTTAGATTTTTTTAAATTAAATTTTTAAGCTGTTTTTGTAACATTCTTTAAAGATTGCATTTAAAATAATAATCTGAGGGTTATAAAATTTATATCAAGAGAAAAATCATAAAAATTCCTTTAAAATGAAATCTTTCCCTTTATTTTCTGATTTTTGGTAAATTTTTATAGATAAAATTTTAGAATTTGATTTATTAAATGCTGATCACGTGGTTTCTTTTCATTTTGTGAAATTTTAAATTAATTTTGTGTCACGTGCATAACAACGAAATAAATTGACAAAAAAATATTATAATACGGTAAAAGATAAAATTTAACCACTAGATTAATTGAGATGGAAGTTTTTTAAGAATTTAATTAAAATTAGTATGTTTAATGGATATTAAACATACAAATTAATTGCATACATTGACCGTTGAATTTAATTTGAATATTTTCTTCTACATTATTTTGTCTATAAAAATATCAGTTACGATTTATATATATATATATATATATATATATATATATATATATATATATTAATTGCATACAGTGACCGTTGTATTTAATTTGAATGTACACCGTAGCAAAGCACGAGTATTCAGCTAGTATAGATATAAAACAAATAAGTTGAAACTATAACTAAAGACTGCTCAAACTGAAAACTAAAGTGCCAAATCGTGTGGTTCTGTTGACTTAGTGTGACTTGTTTTATTACTAAACAGACCAGGACGCAAAACACACCAGAAATTCTATAATATTCTACCAAAGACATGAGCCCGCACCAACTGAAAATCTATGAGGCATAAATGAATCAAACCACATGGCTAAGATAAAAAAAATGTCAAATGCAGTTTAGGGAAAAAATGTCAAATACAGGTTAGGGAAAAAAATGTCAGATACAATTTTCTTGTTGCGAGTTTAAAAAAGAATAGATCGGAACATCCATAAAGTCAATCTATTTATCTAAACACTATGGCCGTAATGAAAAAAGATTTTAGATGCTGTAAAATTTAATAGTACTGAAAGGAAGTACAGTGGAACCCCGTTATAACGAACTTCAAGGTACCGAAGGTTGTGTTCGCTATATCCGAACCGTTAAGAAAAATGTTAGAGTTAAATATTTCGGAGTTCACAAAATGTATAACTCATTAATTTCTATGTGTATTCAATAATGATGTATTAAAAAAATTATAAGATATATTAAAAATGATCATTAAGGAATTAAATTGACCAAAATCGATTACATTAAACTGACACAATACTAATTAAATTAATTAAAAATGAAGACAAATGGAAATAAATTCATTTTACCTTGCTCACTGTTTTGATACAGAAATAATCGGTAATCTTCTGCTGGCGTGATGCCGATTTCAAAAACATTTTATGAATTTCTTCGTCCAATACATCAAATACGTCTAATACTCCAACACTCTTTCTTCCACTGTTTGTAGAGACAAAAACTTACTAATTAATTACCACGCATCGCTGCTGTAGCATCTGAGACGGTAGCGATTTCGTCATTTATGTGCTCCTCTTCATCAGATGCAGAATCCTCGATTTCAGAATGATTCATTTTAATTTCTTCCACAGTATCTTCATCAGTCGGATTTTCACATGTAATGACTTCATCATCACACGCTTCGAGCAATTGCATGTCACAATCTGAGAATGGTGAAATTTTCTATCCACATCGCGATAGGTAAATCTTCATCATCATCTTCATCAGTCTTTGCTTCTTCAACATTCGTTATATCTTCAACATTCTTAAAAAGTTTAAAAAAAAAAAAAAAATCAGTAGTTGACTGAAAAAGAGGTTCGTTATAGCCGATTCTTAAGATTTCGGGGGTTCACTATAAAAGTATATATTAGCATTAAATACGATAGGAAAACGGTGGGACCTAAATTTTTGTTCGTTATATCCGTGAGTTCGTTATATACCGGGTCGCTATGATGGAGTTCGACTGTATACGTATTATTAGACGGTTGATCATTAAAAGAACAATTTATACATACATTAAAACCTCGTTTATCCAGATCAGATTTGTAGACATTATTTTTATTTAATGTTCACATTAGTTAATAATTTTTAATTACGATAGCAAGATCGTAACTACAAGTGTGTCAAATATTCGCTTTTTAGTTTGATTCAATGTACAGTTCCTGCATAATTGTGCATTAAATTATTGTAAAAAAATGCTTTTTGTTGAGTTTAAAGAAAGCTTTACTAGACTTAGCCATTTCTTTGTTAAGAAATGATGTGAAACGTTATTTTTATATTTTTTAATGTCTTGTAAACAACACTATGTAATTTTGTTGCAAAACATAGTTTTTTATCGTAATAAACGGCAAGTCTGGTTACTTAAGGATATTGTTACCCATATTACCCGGATTTGCTTATTACCCATATTACCCGGATTATCGGTTTTCCGGATTTGGTTATTACCCATATTACCCAGATTTTCAATTGTCCGGATTTGCTTATTACCCATATTACCTGCATCATCCGAATTTTCGATTTTCCGGATTTGCTTATTAACCATATTATTCGGATTTTCAATTGTTCGGATTTGCTTAATACTCATATTACCCGGATTATCGATTTTACGGATTTGCTTATTACCCATATTACCTGCATCATCCGAATTTTCGATTATCCGGATTTCCTTATTACCCATATTACCCGGTTTTCAATTGTCCGGATTTGCTTATTACCCATATTACCCGGATTATCGATTTTAAGGATTTGGTTATTACCCATATTACCCAGATTTTCAATTGTCCGGATTTGCTTATTACCCATATTACCTGCATCATCCGAATTTTCGATTTTCCGGATTTGCTTATTACCCATAGTACCCGGATTTCCAATTGTCCGGATTTGCCTATTACCCATATTACCCGGATTATCGATTTTCCGGATTTGGTTATTACCCATATTACCCAGATTTTCAATTGTCCGGATTTGCTTATTACCCATATTACCTGCATCATCCGAATTTTCGATTATCCGGATTTGCTTATTACCCATATTACCCGGTTTTCAATTGTCCGGATTTGCTTATTACCCATATTATCCGGATTATCCGAATTTTCGATTGTCCGGATTTACTTATCATCCATATTACCCGGATTATCCGGATTTTTGATTGTCCAGATTGCCTATGGTTCCAGTTAGTCCGGATAAACGAGGTTTTAATGTACATGATAAGATTAACAACTAAGATTATATATATATATATATATATATTACCACAAATCTTGGAAATATACAGAGAGAGACCAAACGGTAAATGGATTAGAATAATAAATCTTTTAAACACGTGACACGTTTCAATCTATCGTAATTTGAACGCAGATGATTTGCCAATGATTTGAATTCTCGTAAACAGAATTATGAATGTAAATATTATTGGACAAGGGTCGCGAGTCGCTTCTGATGTCCTACGACCACATTTTGTGGATTGATTTTCTCGAAAACTGCTGCGCATTAGAAGCTGAAATTTACCCTGCAGGCTTTAAATTGAATGTAGATTTGCAGGAGCTTAATAGGGCATTTCTAAATTTTACAGACAAAAATATATTCTTAAGGCTAATTATTTTCAACGAATAATTTAAAATTTTAAATATTATTTGCATTTTTTTAAAAAAATCTTTCAACCCAAGTCGGCAATCATTGGACACATTTCCTACATAGGTTCAGGCTATCTGAAAATACAATTTTTATTGCATTATCAGCATGTATGTAGCTGTATATAGTGGACACATTTTCTCTATAGGTTAACATTGATGTGAGCGAATCCATTTGCGTTAGTATACTGCAGCCTTAACAGATTTTTTCTTTAGTGACTTGGACGCCTAGAGTTTATTATTGTCAGCCGAAAATTAACCTTCGACTAATGATTTTTTATTATTAGCGTTTGTTTTCACGTAGGATTACGTTCCTCCATAATGGTCCGCTGTAAAGCAAAATTTCAGACGTTAAAAACGTCGTCGCGAGTTATAAATCAAGAGTAGCAGAATATTATTTGTAAAAGGTGTTTTTTTTGTTTTATTCCTTTTCCCCCCTTCATACGCAACCAAAATCGATAAATCAGCTACCAGTTGAAAGATTATGATCTCCGCTTCGTTCGAATTGTCAATTCAGAATTACACTTTTTATTGTTTGTTTAAAAATCGAAGTATAAACATTATAAACAATTTTTCTTCCCCTAGATGGCGCGATCTACCTTTTTTCATTTTACCATTATCAATCGCACTGAACTTTCAAATTTAAAAATCGTTTGCTTTCATTATCATCCTGTGATTTCATTAAAGAGTTTCTTTATTGGCAACATCGGGTAGGTGTACATTATTCTTTTTGCATGGAAAAACCTTATTATTTCTAGAACGTTATTTTTTTTTTGACGATCCCTTTCTCTCCCTTCATACCAATCCAAAATCTATAAATGAGGTACCATTTTAAAGATTAAGTTCTCCGCTCTTGACGAATTGTTAATTCAGAAAGACACATTATATTGGTTGTTTAAAAATCGAAGTGAAAAATGGACTTTTGGCCCTAAAATTTTTTCCCCGGATGCGTCGAAACGACACGGTTAAATAGTGTGCACTAAGAGGTTTTGTAATGTAAATATCACATTTCCCGCGAGTTTGTGTCATAATTTACTTTTAATATTGTCTACAAAGGTGTTTTGACGTGTACATATCTCATGTTCCCCTATTTTTGTCTCATGCTTCACCTCCAATATTGTGGCTAAAGGCGTTTTGTAATCGGTTTTGTATTTTCCTTACACACCATTGTTATTTGAGAAATAAACAATGGCAACCAATGAACCGGTTCTTCTTTCATCCTACTGCAAACCACCAACCTCGCTATAAAATTTATAGTACAGGTAGCCCTCCTACAGCACGGCATCTTACAACACGGTTTCGCTCTAACACTAAAGATAAATTGCGGGAACCCTCGTATAACACTACAACCTGTAACACGGTCTCGCTCTAACACGATAAAAAAAATCGCGAAACCCTTTGTACAACACTGTACTTCTACAGCACTAGCAGCGGCGTACGCAGGGGGGGAGGTGTTGATGGGGTTGAAACCCCATTGGTTCTGATTACATATATTATTTAATTAGGTTTAAGCTTTGCACAGATTGCTCAAACCTACTCTTTCATAGTAACCCCCCCCCCTTTTGAACATTGCTGCGTACGCTGCTGAGCACTAGATAACATGATTTTTGTTTAAATTTAAAAACTAAATTACCTTAAAATAATGACGGGAAGGAATAAGGAACTATAGCCGCTTTACATGAAAATGTATAAACAAATTATAATTTATTCATTTATAACTCTATAAAATTACAAGAAAGCCTAAGCTTAGTTAAAAATCTTGAATGCAAACCCTTCCGCTGAAAAAAGGCCAAAAATTCAAAAGGGAGGTTCAAAATTGTCTATCTCAATACCATGAATCTACAATGACCTTGTAAGAACCAGCAAATAAATCAAAATTACAGATTTTTTTAAAGAGGATAGAAGGTGCAAAAAATTTAAATGAAGAAAAAAGTTCTGAAAGTGAAGGTGATATTGTTCAATCGAAAAAACGTTCTCTTTTGATTCTACTCAGCAGTGAAGAGGAAGAAATTTTTAAAAATTAATATCGCTTTAAATGAAAATAATAATTTTTTGTTTCTTTTCGTTTTTTGTTATACATACATTTATATTTTTAATAAAAATTAAGTTGTTTACATGGAATTTTTAAAAAAAAATGTTTGTTTTTAATAAGTTTTCAGAACGTACCCCCTATTTTGAGCTGTTTCTGGGTCTCATATAACACGGTTTCACACAACACGGAATTTTCTAAGACCCTATCTACCGTGTTATAGGATGGTTACCTATAATTTTAAAATGAAAGAAAAGTTAATAGCTATACAATCACCAAGAATCAGCTGTGATTTATTAGATAAAAGAAAAGGAAAATAAAAATTAAAAAATTGACAATATAAGATTGCGAGATAACAGGTTTGAAACATAAGTATATCTAAATTTCAAACAACGATATATTATTATCTTTAGTTGTATTGAACAGTAATGGCCTCTTAAGAAACGTTAAGTAAAGAAATATTTCTTTCGTTTGGTATTACTGTTCTCGTTTACGAATATATTTATTGTATCATACAGTATAAAGCCTCTTAAGAAATGCGAGTTAAAAAGTATTTAATTCCGAAAAAAATGTTTATTTTAAAACCTGCAAACAATTACTCAGGTTGAAACTGAGCGACTTCATTCAAAAGCCTCCCTCTTCGCTAGTTTAATTTTCAAAGCAACAGCTCCTACCTAAATCTTTATAATGCGCTGTTTTATTACCGTTTATACTAAAAGCATGGCATCCTGAAAATATACATTATTAGAATAAATTACGGCTTGATAATTACTGTAAAAACGATGTTTATTTATTTGTTACTATTGTAAACTATAATTATACCCCTCTAAATAAAAATTGAAACTCTTTATTTGTCAGTTATTTATTAATACGGCAAAAAAAGACGCATAGTAGTGTTGATATTTGTAGGTATGTGGTAACCCTAAAATGATTAGAATGGAATAAAATAATTTTCGTTAAAATCGACCTGGGTCATCAAATAATATGTACTTTCAAAGAAGTAGATCCGGTAAATGGCAATTTGTCAATTTTTTAGTTTTTCTGTTGCATTATTTTTGGCAAAGACTGGCAACCCTGCAGTGATCATCTTGAGACAATAAAATACGAAGTTTGCTAGATTTGGCGAAAAATCCCTCTATAAGTGACAAAAATGTAAATTGTAGCTAATACAAACCAAAATGTTGTTTTTATTCGCCAATGCGGGGTTCTGGTCCATGAGAACGTTCACACTTAATGAGCGAGAATCGTTGTTTTCAATGGCACGGTACAAGTGAACCTCCTGGTGCTCCCTCAAATTTCACCGAGCAACCCTATCTGACGTCATAGAACTTTCCAGACTACTGATTGAACACGCCCATGTCCGGCCTAGACACGAAGGTACGTTCGTCGGGATTCGATCCGCGCACCCCCCTTTATATATATATATATATATATATATATATATATATATATATATATATATATATATATATACAGTGGACGCTCGTTAATTCGAACTCGAAGGTTCTCAGAAAAAAGTTCGAATTATCCGATGTTAAGAGAAAATATATAACTGTAAATGTGTATCACTGAAGAAGAAACTCTCCTAGTATGTATAACCCCAGAAAATATATTATACTATGTTATCTAAAGTTAATCATATTAAAAAGCAATACAGACTTACCTTTATCATAAAATGAAGCAGAAGATATGCAGTATAAAGTAAACTTTTATTAAAAATATGAATTACACTTTGGGGAAAAACTGTAAAATGGATGTTTGGTTCTGTTTATGATGCCTACATTGTTCAGCCAGGTTCTCGATTTGAATTAAACATTTCAATTCATTTTCATAGGAAGGTTCCATCTGAATAAATGCTTTCAGAGTTTTAATAGAGTCTATTATGGCTTTGTCCATTATGGCCGCATTAAAAATATCTTTCGGCAGGTAAGTAGAGAAAAGCCCTGGCAGTTTCCTACCGAAACTAGTGCTTACGTATTCGTTTACATCAGAGCTTTGGCCACATACAGTTTGATAAGAAATATTTTGCCTTGACTTAAATCGAGAAAACCATCCATCACTGCATTTAAAATCTTCAATACCCATTCGACTTTCCAATTCATCAGCCTTCGTCAGCACTAGGGGTCCATTTATCGGAAAATTTCGAGATCTAACATCCTGGAACCATAGCAGTAGAGCTTTTTCTAGAACTTCTTGGTACGCATTTCCCATGCGTTTCCTTCCTCTAGAAAATTTTGATTTTTCCCATGAATCTAAAATTGACTCCTTGTTTTTCAAATTAGTTGACAAGGCATTTTTTTCAAATCCATAGTCAGCTGCTAACTTTGTTTTACATTCGCCATTCTCTACTTTCCTTAAAATTTGTACCTTTGTCTCCAAAGTTAGGGTTTTGTACTTTCCACGTGTAGACATCCTGAATTTTTACACTTTCACACCACACAATGAGGAAGAAAAACTAGATCACATTAACTTGTCTGCACTGCAGTTATAACTCACGCAGCTCCCTAGAATCTGTAGTAAAGACTAGTTTTTCTGAAATTCTAAGAAAATCGATTCAAATAAAGGAAAATTGCTTTTTTCGTTTAGCACTAATAAGAAAGACAACAGCTACTAGCGTTTAGCAGACATGCAATAGTCTAGGAATGCAGGCATGTGCCTCTTTACACAAAAAAGAAATTTTGACACACAAAATAATAATTACAGTGTGTATTTTCTCCATTAAACGAGGAAAAATAATTTTTTTTGTCAAATTTTTAGTTCGAATTAACCGAAGTGATAAAACTTTAGTTCGAATTAATGAGATATTTTTAACATTAACTCCAATACAAGTTTTTTGGGGCCTTTGCATTAGTTCGAATTAACCGAAAGTTCGAATTAACCAAGTTCGAATTAACGAGCGTCCACTGTATATATATATATATATATATATATATATACACTGAAGTGCCACTGAATTAGGGATACCTAACTAGTAACGAGTTGGGCCTCCTCTGGCCTTGATAACGGCTGCCACACGACGAGGCATAGATTCAACAAGTTTCTGAAAACGGTCCACGGGAATGGCTTGCCAAATATTGGCTAAAGTTGTCCATGATTCAGTAAGGTTCTTTGGTGCTGTGTGATGGCCTTTCACGCCTTGTTCCAAAACATCCCAAAGATGCTCAATAGGATTTAAGTCTGGGCTTCTAGGTGGCCAATTCATGACAGAGAAGTCAGAGGAATGCTCATCCAACCAGCCAGTAGCAAAGCGGGACTTGGGAGAGGTACAGTTGTCTTGCTGGAAAACTCCATTACCGTGCGGATAACAGAACAGCATAAACGGATGGAGGTGATCACCCAGCAACTCTACGTACCGAATTGCATTGAGGGAGGTTGGTACACGCACCAAAGATCCCAAACTGTGCCACGAAAAAACACCCCAGACCATGATTGAGCCACCATGCCCTTGTACAGTTCCAGCCAGGCATGCAGGATCCATGGCTTCATGAGCCTGACGCCATATTCTCAGCCTCCCGTCGGCGTTAAGTAGTCGGAATCGAGACTCATCATGCCATGCTACTCGTTTCCAGTCCTCTACACTCCAGTCTCTGTGCTCTCTTGCCCAGGCAAGACGTGCAGCCCGATGGCGAGTATAGAGCAATGGTACTCTCGTAGGTCGACGGCTCCCGAAACCCATAGGGTGAAGCGAGCGTTGCACAGTCCGTTTACTGACTGTACGACTGGCACCGTCATTAAACTGGGTGGTAATTTGAGCTAATGTTTGGCTTCACTGGCTACGTACAATACGCCTGAGCCGTCTCTCACCACGCACTGTCAAGGCTAATTGTCCTTTGCAGTTTGCCCGATCGCTAGTATTTTTACCACCATCCATGTATTCTTAGTATACTCTTGACACTGTCGACCTTGAAAATCCTAGCTGTCTGACGATTTTGGAAATTGAATGGCCATGCGTCGCGCACCTACGATTTGTCCGTGATCGAAGGCGTCAAAATCAGGCAGTTTACCCATACTGGCAATTCCAACAACTAATTCAGAACAACCACAGTACGCGCTATATATGCAGTTACCACAGCGCCCTCACTTGCGCATACATGATGCGCAGCGCTACACAATTTGCATAGGCTTTGCTATCCCTAATTCAGTGGCACTTCAGTGTATATATATATATATATAATCATTCTTGGAATACATGCTATCCCACCCCGTAAGGAAAAGGTTAAGTTTGGGCCAGAAATGGCTTCATTTGAAAATTTATTGCTGCTGTCTTCTGTCGTCTTCGGGAAGAATGTTCAGTTTCTGTTATAAATTATTTCCTTCAACTTTCATTTTTAGGACTATTTTTCCTTAAGAAAAATGGCGCTAGTCCAGCAATACGACTCTAGGGTCACAGAATAAGACAAAGGATTATATGCGAGTAACGCTGAAAGGCAGCAAATCAATGTAGAATGTTTTTTTAAGAAAACCTTTCTTGAGCTCAAATAATGAAGTCAAAATGATGAAGAATCCCAAAATGAAGAATAAAAAATTATTCCGACTCTTCAATTATCAGCAAAACGAACATACTGAAAAAATATCGCTAAAGTCTTTCTTAGTTATCTTTGTTTAGGATTATAGGTTTAGCGGATTATACGTGTATCACAAAGTAAACGGTGAGACAAAAATGCAAAAAATCCGAAAAAAAAATATTGACATAGTCCGTAAAGTAAGAAAATACGACTTTTCGAAGAAAAAAGGAACTAGAGGCAACTAAGTCGCATTATCATTTTATGTGATTCTTATTTCAGTCATAATGCGTAATTTACTTTAAAAGCCTCCGATCAGATAATCACTTGCTGCATATAAGAGCATTTATTAGCACGAATAATGGGGATTACGGTTTAGTAAAACTTATCAACTTTAGGTTTAACGTTGGGATCACCTTGACATCGGCTTTTGAATGCTTAATGACTTAAGGTTGAAAGGTAACAGCTATCTTGTGTTCGATTTGGAGAAAATTTTTCAAACGATTGTCGAGTTGGATTTAAAGATTTTTTGTTAATTTAATAGAGAAAGAGCAATTTTTTTTTTTACTCTGCTATTTTGTTCGTGCTTTAAAAGAAACGCAAACGATATTTCCTAATTTGAATTATTCGGGGGGGGGGGGGGGGCAATGTGGTATACCGAATTTTAAACGCACATCATTTCCTTTGGTGAAACGGAGCTTATAAAATTAAAACGATACACGAATAAAAAATTTCTTTGTCTATTACGGAATAAAATATATATAAAAAAATTAATTTATGTCTTCAATCACTGATAAACCTTTCTCCATGGTTCAACATTGAGTAGGGCGAATTTAATGGGACTGCGAATTTAAAAAATCTTTGTAAACTGCCAAACGATTGCAGCTGCCAAACGATTTTGTCAATTCGAATGTTAAGGAGACTGACTACGTTGAAAATGTCATTTTTTGACTATTTTGGTCAATTTTATTTTTTGCAAGAATCGTATAATTCAATATTTTCTCTTTTCAAAACAGGTTTGATTTTCATTCTACATCAATTAGACGCAGAGTTATAGCTATTTTAAAAAACATCGTCTGCTACAAAATTGAAATGACAAACACCTTTATATGCGTTTTTCTCAGAACTATGCACAAATCTCTACCGTTATCATGATATTTTACATAATAATGCATATAATTTGATAAAATTTTCAGGAAATGTTTTAGATGCTATTGTTAATAAAATGACGTACAATAATCGATGTATAATAAATAGTTTTTTATTTGGGGCTCTTTTTATAAGGAAAGGAATGACGAATCGGTGAATATTTTCATATTGGAACATAAAATTGTCTGTATTATTTTTACATTTTAAAATTTCTCTTAGATTGTAGGTCATTTTCAAGATAAATGCCATTTGTATCGTGTGAGAAGGAAATTAAAATAGTAACATTATAATTTTGTGCAGATAGGCGTTTTAACTAAATTTTATTTAAAAATTACTTAAAATTGACCAATTTATAAAAAAGTATGGTATTTACAGGCAAGTTTTTGTATATTTTTTAAAGTATAAGCGCTATTTTACCATAAAAGACCAAAAAATCCTTAAAAAAATGATTTTTATAAAAAATTGGCTCAGAACGTCCTTAAAGAATTTTTTTTAACTTTTTGTGGGGATTTTTAAGGCGGTTTCTAAACAGATTTTTACAATTCTTTCTTCCTCAACAACTTTAAGGCTGCTGTGTACTAACCCTACTGGATTCGCACACCTGAATGTTAACCTAATGGAGAAAATATGTCTACTGTTTACAGCTACATGAATGCTGATAATCAAACAGAAATGGTATTTTCAGATAGCCTGAACTATTCTGCACCTTGCAACAGGATTCATTTTATAAATACCGTTCACCAAAGGAATTGATGAACGTTTAAAACTGACTAGACCAGATTCCCCTCCCCCCCCCCCGTATAATTTAAATTTTAAAATAGTACAGTAAAACATAGGCAATCCGGATAAGCCATAGGCAATCCGGATAATCCGGATAAAGCAAAAGTACAGTAAAACATAGTCAATCCGGATTAGCCATAGGCAATCCGGATAATCCGGATAAAGCAACAAAAGTAAATAGTACAGTAAATAGCAATGTAAATAGTACAGTAAAACATAGGCAATCCGGATTAGCCATAGGCAATCCGGATAATCCGGATAAAGCAACAAAAGTAAATAGTACAGTAAATAGCAAAGTAAATAGTACAGTAAAACATAGGCAATCCGGATTAGCCATAGGCAATCCGGATAATCCGGATAAAGCAACAAAAGTAAATAGTACAGTAAAACATAGGCAATCCGGATAATCAGGATAAAGCAACAACCGAATAAGCAAAACAAAATCATTAACTAAGCAGACTTACCGTTTATTACGATAAAAAAAACTATGGTTTTGTAACAAAATTACATAGTATTGTTTACAAGAGATTAAAAAATATAAAAATAACTTTTCACATAATTTCTTAATAAAGAATTGGTTAAGTCTAGTAAAGCTTTCTTAAACTCGACAAAAATCATTTTATTACCGTAATTTTTGTACAATCTATACAGGAACTGTACATCGAATCATACAAAAAAGCGAATATTTGGCGTACTCATAGTTACGTTCTTGCTATCATAGTTAAAAATTATTAACTAATGTGAACATTAAATAAAAATAATGTCATCAAATCTGATTCAGATTAATCTGATCTGATTTCCATTTTTTTTAAAACGAAAAATGCCCTAAGGAGTAAAATTACTTTCTCTATTACGGAGTAGAAATTTTCTTTTAAAAAATCTTCCAGTCCAAATCGGCAATCCTTGGACACATTTTCTCCATAGGTTAACCTTGAGCTTACGGGGTCCATTTTTCCGATTCCCTCTTTAGAACACCCCCTATGTAAGAACGGCCATTAAGGGGGTTATATATATATATATATATATATATATATATATATATATCTTTATATATAAACGGCAAAGTCTGTGTGTGTGTGACCGAGTTTTTGTCTGCTCGCGGCACGGCGCAAAGACGGCAGGTCGGACAGTCTTGAGATTCGACACGAAGATGCCCCCCGAGGTCTCATTATGCACCTCGAAACCCTTTTTTTGATTTTTTAATTAGATTTTCTGTAATTAAATATTTAGTCGCGATTTGGAGCTCCCGGACGAGTAAAAGCTCCGTAAATCCTAACGTATCCGTCCAAGAATTTTTTTTTTCGGACGAGCCTATACGGGAAAGATGACACTATACGGAAATCACAATTAAAATTGTCTGTCTTAAGTTATCGATTAATTGTGATTTTTTTTCGAACGCCTGTACGCACCCGTTTTTCGGAAAAAAACGCGATTTTGGCCGCGACCCTTTTTTCCAAATTGTCGAATCGATACGTAAATGTTGTTACATTTTTACGAAATTTTTATCTCAGAGACCCTAGACATCACAGTTTCGAAAGCCAGAACCAAAATTAATTTACAAATTGTAGTTATTTTTTAATAATTTATTTTATGATTCGGAAACTCTTTCGAGAAATCTCATTTTGGAGATTTCGTTATTCATTTCCGGACAAGGGAAAGCGGGGAAAAATAGGCGTGGCGTTTTCGACGTCAAGCACGTGATGTGTTGGGGCGTTTGTTTTCTATGAGGGATTGGGTGGTTAAAGGAAATCGATTACTATTGCAGTGATAATCGATTAAAAAATCGCATTTAGTAATGCCGTAATTTTTTTGGCCAACACTTAGTTAATATCATATAATTTGTGGTGTGTTTGTGGAAAAAATCTATGAAGATTTTAAAGAATTTCAGCACAATAAACAACTTAATACGTTTTTCGTCTCGCTGACTGTTGTGGAAAGTTTTAAGTAATCCTATGTCAAAAATTTTGCCAAAATGTGCCAGAAAGGATTCAATTTATATGGGTAAAATAATGTATCGTGGTGAGGAAAAGGATGACAGCGACGCCCATTAACAAAGGGTTAAGGCTACTAAAAAATTGGTAATTACATTACCCGAGCAACGCCGGGACGGGTACAGCTAGTATATATATATATATACAGTCGGACCTCTATTTAACGAAGTCGCTAATTCCCCCCAAAAAGTTCGTTATATGTAAAATTCGTTAAATAGAGTTTTACCTTTTAAAATACTTTAAACTAAACAAGACAGATTTTAAATTCATAAACACTAAATATTATTAATTAAAGTAATTAATCCCAGCTTTATTTTGTAAATTAATGTCTTTTTGTTTTATTTATCTTACCCATCAAGCAGAAATCTGCAAGGAAAACAAAAATAAAACAAATTATTGTCCGGGTATACACTATTTTCAATTTTAAAAAATTATATTAAAATTAATGAATTTTAATGACATTATCGCATTTATTCTAACAAGTAATTTTAAGCTTACATTACCAAATGAGTCCTTCAATTTAATTATTGGTAAACTTTGTTAATTTCGTCTGAGTTTTTTTGTTTGAAAAAGTGCTTTATCTCATAATACGTCTCGCATCTTTGCAATGCACCAAAACCCCTTCAGGCGTATTTTCTTCAAACTGTAATCCACGTCGGAATGTGTTAAAAAAAAGTTAATGTGTTAGATGTGTTAAAAGAAATAATTAGTCTGAAATGTTCAGAAATATTTTGAGAAATATGGAGAAAAAAAATATTGAATCACAAGAAAAAGTTCGTTAAATAGAGAATGCACTTCGCTATTTGGAGGTTATTTTACGAAGAAATTCGTAAAATGTTCTTGGTTCCAAGGAAAAGTTCGCAAAATAGAGAAATTCGCAAAATAGAGGTTCGTTAAATAGAGGTCTGACTGTATATATATATATATATATATATATATATATATATATATATATATATATATATATATATATATATATATATATATATATACATATATATATATATATATATATATATATATATATACATATATATATATATATATATATATATATATATATATATATATATATATATATATATATATATATATATATACATATATATATATATACATATACACTGCTGGCCACCCAAATTGCAACACCAAGAAAGACAAGAGATATCACAACAAAATTTATTTTGTAGATAACATGTTGACCAAGTATCAAATGATTAAATTTATAGACTTCTGTGAAGTGTGGTTCCTGCCAAAATCAGTAACCAGAGTAGCCGCCATTGTTGGAGATCACCGCTGCCACACGCCTCGGCATTGATTCAAAGAGACTTTGGATGAGTTCTTGGGGTACAGCAGACCAAGCAGCTTCCACACGTTGCCAAAGTTGATCTGCTGTGGCAGCTGGGGATGGAATCTGGGTCAATCGTAGAGCAACCATGGACCACATGTTTTCTATCGGCGAAAGATCCGGAGAGCGAGGCGGCCAGGGAAGCAATTCAATCTGGCGATTGACGAAGAACCGTTGGACAATGCGTACCACGTGTGGTCGCGCATTATCCTGTTGAAATATGGCTGTGGGCAAGCCCTGAAAGTGAGGAAGGACAACTGGCTCCAACACCTCGGAGATGTAGCGCTGGCTGTTTAAAGTACCGGCAATGCGCACTAGAGGTGTGCGAGAGTGATATCCAATACCGCCCCATACCATAATACCCGGTGCAGGACCAGTGTGGCGGTGCATAACGCAGCTGTTCAGCATCCTCTCTTCACGGTGTCTCCAGACTCGAATACGACCATCGTGGTGTTGCAGACAGAAGCGTGACTCGTCAGTAAAGACAATTTCATTCCATTCTGCCGTCCACATCCTTCTGTCATCGTACCATTGGCGGTGGAGACATCTGTGGTTCTGCGTCAAGGGAAGACAAAGCAATGGACGTCTTGCGGACAGACCACTCTGCTGTAAACGGCGTCGAATGGTACGCACAGACACTGGATGATGCGTTACAGACTGCATGTGCTGTGCTATGGTTCGTGATGTGACTGAGCGATCCGTCACTGCCATGCGCACAATTTGCCTGTCATCACGTGAAGTGGTGCGCTGAGGTGGATGTGATCGAACACGCCGGTCCGTCGTACCCTCCTGCATCCAACGATCACATATCCGCATTACAGTTGTTTGGTTTCGTCCAACACGACTACCGATTTCCCTGAAAGATAATCCACAATCATGGTAGGCCACTATCCTTCCTCTGTCGAACTCGGATACTTGATCAAAAGATGATCGCTGTTTTCGACGAGGCATAATTGATCGTTTTTTTTTAAAAACCACAAGAAAAACACAATTGCCGAACTTGAAATCGTCGAAATCTCCAAGCCTTAAATAGCGCTTTGAAGTGGCGCCACAGGCGCGCGTGATGTGCGTCTGCGCTGAAATTCTAATCATTTGCATATCTCACCTCCGCTAATGCATGTTGTAAATTTCATGTTATTTGCATGTTTCCTTCAGGGTGTTGCGTTTACAGTGGCCAGCAGTGTATATACATATATATATACATGTATATATATATATACATATATATATATATACATATATATACATATATATACATATATATATATATATACATACATATATATACATATATATACATATATATATATATACATATATATACATATATATATATATACATATATATATATATATATATATATATATATATATACATATATATATACATATATATATATATACATATATATATACATATATATATATATACATATATATATACATATACATATATATATATATATATATATATATATATATATATATATATATATATATATATATATATATATATATATATATATATATATATATATATATACACTTACACACACACACACACACATCTATCGTTTTTCAAGAGACCGACTGAACTGAATCATGAATCCGGGAAAACGATAGATGCGGGAACATAACAAAGCAATATGAAATATAGACAAATGCTTGTTTTATTCACTGATACAAATATCTATATGTATTATTTATAAATGGTGTTTTTTGTTTCATCTCTTTTTAACCCTTCATACTCAACCAAAATCTATAAATGGGGTACCATTTTAAACATTAAGATCTGCACATCGTGAGAATTGTCAATTCAGAATTACACTTTTTATTGTTTGTTTAAAAATCGAAGTATAAACATTATAAACAATTTTTCTTCCCCTAGATGGTGTGCGCTAGCCTTTTTTTTATTATTTAACCATTATCAATCGCACTGAGCTTTTAAATTTAAAAATCGTTTGCTTTTATTATCATTCTGTAATTTCATGCGTTACTTTATTGGCAACATCCGCGTAGGTGTACATTATTCTTTTGCATGGAAAAACCATATAGATTATTTCTAGAAGGTGATTTTTTGTGACGATCTCTTTCTCTCCCTTCATACTTTAATAATATCGATAAATGAGGTACCATTTTAAAGATTAAATTCTCCGCTTCTGACAAACTGTTAATTCAAAATGACACATTGTATTGTGTGTTTAAAAATCGTAGAGAAAAATTAACTTTTGGCCCCCAAAGTTTTCTCCCTGGATGCGTCGAACCGGCACGGTCAAATAGTCTGCACAAAAAGGTTTTGTAATGTAAATATCCCATTTTCCACGGGTGTGTGTCATATTTAACTTTTAATATTGTCTACGAAGTTGTTTTTACGTGTGCATATCTCATGTTCCCCTGTTTAGTCTTCTGCTTCACCTCTAATATTGTGGCCCGAGGCGTTTTGTAATTGGTTTTGTATTATCCTTACGCACCATTGTTATTTGACAAATAAACAATGGCTACAGATGAACCGGTTCTTCTTTCATCCTACTACAAACCACGAACCTCGCTATATAATTTATCGCATTTTAATCGCATGCAAAATGGTCGAACGGACCACCTAGTCTGTATATATAAAATAGCTCCGTAACTGACTCGCTGACTGACATACAACGCACAGACCAAACCGCTGGACCTAAAGGGCTGAAATTTTGCATGGCGATTCTTCTTATAGTGTAGGGGGTGCAGTAAGAAAGATTTTTCAAAAATTCTTCTTAGATTTTTTTAAATTAAATTTTTAAGCTGTTTTTTTAACTTTGTTTTAAGTTTGCATTTAAAATAATAAATTGAGGGTTATAAAATTTATATCACGACATAGATCATAAAAATTCCTTTAAAATGAAATCTTTTTCGAATATTTACCTCCATTTCCTGATTTTTGGTGAATTTTTAAAGATTCATTTTTAGAATTTAATTTATTAAATGCTGATCACGTGATATATTTTCCTGGTATTTTCAATAAATTTATCGTCACGTGCATAACAACTAAATAGACAAAAAATAAACTTTCTTTTTCTTGATAATACGGCAGACGATTGGACATTATCCAAAAAAATATTAAAATACAGTAAAAGAAATGTTCTACAAACTGTACTATATTAACTGTACTATATTCTTTAGCATTTTACATATTAGATTTAATTTGAATATTTTCTTCTACATTATTTTGTCTATAAAAATATCCCTTACGATTTTCTTATAAATATATATATATATATATATATATATTACATCAATTGTATACATTGATCTTCGTATTTATTATTATTATCATTATATAATATATATATATATATATATATATATATATAAATTTATATATTTATTTATTTATTTTTGGCATTAATTGCATACATTGACCGTTGTATTTACTTTGAATGTACTCCTCAGCGAAGTGCGGGTTTTCAGCTAGTTCACTTATATTTCTGACGGAAAGTAGAATTCCTCAACTCATCAAACTTTCGCCAGCATTTCTTTCCCGCTCCTCTTTCTCGCTGAAAGCGAAGCAACTGGAGCATAATAGAACACGCGGGACATCTTCATGTTTAATACACTAAATCCGTTTCTTTTCGAAAGCTCAATTCTATAACCAGTTCCTCAATTCTGCGATTTAGAAATGCGTTTCACAGTTGTCGACGGAGCCGAAACAAGTCGACGACAAGTCTGGTTTTGTCCATGAAATATGGAAACAAAGCTATGCTCTAGATAAAGTACAATTTAATACAGTGAAAAAATTTTCGGTTTTCCTTGAGACATCGATAAAAAAGAACCCAGGCGCGGTTATAAGGGAAAGTTGATTTTCGCAGACGGATTTGACCAAAGTTTTTGTTGATATTGTGTACTCATGGGTAAAAAAATTCGGGATTACCCCTGGTTATATCGAGTGTTTGCCTATCTGACGAAGCATTTAGCGTATTGATAATTTGTGCCTGCACTTGTATGTAAATGCATTTTGGAATATTGCTTAAGGGTGCTGTGTACTAACGTAATTGGATTCGCTCACCTCAGTGTTAACCTTTCCTTTGAGGGTGGGATTGCATGTATCACAAGAATGTACATATATATATATATATATATATATATATATATATATATATATATATATATATATATATATATATACAGTGTAATCTCGATCGATCGTTCTCCGAATCAACGTTTTCCCATATGTGTCGTTTAATTCACCCAGTCCCGACGTATTTCTGCATACTTCATATCTATGCAGAGTGAACTAAAAATGTAAGACTCTAAATTTGAAAATAAATAATTGGTGTTTTTTTTTTTTTTTTTTTTAACACGGACTACGGTTTTGTAGAGGCTTTCCCCGTCGAAATCACTACAGGACAAAAATGCGTCACGCAAAGAATGAAAATGTGGTCTACAATGACTGCAAAACTTCTAAACCACGTTAAACTCGTGATTATAATCACTACTTGCCTTGACTGTAGCAGCTCAACGTTTATGCATAATTGATGGTCGCGCCATCTATCGACCGCCATCTACTTATAAACCGTTAAAAAATGTTGGGGATGAAATTAAAACATCAATTTTATGAATATTGTACCGTATAGTTTTTACTTTTGCGGACTGGCAATTATTGACGGCTCGTTGCTAAAATTAGTGGGGGGTGGTGATTCAGAAAAAAAGTTAGCAATTGTTTTATTATTGTGTAAAACGAAACAAACATACAAAAAGAAAATTTATATATTAAATTTGATAAAATACTAAAAGAAAAATTATTGTTTATTTACTTATAAATTGTTCCAGTTTAACATGAATCCATTCATTTAAAAATTAAATCCATTCTTCGTGTTTTACTTTGAGCGAAAAGGTTAATAATTTTTTCCTTGATCCCTGGATGACTGTTGAAGAAATTGTTCTCCGTTGAAAGCAGTGCAAGTGCATTCAGTCTTTCAGGATTCATAGTGTTCCTTAGTCAACAGCCATTAGTGTAAAAAATAAAAGTTTATCGTTTCAAAACGACTGCACATGTCCCAATTTTATAAAATTGGGAACATAAAAAATTTTGTTCAAATTCTAAAAATTCTTGTATTTTTTTTGTTTCCTAGAAGTTTCGAGTAAGAAAGAAAAAAAATCCCTATATTAATTGAAAATCCGTATTTTCTGTGGTATCGAGTCGAAGGCAGCATAGCCATTTCGCAGCAATTTTACAGCTAGCGAAGCCCAAAAATCTCTTTGCAAATACAGTAACCACCGCTTATAGTAATCAGTGGTTATAAGAATCAACCGTTTATAAGAATCAATATCCCGAAAATAAAAACAAATGCATTATTTCCATGTTAAAAATTTCGCTTTAAAGAATCAATCCACCGGTTTTAAGAATCAGCTTACACTCTTCACTTTCCTTTCATTTTTCCAAAAAAGCCACTTAAACCCTCAAAAAGCACGAAGTTCTTTCTTTATTTTTTTTAAAGAAAGAGTGATAAGATGGGATGGAATACAGTCTTAAAATACGCCCCTTTTTTTGTTAGACATAACATAATAGTTTATCCCTTAAACGCTTTAGCACAACACTGCCCTATTAGCTTGACCCGGGGGCATCTTTACCCGTCCGGGTCAGATTTCACTTTTCTCCACTGACAAACAAAGACAGGGACTCTTTGTTTCCCACCTCTCGTATCCTGGTTGCGGCTTCCTGGACCCTGAAACACATAAATCTTCGGCGAAGTGTCCACTATCACTTATGCAAACGTGACATTAGTAGATTCAGCACGTTATCAAACCGTGAAACGTAAGCTAGAAGGTTAATCTTCGTCTGAGACTATTGGTAATGAAAGAAGTATAAACAGCCTCCTGAAAACTTCATTACGTCAAACTACCATAGAAAACTTTTTCTTGCTCCCTTCCTGTAGTTGAAATGTTAAAACTGTTAAGCAGGTATGTGGTAACAAATATTGGATTTTTTTCTTCTCTTACCATAATTATGTGTATCTACTTATAGGTCTAGAAATTAAGTTGTACTATTTAAAATTATAAAAAATAATTTTAATAAAAGATAATTAACGTAAATTAAAGAGTATTTTACGGTAAATTATCTAATATATATATATATATATATATATATTCATTCGTGTGTTTGTGCCTCTCCAAAAACCTAAATTTCGGCTATAAAAATCATCCGCTTATAAGAATCAAAAACAGTAATAACAAACGTGATTCTTATAAGCGGAAATCACTGTATTTTAAGCCTTCTCAGGCTTTTAAGTTTGCCATTAAGTTTACTTTTACGTTAAATTAAGTTCATGGAACAGCTTCCTTATCTGTGCTCTAAGCTCGCCAAGGCAATTTTTCACGCCAATCTTGGCGCCGTTTTTGTTTATCTATATACAGTGGCTCCCAAAAGTGTTCGTACACTTACGATTTTCAATGAAATAAGGGTTTATCCATTGATTAAAATGAATATTTCAGAATGGGTACTTAATAATAAGATAAATAATCTATTCTTAACAAAACTACATGAAATATTTTGAAAACATAGTAAAACTTTATTTTTAAGAAACCAATAATCCAAAAGTAACAAAAACTTTATCTCACAAAAGTCATCGTACACTTGTAAAAAAATCTCTACATATTAGTAAATATTCTAATTTTTCGTTAAATTAATTTAGTAGGATATCCTTTAGCATCCACAACAACTTTTAAACGTTTGGGAATAGATTACTTTAGTTCTTTTGTAATTTTTGCATCAATGTTCATCCATTCTTCCATCATAATTGTTTTTAGTTCGCTTTTCGTGTGAATGTCGTGTTTTCGTACTGGAACCTCCAGTTCTCTCCAAATACGTCCTATTGGGTTTAAATCTGGCGATTGAGGTGGTGTTTTCAAAACTTGTGGACAATTATAGAGACACCAGATGCGAAAGTTGAGAGCCGTGTGCTTAGGATCGTTATCTTGATAAAAAAAAACAAAGTTGTTTCCAATACCCAAATTTTGAGATGATAATTTTAAATTGTATCTTAAAATATTTATAAAAACAGCATGATTCATTATGCCATCAATAAATACCAAATTTCCTAGTCCTGATGCTGACATGCACCCCCACACAAGGATACCTCCACCGGCATGCTTAACTGTTCCTACTAAGTTCTTGGGATTAAGTTCATTTTTTCTCCATACAATTATACGCCCATTAGCACCAAAAATGTTCATCGGCAAATAAGACATTATTCCAATAGGTTTGGGACTTATTTATCATTGATAGTGCGAAGGGAAGCCTAAACTTTCTGTTTTTCTCACTCACAAAAAATTTTCCATGGGCAGAACGCCCATGTAATCCAGCTGTTCTGAGAACTCGTCAAAAAATTTCAGGTGAAATTGAAGTAGAAAATGTTTCATTGAATTCTGCAGAAACTTTTACAGCACTCAACCGTAAGTTTTTCACAAATTTTCTAATTATAAATCTCTGATCACGTTTTGTTAACTTTGCCGGACGGCCTTTTCTTACCTTGTTTTCGATCCAATTTTCTTCTTTAAAGCGTTTTTTCACATACTGCACAGTAGAATGGGATAAATTAAGTAATTTAGCAATATTCCGAACTGATTTACCACTACTATGATGAAAAATAATCAATTTTCGAATGCTGTTTGTTGTTTCTTTACGACTACGAGCCATTTTAAAATAATAAATAGAATATTACGGAGCAGGCAAGCAAAATTTAAAGCCTAACGATATTTTAAATGCCACCACAATTCAAAAATAAAAATAAAGCGCCAGACGATAATTTTAATTACGAATTTATCCGAAAATATTTCAGTGTACGATGATTTTTGTGAGATAAAAGTTTTTGTTACTTTTTGATTACTGGTTTCTTAAAAATAAAGTTTTACTATGTTTTCAAAATATTTCATGTAGTTTTGTTAAGAATAGATTATAGATCTTATTATTAAATACCCATTCTGAAATATTCATTTTAATTAATGGATAGACCCCTATTTCATTGAAATTCGTAAGTGTACGAACACTTTTGGGAGCCACTGTATATGATAAAATAGTTCTGCAGCGGATAACTACGCCAGCCGAGCGATAAAGAACTGTTTCCTTCGCTAATTGGCGATAAAAACTTACGGTAACCCGAAGCTATGCGGGTGGACATATTTTCCCTTTTTTTAGTACTCTGCGCTCTGACCCTCGTCCGTGTGTCTGCTTGGCTATGTCCGGCCTCCAGCTTCGGCTGTATCCCTTTTAAACCAATTTTACTACTTATTTCTTTTATTAAATGCTGTTTTGTTATTATATGGCTGGCATTCATTAATCTGGTGTTATTTCATTTATTAATTACTAATTCCTAATAATCTAAATTTTATGGTACGTGTAATCGTGCGCCAAAGTTCCGTAACTGACTGACTGACAGATAACGCCCAGACCAAACCACTGGACCTAAAGGGTTGAAATTTTGCATGGCGATTCTTCTTATAGTGTAGGGGCGCACTAGGAGAGATTTTTGAAAACTTCGTCTTAGATTTTTTTTAAATTAAATTTTTAAGCTGTTTTTGTAACATTCTTTAAAGTTTACATTTAAAATTATAATCTGAGGGTTATAAAATTTATATCACGAGAAAGATCATAAAAATTCCTTTGAAATGAAATATTTTCGAATGTTTACCTCCATTTTCTGATTTTTGGTGAATTTTTAAAGATTCATTTTCAGAATTTAATTTATTAAATGCTGATCACATGGTTTCTTTTCTTTTTGTGATACTTCAAATTAATTTATCGTCACGTGCATAACAACGAAATAAATTGACAATTTTTTTTTTCTTTCTAATGCGGCAGACGATTGGACATTATCCCCCAAAAAAATATTAAAATACAGTAAAAGAAATGTTCTTCAAACTGTACTGTATTAACTGTACTACATTCTTTAGTATGTTCTATTAGATTTAATTTGAAAATTTAATTCTACATTATTTTGTCTATAAAAATATCCGTTACGATTTTTTTATAAATATTTTTTTTTTTGTTGGCATTAATTGCACGGGTATTCAGCTACTGATCTATAAATATGCATGTTTCGTTTTTGTTATCTATAAATATGGTATATATAAATATATTAAGCTAAAATAAAATATACAAATTAAAGAAAATCAGGCTTAGGAGGCTTTCCCGAGGGGAGTAGAATGAGCCGCGCCGCAAGGATTGGCGGAAAATCACCTTGGCGAGTTTGGAACACGTATATACGGAATCTCAGACAAGTTCATTTGTAACTTTTTTAAAAAAATTTATTTATTAAAATTGTTTATCACAGATCGTCTGTATTATTCAGAAAAGGAAACTCATTTTTTTGCCTCCAGAAGGATTTTGTTGGGTGAGAGTTCTCTGAAGATTTTTTAAATTTAAATTAAAAAAATTTATTTTTGGATAACTGGTTTCTGATTAACAATACGTCAAGGACCCTGATTTTTAGGTAATCATATACAGCCGAACCCCGTTATAATGAACATCAAGGGACGAAAAATTTTACAAATCTTTCGCTTTATCCGGTGTTTCGCTGTATCCGAACCGTTAAGAAAAATGCTAGAGTTCACAAAATGTATAACTCGTTAGTTGTAATGTGTATTCAATAATGATGCTTTAAAAAAATGACAAAATCTATAAAAAAAATTATCAATGTATTAAATTGACTAAAATCAATTACATTAAACTGACACAATACTAATTAAATTACGTACGGTAGGAAAACTGCGAGACCAAAATTTTCGTTCGTCATATCCGAGAGTTCGTTATATACAGGGTTCGCTATAACGAGGTTCGACTGTAATCTAATGAAGCTAGTGAGACTTACAGCAGACATACGGTTATGTGAGGGCATGCTCCTCGCAAATCTCCCCCATACTTTCCGTATCCACTTGTTTTCTACAGGTTGTTGTGATGATTCATCGCGTGCATATACTGGACTCTTTCCTTTGAAAAAGCTTCCAACGCACAAAAGAACCATCCACTCTCCCCGGGGAGGTGGGGGGAATAGAATAATAACTCCCCAATCTGTGGCAACGAGGCGAAGAAAAAAAAAAAGAGAAAAAAATATATATATGAACCTCAAAAGTATAGTTCTTTGTCACTCAATTTTTTTCCTTCCTTGGACTCGGATATCGATGCATTCATTCTAACTGCTTATTCGTTAACAAAAGGACATCTGCCGTAGAAGGGGGAGGAGAAACGAAAACGAATTTTTCTTTTAGAAGGAACGTTGCAAGGGGAAAAACGGTTATCGGAGACCTTGGAATCGTTCGTAGACATTTGTGTTGTGAAAGTTTGGTGTATCGTTTGGAACAAGTTTGTTTTTTTGGCGGGAACGGGCGAAATACAATACGAAAATTAAAATGGCAATTATAAAAAAAAAAAATACATCGTTTTCATGCACGAAATGACAACAGCTCTAGTTGATTCTTTGTGAGACTGTATTCGGCATATATCGGTGAATCAGGGCATATTTTAACATAGAGTTAGTGAAAAGAAATTGCCCATTGTATGTTTTTGAATAAAATGCTAAACATAGCATGGAATGGCCGTAGTGTTGCTTTGTTTTCATCCCTCGGCCGTGTGTGCTGAAATTTCTTATGATTAAATATTCAAGAAACATATTTACATAATCGTTTTTTATTGAATCTGATGGAAGAATTTCTTGCCTACTTATTGCAAAAACTATATATTTTTCGCGTAATGAAAACCGTTAGTAAAATAATCTATAGATATACAAAGGCTGTTCACACATTTTTTAGACGATGTATATTGTATTCACAAAACTAAATTACATAAAATTCTTGTGTTTTAAATGTTCTATTTGGCATCCCTTATTCTGAACTATCTTTCGACACCGCAATTTCCAGGATAATAATGCCTTTTGAAGTGTCAGAAGAGGTATTCTATCCCATTCCTCCTGAACAGCTTTCCAGAGACCTATAAGGGTTTTGGGACGACGTTTGGATAATGCAGATTTTAAAAGTCCGAAAGCGCAAAAATCCATAGGTGATACATCGGGAGATTTAGTAGGGATATCAGTGAAGGGGATGGCCTTGATACCAGTTTTTTGTTCCATTTCTTTTAGGAAATTTACAGTGGATTTTGATATGTGACTGCGAGCTTTGTCCTGATGGAGTCTCACAGATTGATAGCAATGTGGGTAAAGCGATGGTATTTCATTCAGAAAAATTGGCGATAAAATATGTTCCTGATAGTATTTGGAGTTAATCTTGACATTTTTTTTCACTCTCTTTATTTTTAAATTGCCATTATAAGAAAAACCAGCAACAATCATGAATCCCTTAGAAAAACTTTCTTTCGATTCTTTGAACCATGTACTTAAATTTTTTTTCTCCCCTTTTATGATAATAAATGGCTCTTTTTTGTTGCAATCATTTAAATACACCCATGATTCATCTATTGTGACAATTGTTTTCCATTTTTCTTTGGATAAGTGTTTCTCATATAGAATTCTGCAGCGTGTCCTGCGTTCAGCGATATGATTTGGAAGAAGACGCTGCACATTGCGTTTTTTCGCTTTCTTAAGATTTAAATCAACGTTTATCATTTTGTTTACAGTGGACACCGAGCATTTTAATGATTTTGCAACTGTCCTTTGACTAGGGGGGTTTTCTTTTAACATTAAACAACGTACCTTTGCAATAGTCGAAGATGTCCGTTTTTTCCTTGGATACTTGTTTGGAATTTTTGTCCCACTTGAGGCTCCAATTTCACGCTTTTTTCCTTTCTTGTTGAAGATATTACCTATCGACGCTTTAGATATCACAAAACCATGACTCTCACATCGTTTTTGGATAACGGAGTATGCATATTTCTCTTCGGAAAGAGGATAAATGTAGCCTTCGAACCACTGCTTTGTTAAAAACGCCATTTTGAATAAAAACAAAACTTTCAAGCCGCAGACAATAATTTTGACTTTTAAAAACATACACTGCTGGCCACTGTAAATGCAACACCCTGAAGGAAACATGCAAAGAACATGAAATTTACAACATGCATTAGCGGAGGTGAGATATGCAAATGATTAGAATTTCAGCGCAGACGCACATCACGCGCGCCTGTGGCGCCACTTCAAAGCGCTATTTAAGGCTTGGAGATTTCGAAGATTTCAAGTTCGGCAATTGTGTTTTTCTTGTGGTTTTTTCAAAAAAACGATCAATTATGCCTCGTCAAAAACAGCGATCATCTTTTGATCAATTATTCGAGTTCGACAGAGGAAGGATAGTGGCCTACCGAGATTGTGGATTATATTTCAGGGAAATCGGTAGTCGTGTTGGACGAAACCAAACAACTGTAATGCGGATATGTGATCGTTGGATGCAGGAGGGTACGACGGACCGGCGCGTTCGATCGCATCCACCTCAGCGCACCACTTCACGCGATGACAGGCAAATTGTGCGCATAGCAGTGACGGATCGCTCAGTCACATCACGAACCATAGCACAACACATGCAGTCTGTAACGCATCATCCAGTGTCTGCGCGTACCATTCGACGCCGTTTACAGCAGAGTGGTCTGTCCGCAAGACGTCCATTGCTTTGTCTACCCTTGACGCAGAACCACAGACGTCTCCGCCGCCAATGGTGCGATGACAGAAGGATGTGGACGGCAGAATGGAATGAAATTGTCTTTACTGACGAGTCACGCTTCTGTCTGCAACACCACGATGGTCGCATTCGAGTCTGGAGACACCGTGAAGAGAGGATGCTGAACAGCTGCGTTATGCACCGCCACACTGGCCCTGCACCGGGTATTAAGGTATGGGGCGGTATTGGATATCACTCTCGCACACCTCTAGTACGCATTGCCGGTACTTTAAACAGCCAGCGCTACATCTCCGAGGTGTTGGAGCCAGTTGTCCTTCCTTACCTTCAGGGCTTGCCCACAGCCATATTTCAACAGGATAATGCGCGACCACACGTGGCACGCATTGTCCAACGGTTCTTCGTCAATCGCCAGATTGAATTGCTTCCCTGGCCGCCTCGCTCTCCGGAACTTTCGCCGGTAGAAAACATATGGTCCATGGTTGCTCTACGATTGACCCAGATTCTATCCCCAGCTGTCACAGCAGATCAACTTTGGCAACGTGTGGAAGCTGCTTGGTCTGCTGTACCCCAAGAACTTATCCAAAGTCTCTTTGAATCAATGCCGAGGCGTGTGGCAGCGGTGATCTCCGACAATGGCGGCTACTCTGGCTACTGATTTTGGCAGGAACCACACTTCACAGAAGTCTATAAATTTAATCATTTGATACTTGGTCAACATGTTATCTACAAAATAAATTTTGTTGTGATATCTCTTGTCTTTCTTGGTGTTGCAATTTGGGTGGCCAGCAGTGTAGTACAATTGCAATTATTTCTTTTGCAGCAAACTATTTTTTATTACCGCTTACCAAAATCGTCTAAAAAATATACGAACAGCCTCTGTAAAATAGTTCCGTAGCTGACTAACTGACAAATAACGCACAGACCGAACCGCTGGACCTAAAGGGCTGAAATTTTGCATGGCGATTCTTCTTATAGTGTAGGGGTGCACTAAGAAAGATTTTTGAAAAACTCGTTTTAGATTTTTTAAATTAAATTTTTAAGCTGTTTTTGTAACTTTTATAAGTTTGCATTTAAAATAATAATCTGAGGGTTATAAAATTTACATCACGAGAAAGATCCTAAAAAATTCCTTTAAAAGGGAATTTTTTTCGAATCTTTACCTCCATTTTCTGATTTTTGGTGAATTTTTAAATATTAATTTTTAGAATTTTTATATATTAAATGCTGATCACGTGGTTTCTTTTCTTTTTGTGATGCTTTAAATTAATTTTTTGTCACGTGCATAGCAATTAAATAAGTTGACATAAAAATTTTTTCTTTCTAATCCGGCAGACGATTGGACATTATCCAAAAAAATATTAAAATACAGTAAAAGAAATAACCCTCAAACTCTACTATATTAACTGTACTATAGTAGAGTTTATAATGTATAATAATTGTCATCGTAATAACATCAAAAGTAGTGCCAAATATTAATATTTACATTGTATTTTGGACCTAAATTTCTTAACAAATTTAGAAAAAATAATTTAGCTTAATATATTTCGAACAATTCGCATTCTAATAGGACATTTTCATGCAAAAATAATTGCTGCAGAGATTCTAAAACTAAAAGTAAATTTATGGAAGTATAACAAAAGAGTATAAAAATAGTAGTGGTAAATGTATTGTTACTTATTAAGCAATAATTATTACTTAATAAGTAATAATACATTAAGCTTATTAAGCTTAATTTATTATAATACATTAAGCTTAATTTATTTTGAACAATTTGCATTCTAATAGGACATTTTTATACAAAAATTGCTACAGAGATTCTAAAACTAAAAGTAAATTTATGGAAGTATAACAAACAGTATAAAAATAATAGACCACTATTATTTTCCCACACAACCATACAGAGCTAATGGTCGTCTATTAGAGCTCGAAATTCATCCATGACATCCAGGACGTACTATAGAACTCTATAAGATGAAAAAATAGATGTCTAATAGTCGTGCTTCATTTCGACGTCTATTAGACGTCTAGACGCATTATATACATCTATAAGGGCCTGTTCACATAGGAGTCCGTTGCGTTGCGTTAAGGAAAAGATGACGTTGAGACGAAAATAAACCAATCATATGCCTCCAAACGATTAGCAATGAAATTTTTAACGCCTATGATTGGTTTATTTTAGTCTCAACGTCATCTTTTCCTTAATGCAACGAACGGACTCCTATGTGAACAGGCCCTAAGTCCTCCAAGTTTCGATCTATGGTTGGCGTCTATAAAAGATTGTTCCCAACTGCAACTGAATGAGGAATTTGCACGTTTTTTATTTTACATTTATGATATAGAAAATAGAAAAATATGATCGAAAGCATCTATTTTTTTTTAGTTTTAGAACTCTAAAAGCTAACATAATTTGTTTTTAAACGCGCACTATTTACTTTGTCTCAAAAACGCTACTTTTCCTACGCGGATACATATGACGTCGCAACGCAACATAGCGCTTTTGTTTAGACCGTTGACGACCATGTTACGTAGTTTCAGTTAGATATCTAGCGTTTTTTAAATTTTCAAGATGTCAAAGTGTGCTAAAACACCATTTAAATATTGCTTAGCTGCTATGAAACGCTAAGAAAAAAATAATCCAGCATTTTCTACTAAGAGAACCCACTGGTGTTGTGAAGATCATTTTTCGGTAAGTTAATTTCTTCATTCTGTTAACATATGAAATGTAACTTTTAATGAGAATTCAATGTTGCTTCAAAATGGCGCTACAAGAAAAATATATAAGTATATAACTTTGTTCCATTATGCATATTAATTTGCTTACAATAAAGATTCAAACTATGAAATTAATGTTTTACAAGATTAGTCTAATATTTTTATTAGCCAAAAGCAATATCAATCTATATACAGTGATTTCCGCTTATAAGAATCCCATTTGTTATTACTGTTTTTGTTTCTTATAAGCGGTTGATTCTTATAGCCGAAATTTAGGTTTTGGGACAGGCTCACACGCACCTATATATACATATATTAGATAATTTACCATAAAATACTCTTTAATTTACGTTAATTATCTTTTATTAAAATTATTTTTTTTAATTTTAAAAACACAACTTAATTTCTAGAGTTATAAGTAGATACACATAATTATAGTAAGAGAAGAAAAATTCCAATATTTGTTACAACATACCTGCTTAACAGTTTTAACATTTCAACTACAGGAAGGGAGCAAGAAAAAGTTTTCTATGGAAGTTTGACGTAATGAAGTTTTCAGGAGGCTGTTTATACCTCTTTCAATACCAATAGTCTCAGACGAAGATTCACCTTCTAGCTTACGTTTCACGGTTTGATAACGTGCTGAATATAATAATGTCACGTTTGTCTTAGTCATAGTGGACACTTCAAAGATTTATGTGTTTCAGAGTCCAGGAAGCCGCAACCAGGATGTGGGAGGCGGGAAAAATGAGTCCCTGTATTTGTTTGTCAGAGGAGAAAAGTGAAATCGGACCCGGACGGGTAAAGATGCCCCCGGGTCAAGCTAATAGGACAGTGTTGGGCTAAAGCGCTTAAGGGGAAACTATTAGTGTAAGATGATTCTTAAAACCGGTGGATTGATTCTTTAAAGCGAAAATTTTAGCATGGAAATAATACATTTGTTTTTGTTTTTGCGATATTGATTCTTATAAACGGTTGATTCTTATAACCACTGATCACTATAAGCGGTGGTTACTGTATATAAAACAGTTCCGTAACTGACTCACTGACTGACATACAACGCACAGACCAAACCGCTGGACCTAAAGGGCTGAAATTTTGCATGGCGATTCTTCTTATAGTATAGGGGTGCACTAAAAAAGATTTTTCAAAAATTGTTCTTAGATTTTTTTAAATTAAGTTTTTAAGCTGTTTTTGTAACTTTTTTTAAGTTTGCATTTAAAATTATAATTTGAGGGTTATAAAATTTATATCGCGAGAAAGATCATAAAAATTCCTTTAAAATGAAATCTTTTTCGAATCTTTACCTCTATTTTCTGATTTTTGGTGAATTTTTAAAAATTAATATTTAGAATTTAATTTATTAAATGTTGATCACGTGATTTCTTTTTCCGGTACTTTAAATAAATGTATCGTCACGTGCATAACAACTAAATAGACAAAAAAAATATTTTTTTTCTTGCTAATGCGGCAGACGATTGGACATTATTTTGTCTATAAAAATATCCCTTACGATTTTTTTATAAATATAAATATTTATAAAAACATCAATTTCTACATCAATTGTATATATTGATCGTCGTATTTATTATAAATATATATATATATATATTTATTATTTTTTTTTTGGCATTAATTGCATACATTGACCGTTGTATTTAATTTGAATGTACTCCGTAGCGAAGTGCGGGTTTACAGCTAGTTTATGAATAAATTTGTATGATACGTTTACTGAAATTTTAAGGCTATACTGTTGCTGCATTTTGATAATTAAATATTATGTCAATGATATAGCTTATCAGGAAATAGTTTAAAAGTCTATGGCAAAGTTTTCACCATAGTGACAAACCCCATGAGAGAGTTAATTTAAATCTTATAAAAGCATGCATGGTTATGTAATTATGCAATTAGAATACTGTATTAAACTTAATTTAAACTTTGACATTTCAGAATGTATTTTTTTAGCTTCATTCATGTATGCAGTAGCGTTTTTAGAAATTCCTTTTGTGGTAGGTGGGTTACAACCCGCTACCACAAGTCAGTAATAAAATGTAGTCAGTAATAAAAATTAAGTTTATTTCATATTTTTACCTTTAAGGAACTTTACCATGTTTCCTTATCTTTCAGTTGGAGGAGGACATGGAAAATTAGTCGCAGTGGCATTTGATAAATCATTTTTGAGCTCAGTAAGAGATTCAAAATACTTATTTCTTTCAATTTTCTCATCTTTCTTAATGTTGTGGCGTCACGACAAGTAGTAAGGCATTATCTCTCTGAGGCATTTTGAAGACATTCCACAACTATTGATCCATACCAAGAAAGACAGAGTTCTAATTTACAAAACGAAGGCCAAATTTTTAAAACAAAACTTAACAATTTATTAACAAGAAAAAATTTAAACATTAGACATTTTCGACATATACACTTAATTTACGTGCAGATTTACAGTGCGCGCTCCAGGGCCCATTCCGGCCCAAGAAAAAAACAGGAACCTAGCAAACACACGTCTATCCCGCTCGGATTTTATACAGCGTCTCTCCCCAATGTCTGGATTTTCAAAAAGGGGTGGAGGGGGCGGCAGATGCCGGCAGATTATCGGCTGACAGCTTTAGTGGCTTGGAACCGAACAACACATTCCTTGAAAACACGCAGCTGTGTTCCAAGCGCTTGTGGGTTCTTTGGAAAAATAACCTCATCTTTCCAGTACGCTACAACGTAGTACTCCAAATTTGTAAACTGACCAAAGTTACATCCCTTTATTTGGGTCATCCACAAATTTAATTTTATTTAAATGCGTTGATACTTCCTATTAATTCAATAATAGTTTTTCCTTTTCCCTGAAGTTCAAGATTGAGTACATTCATTTTAGTTGTTATGTCTGTAAGAAAGGCTAAATCACCTAACCAGCTATGATCACTAAGTTCTACATGATTTTCGCTTCTAGACTCTACAAACTGTTTTATCTCTGGAAGAAGCTCTAAAAATCGTTCCAAGACTTTTCCCTTACTAAGCCACCTTATTTCAGAATGTAACATTAAAGTATTAATAGAAGCGGAAGATTAATTTTTGTAATATGATTCTTAATAACTTGGTATATGTTTTACCCACGTGTATTCCCTTTTAATGGTAAAACTGACAGTATATCTTCCTTTGCTGAGCAATCTTTGAAAACTATCCTTATAAAAATATTTATTTGTGCTACATTACAGATATCTGTTGATTCATCACACTGTAAACTTAGAAAAACACATTTTTGTAAATCATCTTTTAATTGTTCTCTGATATTCACAGATATTGCTTCTATTCTACGAGTTACTGAATTTCTGGATAATTGAACTTCTTGGATAGCTAACAAAATTTCATTCTTATTTTTAAATTCTTGAAATAATATCTCTGATGCAGCAAACATTAATTCTTTAATTATGTTACCATCCTTAAAAGGTTTTTTGTGCATTGCAAGTATATGTGCAATCTTAAACGATGCAATAGTAGCAGCTTTTGATTTATCCACTGGCCTGGTAAACAAAGATTGTTGGGCAATTAATGCGGTTTTCATTTCTTTCAATTTACATTTTCTTAAATTGCTGTTAGGAGGATATTCAGTATCATATTTTTTATGAACTGTTGTGAAATGTCGTTCTATGTTGCATTTTTTCCCAACAGTAACTGTTGAACCACAAGTCAGACAAATACATTTCTTCTTAAAATGTATAAAAAAAATATTTCTCTTCCCATTCTTCATGAAAATTATTCTTGTATACACGTTTTTTTCTTTGGTTCCTGTGCTGACATGATTATGGTAACTACAAAGTAATTGCTAATATATAATGATGACTAACATAACTAGAACAATATTTTTATACCTGGATGAAACCACTTATTAGTTCATGCACAACTTCTGATAAATAAAAGTTCTGTATATAAACGTATTCCAAACTCAACGAATCTATCTCACTGCCCTCTCCGTAGCTTATGACCAACGTCACGCATTAACAAGCATCGGCACATTGCCGTTATGAAGAGAAAATATTCCTGGTCAGTGGCGTAACAATTAGATAAAACCGAAAACTATACAAATAATCAACCAAATTAATACCTACAGTTAATGTATTTTCTCTATATACATATAACTATTAAACTAAAGAAATTTCTGAACAATTACGGCCATTAACAGTGGTATTGTATTTTATAGATAGAACAAATAAGTTTTTAGACATTTCATGCCCGAGTCCTCACCCAACAGATAAAGATAGGCCACTGTTCTTTTTAATAAATTCTGTGCATAATTTTCAAAATATAAGAAATAACTGGTTGAATAAAAAAAAATCAGACAACTATTAGAGTGTTAAAAAAAACTAAGGTTACAGTCTTGAATTAAATTAGAATTACTGTTAAGTTCTAGAGTGGTTCCACTTACACATTTTGATGGTGAAAGCCTTGATATTGGGTCTTATTTTAAAGAGAAGGATGATGGTTACAAGGCATTACCCCAGATAGACATTAATGAAGCTAAAATGGCCAAAGAGGCGATAAAACTGCCTCTTCAAACGATGGAGGAGCTACACAATAATGACACCAGAACTGTTAGATAGTATATTATTATTTTATTATTACTCTTTAGTAAGATAAATATTTCAGAGCAGACTTAATATAAAATACACACTCACAAAATTGAAAGATTGCCTGAAGAGAAATTTACTGAAATATCAGTGAAATTGCAGATCAGCAATATTTTCCTATTTGAGTTCATAGAAAAATTTTATGGTATAGAATTAACATTGTTCATTTTAATAGACAAGTTTTTGAATGTTATGAAATATATTCTAGTAAATATTTTGTGTATGTTTTGTGAATTCATATTTATATTCTATGTTTGTTTATTTTTTTTTTTTTAGTATGAAGTAATTACTCAGACTAGTGGCATAAGTCTGGGAAACAAGCTACGGCAGATGCTGTCAAAAATACTGACGAATGAATTAGCAACAAAATTTAGCTGGTTGGGCGCAAAAGAAAAAGCTTTCTGCAACTTAAAAATTTCTCATCTTATATTTAGTAAGCAATTATTCAAATTTTTTCTTTATTATTTCACTAATATGTCTATTTAGAATTTAAAATCGTTTTCATCCTTTGAGTTTAGCTATTTTTATTTATACCTAAAATTATGTTTCATTTTTAGATTAATATTATATATATATATATATATATATATATATATATATGGGAATGAGGCAGACCGTACCAGAAGATTGCGGAATAGCTACGTTGTGCAGAATGGCTACTAGATGTCGCTGAGGTTTGCGCGGCAAGGTAAAACGTGCGTGAAGAGAAAAACAGGAGTTCGGTCGTAGGGAGTGACGAGTTAGGTCATCTCCGCGAGACTGCCCACGCATCGAATTGATTTGTGTTGAATGGTGAAGAGAGCGGTTATTTTAATTCTGAATGTCCCTATAACTGTCTAGTAAATGTCCCGTGTAATTGTCATGTCCCAAGAATAATAAATAAATACTTGTTTGTGCAAAAATATGCATTATCATTCCCCTAGACATCTTGCCATCCTATATATATATATATATATATATATATATATATATATATATATATATATATATATATACACAGTCGAACCTCCATATATCGAAGTAGCAAATTGCCGAAAAAAAATTCGATATATAGAAATTTCGATATATAGAAATGAGCTTAGTTTTATCATAATTCTCCTAAAAAAATTAAAGCTAATTTTCGTATACGAAACTCCATTTCTAATTTATATGCGAATCCCATTAAATGAAAGTTAATAACTAAAAAATGAATTAATATGAAAGATTTATTGAGTACTACATACCTTTAAAAAAACAATAATCCAGGCAGTGGTTACAATGATCACAGTTACATTTTTTATTTATTCAGTCCACTTAAAACTTAATCAGGGGCATTTTCCGCAAATTAAAGTCCATGACATATTGTTTCAAATGCCAAAAATTTAGAGATTTTGTTCTAAAGTGGAATAAAATCTCCCAATTTCTCTTGAAAAAATTTCGATTTATAGAGATTTATTCGATATATAGAAACAATTTTTCTATGTAATGAACATGGAGATTTGCTAAGAGTTCGATATATAGAAAATTTCGATATGTGGAAGTTCGATATATGGAGGTTCGACTATATATATATATATATATATATATATATATATATATATATATATATATATATATATATATATATATATATATGTGTGTGTGTGTGTGTCTGTCTGTGTATGTAATATTTTAGTTATATTAAATGTGTGCATATTAAGAGTATGCATTAAGTTAAAACCCATCTCACAAAATGTGAACGATATTAAGGTAAACCTAGTGATATTTTCTAACGAATTAAAAATTTATTTATTGTACTTCTAGGTGCAGCTAGGAGAAATCCATTGTACAAGCAGGTGACTGACTCAGAAATTGAAACCGTCATCAAAGACTGGTTAAGGCATGCAAATGCTAGGAGTTCAAAACAAAAAGAAAATTGCATGGGGGAAATTTTATGATTTTGTATTCAATAAAGCCTTTTATTAAAACATTTTTTCTTTCTTTCTTTCTTGCAGTATTAAAAATATATTTATGTTAAAGAATGTGAACACAAACAATTCTGGATTAATTATTGAAAAAGATATCTATGATGAAAATCCAACTGAAGCAGAAAAGTTTTTATAAAAATAAATTATGATTTTCATGGATATACTTTTTGAAACTTAATTTATTATGTCCTATTAAAGTTACTGTTATAAGTAATGATGGCTGAAAAAATAAAGAGATATGAGATATCTATATTTTCAACCAGTTTACTGTTGCAGGGTTGGGTTTTTGACATTACAAGCATCAAAAACTGGTTTAAACTGTCAAAAACCTATGACGAATAAATAAGTCTTAATCACAATAGCTATTAAAAAGGAAGAAACTTGTCTTCAAGCAAATTTAAATGGTAATTCAATATTCAAATTGGGTTTTAATTGTAAAATGTATATTTATTAATTAGAACAATTACATTTAAAAAAAAAATTATCTATGCACTTATAATAGTTCAGTTATTCAATTGGAAAATTAGCAATTTGGTTAATTTTCTTTTTTTCTTAAATTTCAGAATGCATTAATACCAAGTTTTAATGTAAAAATATTTTTACATTAGAGCTAAATCTTTTTACATTATTTAGATTTAATGTAAAAATATTAGTTTTATTATTATAATATTTAATATTATAATTATTTTTAAATATTTTTACATTAAACATTAGTAATAATATTATTATTTAAGTAATAATATATATCGCTATTTTTGGCAGTTATAATGTATGATAATTGTCATCGTAATAACATCAAAAGTAGTGGTAAATATTAATATTTACATTGTATTTTAGACCTAAATTTCTTAATAAATTTAGAAAAATTAATTGAGCATAATATATTTCGAACAATTTGTATTCTAATAGGACATTTTCATGCAAAAATAAATGCTACAGAGATTCTAAAACTAAAAGTAAATTTATGGAAGTATAACAAAAGAGTATAAAAACAATAGTGGTAAATGCATTATTACTTATTAAGTAATAATTATTACTTAATAAGTAATAATACATTAAGCTTAATTTATTATAATGCATTAGGCTTAATTTATTTTGAACAATTTGCATTCTAATAGGACATTTTTATGCAAAAATAATTGCTACAGAGATTCTAAAACTAAAAGTAAATTTATGGAAGTATAACAAAGAGTATAAAAATAATAGACACTACTATTCTAAAAGTTTCAAATGTCTAGCTAGTCGGGAAGTTAGTTAAAAATCGATTGCAAGATTTGTACTGGACAAACACACACTCACAAGAAAGCAAGTTAATAAAAACATGGTAATAAACAACAATGAGATTGCCCATCTTCGTAATAGGCGGGATACCGTGTAATAGCTGCACGCTGGATCGACTACATCAACTCCTGCTTTTGTCGTATTGTAATCCAGTATATTCCCGATTTACCGCGGTTGAATCCCGACTACCAATGAATGGAAAGGAATACAAGGGTCAGAAAATTAGACCTGCGTTAGAAAGGGTGTAGCTATAAATAGAAACTGCTTAGAACATTCAAACATTACATGTAAAAACAAACCATTCAAAATTACGAAAATGTTGCATTTTGTACACAGGCGCGCCCCCTGAAGGTTTAAAACTTAATTTTCTCGGTTTCAGTTAAGTATGGGTTGCCTCCTTGTTGCATAACACTATCCAGTTATACTTTTTATCATAATACCCAAAGTGCTGGGTGTACCAGCCTTCATCGAAAGCTTTCGTATCATCCAGTAGGAATGATAGGTTTGGTCAACAGCGGGCGTGTCCAACTCTCGGGACGCATGCGGCTCGGAACAGCTAGTAATGCGGCCCCTCAAGATCGTAAACTTAATACGAGGCTGCCATCTTGGAGAAGAAATATCCTTTGCTTCACATTCGCGCCTTACTCGTGCCATCGCTTCTTTGGCACTCCATGCATTTGGGAACAACTAACTACTTTCAAAGATGGAGCTTACGATGAACAAATTTAGATCAGAAATTTCTAAAGAGCGCCAAGAGAAATCACTCAGAATTGCAACCATTTCCGTCGAACCAGACTCTGTTGCGATTACATTCTCAAAAACAAGGTCGAATATCCCACTAGTTTTATGTTCACGTTGCCGTCTTTTTTTGATTTCATAGCGGACAAATAAAGGAATAATTGTTACTCATATACGTTATTATATGATTTATATGCGGCCCAAAAGCATCTTAACTGAGCAGCCCAGGAACGCCAAAAAGTTGGTTTACATGGTCTACATCAGGAATTCTCAACCATTTTAACGTATGATTACATTCCTTCATAACGGTCCTCTGGAAAGCAAAATTTCAGACGCTAAATCCGTCCGTCGTGGCGAGTTATAATTTTGACAGCGCACCAAACCCAGTCTGTATCGCTTGAGCAAGCAGTAAACAGCTAAACAGAAAAGTACCAAAATACGTCAAAATTTTGACATACATATATGTATATACAGTCGAACCTCCATATATCGAACTTCCACACATCGAAATTTTCTATATATCGAACTCTTAGCAAATCTCCATGTTCATTACATAGAAAAATTGTTTCTATATATCGAAAAAATCTCTATATATCGAAATTTTTTTCAAGACAAATTGGGAGATTTTATTCCATTTTAGAATAAAATCTCCCAATTTTTGGCATTTGAAACAATACGTCGTGGACTTCAATTCGCCGAAAATATCCCCGATTAAGTTTTTAGTGGACTGAATAAATGCGAACATTTCTTTGAACTTTCCGCAAAACTCACTGTTCAGCAAGATATTCGTAGTTTTTTTAAAAAAGAATGTAACTGTGATCATTGTAACCACTGTCTGGATAATTGTTTTTTTTTTAAGGTATGCAGTACTCAATAAATCTTTCATATTCATTCATTTTATAGTTATTAACTTTCATTTAATGGGATTCGCATATAAATTAGAAATGGAGTTTAGTATAGGAAAATTAGCTTAATTTTTTTAGGAGAATTATGATAAAACTAAGCTCTATTCTATATATCGAAATTTCTATACATCGAATTTTTTTCCGGCAATTTGCTACTTCGATATATGGAGGTTCGACTGTATATACATACGTACATATATATAGAGACATATATACTTAACACATACATGCATATATACATACAAAAGATGAAAGCAACGATAAGTAATCCTACGTTAATAACCCATGGTAGTTTCGTTAGAAGAGACTACCTGGAATTTCTTTTTTTTTATAGTGAAAAACAGTATTATTTTAAGGTTTCAGTTCTTTTAATTTATGATTGTGATGAGAAGGAACAAATTAAATAAATTTTTATAGCAACTTTAAAAACTGAACACGCCGATGTGAATGTATTTCTACATAGTGCAGACAGTGGATATATATATATATATATATATATAACACATACATACATATATACAGATAAAACAGGTAAGCAACGATAAGTAATCCTACTTCAATAACCCGCGGTAGTTTCGTTAGAAGAGACTACCTGGAATTTCATTTTATGTTTGTAGCACCCTTTTGAATAAGATTAAAATCACGGAGCACCCTAGTTAGAATTTTAGTTTTTCAATTTTTTAAATATTGCGTTACACTAGAACATATTTCAGGAACGTGTCAAATTTAAGTTCAAATAAATATTCATTCCAATGCTGATTTTATTGATTTATTAAAAGATGTAACTACCAAACACTAGAATAGGATAAACTTAATGCAGTTTCAAAAATAGCCGTGGAATTTAGTGTAGTGTTACGTTACAGGACTACGATGGAAGTTTCTAATAATTACAAGATAAAAAGAACATTTTATATACCATGTTTTTAAATTTTCTGTTGAATCATATAAACTTGACAATTCTATGTATTAATAAATAGTTTTAAAAAATTTTTTTTATGAATTATCCCATCAAGTTGAAAGAAAATGAAGTTAATTGGAAGTTAGCTTGCGTTTAACTTTTCGTTCCCGTCCCGGCCGATAGATGGTTGCACCAGTGTACAACACAAAATTAACTGAAAATTAATCCATTCCTGCTTGAAGATGGTAAAAGTATTAAATTAATGCATCGTCATCGTGTTCTGAGCATTTCTAAAAGTTTCATATGTCTAGCTAGTCGGGAAGTTAGTTAAAAATCGATTGCAAGATTTGTACCGGATAAAGAAACACACACACACAAACAAACAAGAAAGCGAGTTAATAAAAACTTGGTAATTACGGGAACCCTCGTATAACACAGCAACCTATAACACGGTTTCTCTCTAACGCGATAAAAAAATCGCGAAACCCTTTGTACACAACAATGTACTTCTATAGCACTAGATAACATGATTTTTGTTTAACACATTTAAAAACTAAATTACCTTAAAATAATGACGGGAAGGAATAATGAACTATAGTAGTTTTACAGAAAAACGTATAAACAAATTAAAATTTATTAGTTTATAACTCTATAAAATTACGAAAAAGGCCTAGGCTTAGCTGAAAATCTTGAATCATTTTTGCTGAATGCGGACCCTTTCACTGAAAGCAGCCGAAAATTCAAAAGGGAGCTGCTAAATTAATTGTCCATCTCCATACTGTGAATCTACAAAGACCTTGTAAGAACCAGCAAATAAACCAAAATTACAGATATTTTAAAGAGGATAGAAGGTGCAAAAAATTTAAATGAAGTAAAAGGTTCTGAAAGTGAAGGTGATATCGTTCAATCGAAAAACCGTTCTCGTTTGATTGAACTGAGCAGTGATGAGGAAGAAATTTATTAAATTAAGGTCTCATTAAATGAAAATATTTTTTTTTCCTTTTCGTTTTGTGTTATACATGCATTTACATTTTTAATAAAAATTAAATTGCTTATATGGAATTTAAAAAAAAAAAAATTTGTTTTTAATAAGTTTTCACAACGTAACCCGCCCCCCCCCCTTTTTTCAGCTGTTTCTGGATCTCATATAACACGGTTTCACACAAAACAACATTTTCTAGGAACCTATCTACCGTGTTACCTGTACACTTTAAAAAAGTTACTACTGAACCCAATAAAAAGAAATAGGGTTACTAAACAGCTTGAAATAAAAAGAAAATTTCGTCATTTTTAATTTTATGTCTCACAGACATAATTAAAAATAGAAATGGCAGAGAGAGAGCTAGAGAGATTCCTCGGAAAAAAAAGTAACGTTATTATGTGGCCTCCTACTTACTACGTATCTAAAGCCAGATTTAAACTTGTCACTGAGCATGCGCAGAAACAAATTTACTTTATTATGCTGCCTCCTGCTTAGTAGGTACCTAAAGCCAGATTTAAACTTGTCACTGAGCATGCGCAGAAACAAATTAACGTTATCATGTGGCCTCCTGCTTAGTAAGTACCTAAACTTACTGTCCGACCACTGTACGAAGAACCACTGTTGGCATAGTGCCAAGACGATTCTATTCACGCTGTAGGTAAGGCTGCTGAGGAAGGAGGGGGAAAAGTCTCGTATTCTCTCGACATTCTTTAGAATCGGTTACTAACTGCGCTTGCTTGCTTTTTCCTCGTCTGTTATTTTGATTATTATATTAAAATTAATGGGTCCTTTACCCAACACAACTGCTCGGAATAAGCCGTTCCGTAGTGATTGTAAACGTATAATACACAATGTAATTAAATTGTGTGATAAAGAAGCACTAGAAGGAAATGTTATTGTTCCACTTTCGCAATCCCTAAAGAGAGCTAGTGAAAAACCGGGATATCAATGTCCAGTGTAAAAAGAATACGCAGAGAAGCAAAGGGTGAAGAAACTCCAAAATTTGAATCTCCGAGGAAACGTCAGAAAAAAAGAACCACCGAAAACGTAGCTTTAGATAATTTTGATTTTGATGTAATCCGAAAATATCCACTCCTATAAAACTCCTACTTTTTAAATAGATTTGCTTCTTTCTTTTTATTATTTTGAAATTATTATTCACATATTCGATCAAAAATAAAGTTTAAAAAAATAACTTTAAAATTGCGAACAAAAAGCAGTCTGAAATACATTCCGTATTTCACAAACAAACACATCCGAAAATATGACGTTTTCCCCTATTTTCTAAGTAGACTAGCTTTTCTCGCGCATGCGTAACAGCTTCCAGGGACCTTGCTTCCGTGGTCGGACAGTAGATTTAAACGTGTCATTGAGCATGCACAGAAACAAATTTGCTTTATTATGCGGCCTCCTGCTTACTAAGTATCTAAAGCCAGATTTAAACATGTCACTGAGCATGCCCAGAAACAAATTAACGTTATTATGTGGCCTCCTGCTTAGTAAGTACCTAAAGCCAAATTTAGACATGTCACTGAGCATGCGCAGAAACAAATTAATGTGTTTATGCGGCCTCGTGCATAGTGAGTGTCTAAAGCCAGATTGAAACATGTCTCTGAGCATGCGAAGAAATCAAATTTTTTTAATTGTAAATTATCGCTTGTTAACAGAAACTGCGGTTACAAAAACCAAATTTCACAAATCTACATATTACAATCTTTCGTTTAAGACCAAAATGAAGTAGATGGATGCAGTAGTTTTCTATTGCGGAATGCCCCCAAAATCGGCTTAGCAATTTAAATATATAGATAGCGGCATCCTTTGGCTGATCTCACGACACCCTAAGTGCCGTGGCACACTGGTCGGGAATCACTGGTCTACACTTATAGTTTCTGTTTTCGAAGAAAGAAAAAAACTGGCACTTAAATTTAAGCCTATCTCTTTCCACGGCCTGCGATCCCAGCGTGAAATTATCTCAGAAAACCACCTTTATTCGACAGTTTTGTTGGGAAAGAAAAGGCCAATTCTTTCGCAAAAGAAAACCAGCTGAGCCAAACAAAGAAGTTTATGTTTGCACAGTTCTTTTCACACATGAATTTTCTTATCGCGATATCTGACTCAGGCCCATTGTTCAGTTCGTTCCTGACTCAAATTGTGAATTTAAAAAAAAGGAGTAAGATATAAATCAGAAATTTTCGTGGCCTTTTTCTTCTTTTTCTCTCCGTCGTATTTCACACGTCCATTTAGCGCTAAATGGTGGTGTGTTTTTTATGGCTCCGTGACATGTTAGAAAGCAATCGTCTGCGCTTTAGACCTTGAATTGTTGTAGTGTTGTGTGCTGTATACATTCCCTGCTTGAGCGGCGGGGTGTATTGTTTGTCGGCGCAACGCAGACGTGCAAAAACGATATTTCATTCATGCCATTCTCTAATTTTATTAGAGTCGAGCGTCGTTAAATTGGCTCCCGATCACGTGATTTTTCGGAAACAAAAACGAAGGCCAAAATCGCGCCATTCACAAAAAAATTGATTGCATATCGGGTCATGTGTGAGCAATAATTCTGGCATTTTATGTTTTGTGTTTGTGGTTATACCATTTCAATCTAAGATTATAGCAAAATAATAGCTATAAAGCAGGAAAAAAAGTAGAATTTAGCTGCATGAGCAATCATATATGACATTTTTATGGAAAAAAAAATATATTTTAGGTAGTCTCTTCTAACGAAACTACCGGGGGTTATTAACGTAGGATTACTTATCGTTGCTTACCTCTTTTCTTTTTTTAACGTAGGATTACGTCCCTCCATAACGGTCCTGCGGAAAGGAAAATTTCAGAGGCTAAAAGTGTCAGTCCGTCCGTCGTCGCGAGTTATAATTTTGGCAGCGCGCCATACCCAGTCTATCGCTTGGACAGGTTAAATAGGAAAGCGCCAAGATGCGTCAAAATTTTGGCATACATGTCTATATATATATATATAAAACAGTTCCGTAACTGACTGACTGACTGACATACAACGCACAGATTTAACCACTGGAACAAAGGGCTGAAATTTTGCATGGCGATTCTTCTTATAGTGTAGGGGTGCACCTAGAAAGATTTTTGAAAAACTCCTCTTAGATTTTTTAAAATTAAATTTTTAAGCTGTTTTAGTAACATTCTTTAAAGCTTGCATTTAAAATAATTATCTGAGGGTTATAATATTTATATCACGAGAAAGATCGCAAAAATTCCTTTAAAATGAAATCTTTTTCGAATCTTTACCTCCATTTTCTGATTTTTGGTGAATTTTTAAAGATTTATTTTCAGAATTTATTTATTAAATGCTGATCACGTGGTTTCTTTTCTTTTTGTGATACTTCAAATTAATTTATTGTCACGTGCATAACAACGAAATAAATTGACAATTTTCTTTTTCTTTCTAATGCGGCAGACGATTGGACATTATTCCCTAAAAAATATTAAAATACAGTAAAAGAAATGTTCTTCAAACTGTACTGCATTAACTGTACTATATTCTTTAGTATGTTCTATTAGATTTAATTTGAAAATTTTATTCTACATTATTTTGTCTATAAAAATATCCGTTACGATTTTGCATTTAAAATAATAATATGAGGATTATAAAATTTATATCACGAGAAAGTGCTGGCTCTTTTAGCCAGCAAGGGTTTCACGGAGAATTTTAGCAGCTACAAGCCATGTTTAGATTTCTGTATGCATTGCAAAACGTTGTGAAAAGGGTAAGAAATAAGTTAAAAGGAGTTAGCCATAAAATTTCGATACGTAGAGGAAGGTTACAGAAAGCCGATTGTAATGGTCAACCACAGAATGGGATATTTTATAGCGTGTTTAGGAAGGAAAATGTTTATGGTAAAGAGGGAAAAACGTTGGAGAATAGCGCGGTGTCCTTTGACTTAGTAACCGATGAGTTAAGAAGGCCCCATAAGAAAGGCCAAGTAGTGAAGTTAGAATCGCGGTGAGTTAAAAGGCCCCATAATAAAAGAGTTGCGTAGGAGCGAGGGTTAGTCGAAAAAGCCCCTTAGAAAATGGAATAAGAATTGAAGGGAATGTGTGCCACAGTAAGTATTGTTGAGTTATAGAAAAGTTAGAGAGGGGGATTTAAGAAAAATAAAATATAAAGAAAAATGAAGGTAGAGGCGGGATGTAGAAAAATGTGAGAAAAGTATAGGTCCGATGAGAGTATGAATTTAATAAAGAAAAATATTATAGCCACTAGGAAAAAAGTTTTAAGGCGTAGGTGGAGTTTAAGATGAATAAGAAAATACTATGATTGGAAGGTAGAGAGAGGAATATGGAAAGTTCAGATTAATTTTAAGAGGAAGAAATCAGATTTTTAGAATTTCAGACAGAGAGGTATAGAGATAGACGAGGATTAGGAGACAGAAAGGCGCAGAGGGCGAATAGCCTACGGGCTGGCCCTGTGGTGAGACTTTCGAGTCCGCCCTGAGATCTATGGCGTGCGAACGGGAGGTCAGCAATTTTAAGGCTAGCCGATATTGGGGTAAGTCAGTCTTTGCCATTATTTCGTTTGACAGTACTATTTTAATATTAAATTTAAATTAAATATCACTTAAATGATACATACCTACTAAGGTGAGGACCCACATTAATGTTTAAGAATATTAATAATTTTAGCACATTATTAATTATTCATGTAGTTATGCGAATAGTATTCATTTTATGCCGTACAACTTAATTATTTATTTGTGGTAATAAATATTCTTTGTTAATTTGTAAATATTGGTCCTCATCATTTCTAAACACATAGTGATGTCTCTTTTCTACAGACTTACATGCTGGGTTAAAACGAAGCTAGATAATTAGTAATGAGTAATTAGCAATTAGTAAACGAACCTGTTGAAAAAATTTTAATCATAAAATATCTTAAAAAATGTTTTAACGGCACAAAACCCATATTATCCACCCAGCAAAAGATCTTAAAAATTCCTTTAAAATGAAATCTTTTTCGAATCTTTACCTCCATTTTCTGATTTTTGGTGAATTTTTAAAGATTAATGTTAAGAATTTAATTTATTAAATGCTGATCATGAGATTTCTTTTTCTGGTACTTTAAATTAATTTGTCGTCACGTGCATAACAACGAAATTGACAAAACAAAAAACTTTTTTTTCTTGCTAATGCGGCAGACGATTGAACATTATCCAAAAAAATTATTAAGATACAATAAAAGATATGATCCTCAAACTGTACTATATTCTTTAGTATGTTCTATTAGATTTAATTTGAATATTTTCTTCTACATTATTTTGTCTATAAAAATATCCCTTACGATTTGTTTATAAATATATTTTTTTGTATTTTTTTATATCAATTGTATACATTGATTGTCGCATTTATTATAAATATATATATATATATATATATATATATATATATATATATATATATATATATATATATATATATATATATATATATATATATATATATATATATATATATATATATATATATATATATATATATATATTTGGCATTAATTGCATACATTGACCGTTGTATTTAATTTGAATGCACTCCGTAGCGAAGTGTGGGTTTTCAGCTAGTCTATATATATATATAAAACAGTTCCGTAACTGACTGACTGACTGATTGACATATAACGCACAGACCGAACCACTGAACCCAAAGGGCTGAAATTTTACATGGTGATTCTTCTTATAGCGTAGGGGTGCACTAAGAGAGATTTTCGAAAGAAATTTCTTAGATTTTATTCCTCAAATTGTACTATATTAACTGTACTATATTCTTCAGTATGTTCTATTAGATTTAATTTGAATATTTTCTTCTACATTATTTTGTCTCTAAAAATATCCCTTACGATTTTTTAGAAATATATTTTTTTGTTTTTTTCCCATCAATTGCATACATTTATCGTCGTATTTATTATAAATAAATAAATAAATAAATAAATATATATATATATATATATATATATATATATATATATATACAGAGTGGAATCTCGATCGATCGTTTTCGGATCCATCGTTTTTCCGTATGTGTCGTTCATTTTATCCAGTCCCAACGATCATATTGCTTTGTTATGTTTCCGCATCTATCGTTTTCCCGCCTTTATCGTTCATTTCAATCGGTCCCTTGAAAAACTATAGATCGAGATTCCACTAAATATATATATATATATATATATATATATATATATATATATATATATATATATGACATTAATTACATACTTTGCAGCTGTATTCAATTGGAATGTAATCCGCAGCGAAGTGCGGGTTTTCAGCTAGTACATATATACATACAAAAGTTGTAAGCAACGACTGGTAATTCTATGTTAATAACCCGTGGTAGTTTCGTTAGAAGAGACTACCTGAATTTTTTTTTCATTTCTCTTTACGCGAAATATAATTAAAACCTCCCTCCCTCTTCGAAAGAAAGAACAACAACAACAACAACAACAACAACAACAACAACAACACACTCACACACACCCGAAAAAAAGGAAGTCTAATAATTTCCCGAAATATTTACATTAGAATTTTTAAAATCTTATCCGGTAAAAACTACAAATGACTATCAGCCAAACAAGATAACTCTCGCTGCAACATATTGGCGAGTTGGCGTGGGTGGTTGGCGTTTTTTTAGAATTATTTATCCTCTGAAACAGTTTATTAGCTGAAGGAAGTTATCATCATTATTTAACTAAAAACTATTATTTCATTTGTGGTTACGTTTTGCGGCGGATGTCGGTCTTTGAAATAATTTTCCCTTGGTGAAATGTATATAAAAAAACATAAATGAAAATAAATAAATATGGTAACAGACAATGGTCTCTATTCTAACGTATTTAGTTTGTAATAAAAGACATCGTTCGAAATCCCACGAACACATTTATATTTCCATAACAATTAAAATATTACAACGTAATATTTCGTTACAGCATTACGAACAGTTACGAAAGTAACTTTATCTTGAGAAAGGCTGTCCGTTCACTGTTTTAAATATCCTGAATCGAGTTTGTTTTCTGTTGCCATTCCACAGAAGATAAACACGAACATATAACGAAATTCTCTGCGGAATCTTCACTTTTTATCTACACTCAAAGGCAAATCAACCCCTGCATTACGAAAAATGCCTAAGAAGAAGTGTTTTTTTTAAACTACACAAATATGCGAAAAATTTTTTGATATATTTTCTTTCGTCATGTTTAAAAGTTGGAAATTCATCGATTATGGTATGTTTCAATTTTCTGCCGCGTAATTTATTCGTAAACTGTTCCTTTTCGTTTCTTATATTCATTTTGTTAGATAAAACGTTTTGAGTGAAGAATTCATTTGCTTATAAACTTTGTCACCTAAATTATAAACTAATACTTTTTTCCATAAGGAATCAGTCTGCTTGAATGAATAGTTTTCCTAATGTTATATATATATATATATATATATATATATATATATATATATATATACAGGGTCCATAAGGAATCAGTCTGCTTGAATGAATAGTTTTCCTAATGTTATATATATATATATATATATATATATATATATATATATATATATATATATACACAGGGTGATTTTTTTTAATCTGACGCTACTCAGAGCCATCCGTAGCGCGACCTATCAGCCGGAATTGCACCAAAATTGATAGAAGGACTAAAAGACGACATGGCAAAGAGTTTCCGGTGAAAAGAAAAATAGTTCCAAAAGTCGCCGATAGGGGAAGATATGTCACTCTTGTTGTCGATGCACCGGAGAATTTGCATAAAAGGCAAGTAAAACATCAAACTACAAATTCACGACTATGTAGTCGACAGCAGCACCAGTATAAAGATAAGGGATTAAAGATAAGGGATTATATTAGGGGATTATATTAAGGAATTAAAGATAAGGGATTATAGGGGGCCATAAAGATAAGGGATGAATTAAAAAAAAGTTGTAAGCATACAAATGAATTACAAAGAAATTTCACTGCAACAACACTTTATGCAGCAAATTCACTTCTCCCTCCTTCAATGTGACCACAGTCCTGGTGGACGGCACATTACATTCTGAACACTACGTTTTCAAAGGCCAAGCGTAACATGTCACCAGGAATGTTCATCAAAGTCCGGAATATGTTGTCTTTTAGGCCGCCCAGTTCGAGACTCTACAAAGATACACCTTGGACTTTAAATAACCCCAAATAAAAATGTCACGTGGGTTAGGTCCGGGGAGTGAGGTGGCCATGCAAGGGGAAAAAAACGACTGATTACCCTTTCTTCTGTAAAGCGAAGGCGCAACAGATTCCGGACTTCTTAGCCCAAAATACTGGCGCTGCTGTCGACTACGTAGTCATGAATATATAGTTTGATGTTTTACTTGCCTTTTATGCAAATTCTCCGGTGCGCCGACCACAAGAGCGCCTTATCTCCCCCCATCGGCGACTTTTGGAACTAATTTTTTTTTCACGGAAACTCTTTCCCATGTCGTCCTTAGTCCCTCAATCAATTTTGGTGGAACTCTGGCTGACACATCGCGCTACAGATGGCTCTGAGTAGTGTCAGCACAAAAAAAAATCACCCTGTATATATATATATATATATATATATATATATATATATATATATATATATATATATATATATATACATATATATATATATATATATATATTTGGCATTAATTGCATACATTGACCATTGTATTTAATTTGAATGTACTCCGTAGCGAAGCACGGGTATTCAGCTAGTATTTTATATTTTGTTCTCTGAATTTGGAAGTAGTCCTTAAATTAATAAGTGCGTAATTCTAAAAATTTTAAATTTTTATTTATTTTTTTATTTTTTTTTTAACAAGGCATTATGTTATTTATGTCTATACAAAAGTAATATTTTTTTTGAAAATATTAAAAAAGGCTTTTTGAAAAACATGAGAGTTGCAGTGAAAGATATATATTCAAGTGCATAAATTAGAAATAAAATACATGCTTTAGCCAATCTCATATCTAAAAAAGAAATACTGAGAGAAAAATTACCCATAACATAGAAAGGGGATTGAAAATCTGCGAGATCAACTGACGTCTCACTATCGGCCATTTTCTAGACAATATTTATCTTTTCTTTCAGACAAAAAATTCTTAACGTCGGCCTACATTATTTTTTAAAATCAAACAATTTCCTTCTCTGTTTTTTTCACTAATACATCACTTAAAAAATCAAAATAAAACACCAGCACCGGCAAAATCAGCTAATAAAATGACCTCTGGAACTGCTGATTTATCGAAATATTCACTCGATAGCAATGGCGGCTCCAGTCCAGAGATTTGGGAGGGGGGGGGGGCACAGCGTCGGTTCTTAGGGTTATATATATATATATATATATACATTATATATATACATATACACATACACATATATATATATATATATATATATATATATATATATATATATATATATATATATATATATATATATATATATATATACTGTAACAAGAAGATATATGCACACAGAAGGAAACGAGCTACTATCACGAAACTTAACATGTATGTAGTGTAAGAGGAGATAAGCAAATGATTACAAATTCATAAGAACAGACAGTTTCATTAATAAGATATGGCATGAAAAAGGTTACAAATCAGTAAGTAGTGAATCCACCTCTGGCAGCTATGCAAGCCGAAACACGGCGTGGCATCGAAACAAAAAGGTCACCTATGACCTCCTGCGGAAGATCATGCCATAATCTTTGCAACCGGGCAGTTAATTCACCAGTATACCGAGACGGCTGCAGTTGCCTTCCAAGCACGTCCCAGACGTACTCTATTGGCGAGAGGTCTGGTGACATGGCAGGTCATTGGAGTACGTCATATCCTTGAAGAAATTGTTGGGAGAGTCGCGCAGTACATGGACGAGCGTTGTCTTGCTGATATATGGCACCTGGACGACTTGATAGCATAGGCAGTACAACTGGAGTTAAAATCTTGTCCACGTAACTGCGTGCCGTCAAAGTGCGTTGAAGGACGACTAGAGGTGATCGTGTGTCCCAACAAATCGCTCCCCACACTGTCACACCTTGTGTAATCGTCGTATGCCTCTCGACAACAAATGCCGGATCGGACCTGTGGCCTGGCCGCCTCCACATGCGTATGCGCTTGTCATTAGCATTGAGACTGAATAGGGATTCATCGCTGAAGATCACACGCCTCCAGTCGGTCACACTCTAGCTTGCCCGAGGTCGGCAAAAATCTAATCGACACTGCCTATGATGTGGGGCCAGTGGTAAGGTCTTAATGGACGTCGGCTCCTTATACCTGCATCGGCCAGTCATCTCCGAATGGTTTCCCTTGATACCACCGGATGTCTTGAAGGTGGTAAATGGCGTCGATCCGATTCTAGCGACGTTGTTGGTGCGGACTTGGCCGCTCTTATGATTGCGCGATCCTCGCGCGCATTTGTGTTCCTGGGACGCCCTGACCATCCGCGACGGTAGACTATCCCTTCCGTGATCCATTGTTGCCAACACCGAGCAACTACCATATCGCTCCGACCGAGGTGGCGGCCGATACGCCTGTTCGACCAACCTGCTTCTCTGAGGCATACTATACGCCCCCTCTCAATGTCCGACAATTGCTCGCACTGTCGCCGGTTACGTCGCAGAGGCATCCTAAGTCACAATACCGTCCATCCAAGTCGACAGATTTGTTTGAATAACCCTATGGCACGAGCAATCATGCTTTTAAACTCTCCCAGCTGCGCATCTCATATGCACATAGCGCGCTTACCATTGTCTCATTGGCGTCGAAATTTTAATCATTTGCATATATCTTACCAGACTACATTCCTGCCAAGTTTCATTATAGTAGCTCGATTCCTTCTGGGTGCATATATTTTTTTGTGACAGAGTGTATATATATATATATATATATATATATATATATATATATATATATATATATATATATATATATATATATATATAAGAAATAAATATACTCTCATTTTAAATTTAAACTCATTTAGTATTGGGTCTACTATTAGTATATAATTTTAGGACACGAAAAAAAATAAGCCGAGCTTTATTTTATTTATTTATTTATTTGGAGGCGGGGGGGGGGTTGCCCCTACATCTCTCCCCTTCGCACCGCCGTTGCTCGATACAAAGGTGAGTGCAATTCTTTCAAATAGTTGAAATTTTTTAAGTGTCTGTTCGAACAAAGGAATGGTCGCCAAATATGGCGGATACTCAAGTATAAAATCTGTTTACACTACCCTTTTCACCGCCAGAGAGAAGAAGAAATAAATCAGCGCGGTCTCTAAGTAGCTCTATAATATTTATTTCTCGCTTCAGTCACAATCCCACAAATGTTAACTGTAACCGTAACTAACGTATTTCCATTGTATTCCAAAGAGAACCATATCCCTGTCTCCTTTGTAGTGATAGATGCATCTATTTTCTGTAAAAGAGGGGAGGAAGGCTAAAATCGTCTGCTATCCAGGCATTCATTTTACGGGTATTTTATTGTTGCGATCACTAAAATAGATTCCACGACCCCGGTAACTATTAAGTTTCATGGGGTGGGAGGGGCTTTGTACTCTGAGAATGACAAATGGAACATTTCGCTCATTATTTGTTTGTTCTATGACAGAACTTTTCGAATTTTTCTGATTCTTCCTCTTCATTCCTGCTATTTGCCGGAAAAATTTCCGGTGTTTTGAATTATATATATATATATATATATATATAAACGTAGGTTTACGTTCCTCCTTAATGGTTCAGCGGAAAGGAAAATTTAAGACGCTAAAACTGTCCGTCCATTTGTCCTCGCGAGTTATAATTTTGGCAGCGCGCTAAACCAAGTCTATCGCTGGTACAAGTTAAACAGAAAAGTACCAAGATGCGTCAAATTTGACTTACATATATGTATATACTAGCTGAATGCCCGTGCTTTGCTACGGAGTACATTCAGATTAAATACAACGGCCAATGTATGCAGTTAATGCCAAAAAAATATATTTAAAAAAAATCGTAACGGATATTTTTATAGACAAAATAATATAGAAGAAATATTGAAATTAAATCTAATAGAACATACTAAAGAATATATTATAGTTAATATAGTACAATTTGATAAACATTTAAATTACTGTATTTTAATATTTTTTGGATAATGTCCAATCGTCTGCCGCATTAGAAAGAACAAAAAAATTTGTTAATTTATTTCGTTGTTATGCACGTGACGATAAATTAATTTTAAAATCACAAAAAGAAAAGAAAGCACGTAATCTGCATTTTATAAATTAAATTTCTAAAAATTAATCTTTAAAAATTCACCAAAAATCAGAAAATGGAGGGCAAAGATTCGAAAAAGATTTCATTTTAAAGAAATTTTTATGATCAATCTCGTGATAAAAATTTTATAACCCTCAGATTATCATTTTAAATGCAAGCTTTAAAGAATGTTACAAAAACAGCTTAAAATTTAATTTAAAAAAATCTAAGAAGAATTTTTCAAAAATCTTTCTTAGTGCACTATAACAAGAATCGCCATGCAAAATTTGAACTCTTTAGGTCCAGCGGTTTGGTCTGTGCGTTATCAGTTAGTCTGTCAGTCAGTTACTGGACTGTTTTATATATATAGACTAGCTGAAAACCCGAGCTTCGCTACGGAGTACATTCAAATTAAATACAACGGTCAACGTATGCAATTTATGCCAAAAAATAAATATATATATGTAGGAAGGAGTTAGTACTCCTTCCTTTAGAAGTGAATCATTAGACTTAATTATTTTGAACATTTAATTAAACTAGACGATGTTTACAAGACAGGACTAACACTTAGTATGAAATTTAAAAAAAAACAAAGCATCAACACAGCTATTTGACTCAAAACGGCAAGCCTGCGGAGCGACACATCCGCTTCGTAATGTCACTAGTCCATCACTGTGTTTGCGCGCCAAGTCCTTCGCGCCGAAGTAGTAGGAGTGGAAGTTGTAGTAATAGTTCAGTTGTGTTGCCAAACTCATTCTCACACGGCCGTTCTGACTTTCCAGACGTCCGCGGCTGGGTTGTAAACAATAATTCTGAAAAGATAAAAAAAAAAAAGCAGAAAAAGGAAAAATATTTCAAAAAATCAAGCAGTGTTCAACACAGTGGTATTGGTGTTCAGTTTCTGCACCACTGTTTCATTTTGTCCGCTGCAGTTGATGTTATGGTTGGACCATCGTGATGTCCTAACTTTCGAACTTCGTAACGATCGTTGGGGTTGATGTTCGTGATCTCATATGGTCCGAAGAACTTTGGTCGGAGCTTTAATCCGGTTCCAAATTGAGTTCGTTGTATTGCCACTTTGTCACCGATCTTGTATTTACAAGCCGGTTTACGCCGTTTGTTATATTGTCGTATGTTTTCTTCCTGTAAACGGAGGATATTTCGTTTAGCTTCGATACGTAACGCTTCTTTGTCATCAAGAATTCTTTGGTGGTGTTCCTCGTCAAGAAGATTTTTAATCTGTAGATCCTCTTGTTGTTTCATTTTAACACCAATTAAAAGTTGAAAGGGTGTGAATTTTGTACTGCGTGTGGTGGTACTATTTAAGATACGTTGCAATCTTGGGACATATTTAAACCATTTGTCAGGTTCATCTAGAGCTAACTTAGTTAAAACGGGAATAATTGTGCCATGAACACGCTCAACCTGACCGTTGCCACGTGGCACACCTGTTGCTATTGAAATGTGTTCAATTGACTGTTCCTGGCAGTAACTTTGAAATTCTGAAGATGTGAATGCGCTACCTTTGTCAGTAATGATTTTTGAAGGGTTGCCAAATGTAGTTTGTTGCAAGGATAATTTGTCTAAGGCATCTTTCGTAGAGGTGGACTTCACGGGATAGATCCATACAAATTTGGAAAAGGCATCAACTACTGTAAAAAGATACTTATAACATTTTTTTGTCGATGGTAAAGGTCCTAAAAAGTCGCAATGGTAACATTCAAGGGGTGCATCACCTTTTGGAATGGGGTGAAGGTATCCTTCTTGTTTTCCAGATTTTCGCGAGGACAAAATGCAAGGAATACAGTTCGAAATAATTTCTTGAACTAATTTCTTAAGTTGAGGAATGAAAAATTCACGAGAAACAATTAATTCGGTTGTTTGTGAAGCAAAATGACCTTGTGAATGGGCGTTTAGCACTATTTCTTTCTGCATCATTTGTGGTACTACTAAAAGTTCGGCATCCTGATGAAGTTTATAAAGAATTCCGTTTTTAACAAAAAATTCATCAGAAGGTGTAGATTCAAGCATAGATTTAATTTGAGATATAAATTCATCCTGGTCTTGGGCATTTTTCACCTTTTGAGTGATATCATTTGAGGTAATTACAAGAATGGGGTTACGACTTAAAGCATCAACATGTTTCATCTGTCTACCGGGTCGATGACAAACTTCATAATCAAAGTCTTCTAACATCAATGCCCATCGAGCAATTTTAGCTGGTAGGTCTTTTTTGTGCATCGTTTTTTGGAAAGCATCACAATCGGTGATAATTTTAAATTTTGTTCCCAACAAGTAGTTTCGAAATTGTTTTAGCGCTTCAATAACGGCAAGAACTTCCAGTTCATAACTATGATATTTTTCTTGTTGAACTGTAGTTTTACGGCTAAAATAATGAATAGGATGAAACTGTCCATCATCGGATTGTTGCAAGAGCACAGCGCCAAAACCTAAGGAGCTGGCATCAGTGTGGAGTTCTAATGGGTATCCCTGTTGAAAAACATGAAGAACTGGGTTTTGTGAAAGAATGCCTTTCAGTTGTTGGAAAGCTGCTATTTGTTCAAGGGGTTTGGGAGCTTCAATAACTTGAAATTTTGGTTCAACCTTTTCACTTTTGACGGATTCATTCTCAAGGGCATCATCATCGGCATCAAATATTTTTGGTTCAAGAGTTGCTTTGATAGTTCCAATATCAAAAGCATTATCATCATCGTTATCATGAAGCAAATCTAAATCACTGGCATCAGCATCATCTAAATATTTTCCATCATCATTATCATGAAACAAATCTAAATCATTGGCATCATCATCATCATCATCACGTTCAAAATCAATTGGATTATCCATTTTCTCTACCCTAGAAATCTTATCTTGAGTAGATGTTAGAGGTTTTTCAGACATGCATATTTGGCCCGGATCTTGAATTTGTTTTTCTACAATTTTCTGTTCCGCAAAAGGGAGTCGTCGAGAACGTTGATTTACGGGGATTTCATCTTGTAATAAAATAGTCCTTTTAATTTCAGTGTCTTGAACTTTATGGGGTTTGTAGGAAGTAACGATATTTTGAACTTCCTCACGAATTTCAGAATTCAAAATGTGTGAAAGATCAAATGGGAAAGCTTCGTCATCAGGAATATTAGCAATATTAACGAAGATGTTATTATCAAGAGTAAAACGAATACCGTCTTCATCAAATGTAAATTGGGTTTGCTGCAAAAAGTCGATTCCGATAATCACATCAAAAGGAATCAAGTCATCCTCTAGAACATGTATTTTAGCAGGTAAAGTAATGGTTTGAATTTCGATGGAATCCTGAAAGAATCCGATGCTGTGAACTTGGTTTTTGCCAATTCCTGAAAAGGGAATGTTGGTGGGCTGCAATGGTGGCGAACCAATTCTTCGATAGGTTTTCTCATTGATGAGGGTTGCCTGTGACCCAGTGTCACAGAGTGCTGTCAATTGAATTCCTGCAAGTTGAATGTCAACATGCATGGGATTTTTCGATGAAGTTTCAGGAGAAAGTGCATTTACAGTTTTATCAGAAATAGGTTTTTGAGAATCAGGTTTTGGTTTAGAATTTCGATAACTTTTAGGGCAATTAGCATGAACATGACCAAAACTTTTACATCCGTAGCATTGTTTACCATGTGACTTATTCAAACATTGGTTGCTTTTGTGACCTCTCAAGCCACAGGAAAAACATACTGGCTGTGTATTTGGGCTACGTGTATTATCGACTTTCACATTGAGGTAGGAAGCATCAATTTTTTTCTGATTATTTTGTCTGAAATTTTGTGATCTGTTAAAGATTTGTTCATAAATTTTCAACTTTTCCTTAAATTCAGGGACGGATTTACAACCGTAAAGAATAACTTTATTGTTTGTTGAATCAGGAATTCCGTTTATGACATACTCAAACAGAGAGGAGTCATCGAGAGAACCTTTGTGTGCCAAATCTCTCATAGCTAAGAAATATTCTTGTAGGGTTTCAAACGGTTTCATACGTCGAGATTCCATTAATTTATGTAACTGAATACCGTTAATTTTGTCCGAAAATTCGTCTAATAAATGGTGCTTCAATTGTTCCCAATTTGTAATTCCACGAATAGACCTAATTAAAGTTTGAGCGGGACCAGTTAAACATTTTCTAACAAAAGTAATTTGGTGAATTGGATTGTTTATCTGATATAAACAAAAAAGTTCTTGAACGTCAGATATAAAATTCTCAACACTGTAATTATCACGAGACGAGAAAGGTTTTATTAAATCAACAACGTCTTTCAGACTAAACAACTGGAAAGAGAGATTCGCAGTTTCAACTGAAGGCAATGAATTTTGATCTGATTCACCAACGGAAATGTGTGTATTTTGCTTATTCGAAGATTCTTTTGCGTCAATGGTGGGGGAAAAGGGAGATCTATTTTCCTCTATAACGCTGTTAGTTTGGGATGAACGTGCACCCGGAAGTGAGTCATCATTCACTTCGCATTCCGAAAGATCAGAAAATTCTGCTTTTAATAACGATAAATCACTAAGACTCATAAGAATGGTATTGGCACATTTGTCTGGGTCAGTTGAAAATTCTAAATGAAGTAGATTACAAATAGAAATCAAGTCTTTAAGTGAAAACTCTTTAAGTACTTTCTGTTTCGTTGCTTCCAACACGAATGGCTGTTTAAAACCTGTAAATTTACGTAATCTGGTACGATTTTGTCTGTCGCCGTCTGTACCAAAAATTAAACGATGTAGAACCTTTATTTGATTCGTACCACCAATTTTTAATGATTTTGCAATATTGGGGTAATCGTTGAGAGTAGCCATAACTATATACTAGGTTCAAACAATTATAGTACACAAATATACAAATATTCAAAACCAAAATCAATACTTATAATACGTAGGTACTCAAATTCAAAAGTAGAAAATATTTCAAATCGAAATTTTTTCAAATACCAATTCAATAATAAAATATTGATTCTCAAAATATGCATCAAAATAAGTAATCTTTAAAACAGGTTTTGTTCAAGAAAACAAAATTATGAACTAAAATAAGCATCAAATATCAAATAATAAGTTCTTCAAAATAATTTCTCTGGTTGAAGAAAACAGATGACGTAAATTTAGATATGTATCAAGTTAGATATTACTTCAGCAAAATATTCATCAAATTAATCTTCAAAATAAATCACTGTTGAAGAAAATAGAGGATGTAAATGCAGCATCAAAATAATAGTTAAAGTTCTAATGTTAAAAGCATCAAAATTGGGAAATCGAAAGTATCAAAATTGTGAAATCGAAAGCATCAAAGCATTCTGCAAAATAAAAAATATTCTCGCAAGAAAACAGCAGAATTAAGTTCAACATCAAAGCGCATCAAATAAGCAAAGTTGTCATCAAATAAACATTCGCTTCGTCAAAATTATGCATCAAAATAATAATATAATAATCTTCAAAAGTATTCAATTCGCGATCTTTCAAAATATATGTTATGTTGTGGTTTGTTCAAGGAAACAAGATTCTTCAAGTTAAATGTCGAAATTTTCATCAAATCATCAAATAATTTCATCAAAATAGAATTCTCTTCAAGAAAACAGAAGTGATAAATTCAACGTCAAAGACCACCAAAAGTGAATTTAGCATCAATTAAATTCCTGCATCAAAAGAACGTTGAAATATCTTTCAGTTTTCTTAAATCATCAATAAGTTGAGAGTTCCCTTAATCATCAAAATTTTCTTGAACAAGCGTCAACGTATGCATCAAATAATTTTAATATGATCCAAGTTACTTACAATTCTGGTTTTGGTTCTCATCATCCCATCAGAGTATCATCAGAGTCCGTGGCACATCACTTTGGCTTTCGCTTTCGATATCCAAATCCAAAATGACAGACAACAGTAATCCAGTCGAAATCAAGTCGAAATCAAGTCGAAATCAAGTCGTATCATCGAAAGAAAATAAAGTTTTTTTTTTTTAAGTTCAGCATGCTAGGGGTATTTTTCGAGTCCGAGGGCCGAGCACCCATGTAGGAAGGAGTTAGTACTCCTTCCTTTAGAAGTGAATCATTAGACTTAATTATTTTGAACATTTAATTAAACTAGACGATGTTTACAAGACAGGACTAACACTTAGTATGAAATTAAAAAAAAAACAAAGCATCAACACAGCTATTTGACTCAAAACGGCAAGCCTGCGGAGCGACACATCCGCTTCGTAATGTCACTAGTCCATCACTGTGTTTGCGCGCCAAGTCCTTCGCGCCGAAGTAGTAGGAGTGGAAGTTGTAGTAATAGTTCAGTTGTGTTGCCAAACTCATTCTCACATATATTTATAATAAATGCGATGATCAATGTATACAATTTATGTAAATTATATATCTATCTATATATATATATTTATAAAAAAATCGTAAGGGATATGCATTTTATTTGGATAATATCCAATCGTCTGCTGCATTAGAAAGAGAAAAAAAAATTTTTTTTTGTCTATTTAGTTGTTACGCACGTGACGATAAATTTATTGAAAGTACCAGAAAAAGAAATCACGTGATCAGCATTTAATAAATTAAATTCTAAAAATTAATCTTTAAAAATTCACCAAAAATCAGGAAATGGAGGTAAAAATTCGAAAAAAATTTCATTTTGAAAGAATTTTTTATGATCTTTCTCGTGATATAAATTTTATAACCCTCAATGTATTATTTTAAATGCAAACGTAAAAAAAGTTTAAAAAACAGCCTAAAAATTTAATTTAAAAAGATCTAAGAAGAATTTTTGAAAAATCTTTCTTAGTGCACCCCTACACTATTAGAAGAATCGCCATGCAAAATTTCAGCCCTTTAGGTCCAGCGGTTTGGTCTGTGCGTTGTATGTCAGTCAGTCAGTGAATGAATGAATGAGTCAGTTACGGAACTGTTTTATATATATAGATATATACATATGTACACATATATACATAACACATACCTACATATATACATACAAAAGAGGTAAGCAACGATAAGGAATCCTACGTTAATAACCCGCGGTAGTTCCGTTAGAAGAGCCTACCTGAAATTTTTAAATTATTTTATGATCGACACACATATGCTGATTTACATTTCTCACGGATTTCGGTAACTGCTTTTGTTCATTTCCATGATAGGGCTGCAATTTTGCTTTTGGAAATATTCTTCGCGTAGTATGCTAATACACGCTTACATTTGCATGGAATTCGTCGCTTCCAATTTTGCATAATTCCCCTCGAGAACTTTTCGAATCTTGCAGTTTCTCACGTCCCCCCAGAAGTTCCTAAATCAGAAGGGATATTTATTCCGTTCGCTTCTAAAAATTCGGATGAAATAGTTTAGCAGAGTGCTTCTCTCCAAAGTTTCATAACGTGGTAGAATTCCTACAATTTGCGTTAATGTACATAAAATAAGAGTTCATTTTATCGGTTTATACTTAGAAGGTGGGCGACTTACACCGAGAGCTTGAATACGTAATACTAAAGTTTATATTTCCCTTATTATGTTTACCTAAGTGTGTTGCATGAAGGCCCATTGTTCGATTAAAAAATTACGGCGTTTATGACGTAAGAATGAAATTTGAAATAACAATAAATAGCACTGGATAAAGATACTTTTGGCTGATTTCTAATTCTCGACGACTTCGTGAGATCAGGTAAAGTATCTTTGGATCAAATTTGATGACTGGAATTATATACTTTTGAAATGCTTTCATACTTTTAATGACGTCTATTAATGAGGTGTCTTTGGACGGAATTTAGTCAATAGCACAGGATTAAAATACTTTTCGCTGATTTCTAATTCTTGATGACTTAGTGAGATCAGGTAAGGTGTCTTTGGATGAAATTTAATGACTGGAATTTAATACTTTTGAAATGCTTTCATACTCATAATGACGTCTATTGATGAGGTGTCTTTGGACGGCATTTAATATATAGCACTGGTTTTAAACATTTTTGTCTGATTTCTAATTCTTGACGACTTTGTGAGATCAGGTAAAGTGTCTTTGAATGAAATTTAATGACTGGAATTTAATACTTTTGAAATGCTTTCATACTCTTAATGACGTCTATTGATGAGGTGTCTTTGGACGGAATTTAATATATAGCACTGGTTTTAAACATTTTTGTCTGATTTCTAATTCTTGACGACTTTGTGAGATCAGGTAAAGTGTATTTGAATGAAATTTAATGATTGGAATTAAATACTTTTGAAATGCTTTCATACACTTCATGACGCATATTGATAAGGTGTCTTTGGACGAAATTTAATATATAGCACTGGATTAATATACTTTTGGCTGATTTCTAATCCTCGACGATTTTGTGACAACAGGTAAGGTTTCTTTGGAAGAAATTTAATGACTGGAATAAAATACTTTTGAAATGTTTTCATAATCTTAATGACGCCCACTGATAAGGTGTTTTTGGACGAAATTTAGTATATAGCAGGAGAATAAATACTTTTGATTGTTTTAAAATTCTTAATGACTTCGTGAAATTAGTTAAGGTGTCATTGGGTGAAATTTAATAACTGTGGAATAAAATTCTTCTGACTGTTTTCGTATTCTTAAGAGCTGTTCACATTGAATCCGTCGGCGCTGAGAAGAAAACCTGTTCACATTGCTTGCGTTACAGAATGCACCGAGCGCATCTGATTGGCTGATGGTCGCAGGTGCTTTTTACTCGGTGTATTTTTCAGTACGAAGACCCGACTTGTTCCCCCGCAGCAGACGATTGTTGAAATGACCCGTGATTGGTTCGACGTATCACATGTTCTGAAGTCAGCGTTGAAATTTAATCAACGGATGATGTCATAGCGCTCAGGTGTATGATTGGTTACAAATTTTTAACTCTGATAATCCGGATTCAATGTGAATAGCTCTTTACTGGCTAATAAGATGTCAGCTTAATAAGATGTCTTTGGATGAAATTTAATTTATGGCAGGGGAATAAGATATTTTTCACCCGTTTCAAAATCTTAACAACTTTTGTGAGGCAAGGTGACTTTGGATGCAATCAACCAACGATGTACGAATGATTTCATGAACAAGTGCCCCGCATTGGCAAGAGAATAAAACAACAGTCGAATAATTACAAGATAAAAAGAACTTTTTATATACCATGTTTTTCAATTCTCTGTTGAATCATATAAATTTGACAATTCTATGTATTAATAAATACTTTTTTAAAATTCTTTTGATGAATTATCCCATCAACTTGAAAGAAAATGAAGTTAATTGGAAGTTAACTTGTGTTTAAATTTTCGTTCCCGTCCCGGCCGATAGATGGCTGCACCAGCCTACAAAGCAAAATTGACTGAAAATGAATTCAATCCTGCTTAAAGATGGCTAAAAGTATTAAAATAATGCATTGCCATCGTGTTCCAAGCTGTTCTAAAAGTTTCAAATGTCTAGCTAGTCGGGAAGTTAGTTAAAAATCGATTGCAAGATTTGTACTGGACAAACACACACAAACAAACAAGAAAGCGAGTTAATAAAAACATGGTAAAAATAGCAAAAGGGGAACAAAATACTTTTAACCATTTCCAAATTGTCAACGGCTTCACTAGAAAGTGTGTAGTTGACTAAAATTTATAAAAGATGGATAAAATAAAATATTTTAGACGGTTTTCAAATACTTAGTGACTTTTTTCCGAGAAAATCTGATCAGGAATTAGATGTATAACATGGTATTTGTTTAGCGCACAAAACAGGAACACACAGTGTAAAAAACTGCGTGTTCCAGGGCAACCAGTTCTGAACTACTGTAAAACCTCGTTTAGAAATCCGGGGCTGAGGTAGCCTAGCGGTAGCGCGCCGGCTTTCGGTTCTGAGGGTGCTCGGATCGAATCCCTACAAGTGCCGTTAAACACCTTCGTGTCTAGGATGGATATAGAAGTGAAAGTCTCTCTATGAGGTCAGTGGGTGGGGAAGGTACGATCCCCACCAGATGTCGTCCCTGGGGGGGTGCTCGGTCAAAATTATGGTGGCACGTAGCTAAGTCGAACTCCGGCCCTTGTGGTGCTATTATAAACTGGAACCGCACTACTCAGACCAAACCCTATAAGGACCTGGGTCTGGTACTTCTGTAAAAGTTGCACTATGAACAACAAGAAGTAAAATCCGTATTATAAATGTATCGTGACAACTAGTTCTGAACTACTGCAAAACCTCGTTTATCCGGCCCTCATTGATCCGGATCTCGGGATAATCCGGATCAGATTTGTAGACATTTTTATTTAATGTTCACAATAATTTTGAACTATGGTAACAAGAACGTAACTACAAGTGCGCCAAATATTCGCTTTTTAGTTTGATTCGATATACACTTCCTGTACAGATTGTACAATAACTTATGGTAGTTAAATTCTTTTTGTTTAGTTTAAGAAAGCTTTACTAAACCAATTCTTTCTTAAGCAATGATGTGAAAAATTATTCTTATATTTTTTAATGTCTTATAACAATAATATGTAATTTTGTTAGAAAACATAGTTTTTTGTCGTAATAAACGGTAAGTCTGCTTAGTTAAGGATTTTGTTTTGCTAATTACCCATATTACCCGGAATTTTGATTGTTCGGATTGTCTATGGTGCCAATTAGTCCGTATCTACGAGGTTTTACGGTACTTATTAATTTACTAGCTGAATACTCGTGCTTCGCTACGGAGTACATTAAAATTAAATACAACGGTCAATGTATGCAATTAATGCCAAATATATATATATATATATTTATAAAAAAAATCGTAATAGATATTTTCATAGACAAAATAATGTAGAAGAAAATATTCAAATTAAATCGAATAGAACATACTAAAGAATATAGTACAGTTAATGTAGTACAGTTTAAGGAACATTTCGTTTACTGTATTTTAATATTTTTATGGATAATGTCCATTCGTCTGCCGCATTAGCAAGAAAAAAATATTTTTTTGGTCTATTTCGTTGTTATGCACGTGACGCAAAGTTAGTTTAAAGTATCACAAAGAGAAAAGAAACCACGTGATCAGCATTTAATAAATTAAATTCTAAAAATTAATATTTAAAAATTCACGAAAAATCAGAAAATGAAGGTAAAGATTCGAAAAAGATTTCATTTTAAAGGAATTTTTATGATATAAAAATTCTCGTGTTATAAATTTTATAATCTTCAGTTTATTATTTTAAATGCAAACTTTAAAAAAAGTTACAAAAACAGCTCATAAATTTGATTTAAAAAAATCTAAGAAGAATTTTTCAAAAATCTCTCTTAGTGCAGCCCTACACTATAAGAAGAATCGCCATGTAAAATGTCAGCCCTTTTAGGTCCAGCGGTCTGGTCTGAGCGTTATCTGTCAGTCAGTCAGTTACGGAACTGTTTTATTATATAGATTAACTAGCTGAAAACCCGCGCTTCGCTACGGAGTACATTGAAATTAAATACAACGGTCAATGTATGCAATTAATTCCAAAAAAAATAAATATATATATATTTATAATAAATACGACGATCAATGTATACAATTGATGTAAAAATATCATATTTATAAAAAAATCGTAAGGGATATTTTTATAGACAAAATAAAGTCCAATCGTCTGCCGCATTAGCAAGAAAAAATATTTTTTTGTCTATTTTTTTTTGCACGTGACGATAAATTTATTTGAAGCACCAGAAAAAGAAATCAAGTGATCAGCATTTAATAAATTAAATTCTAAAAATTAATCTTTAAAAATTCACCAAAAATCAGGAAATCGAGGTAAAAATTCGAAAAAAATTTCATTTTGAAGGAATTTTTATGATCTTTCTCGTGATATAAATTTTATAACCCTCCAATTATTATTTTAAATTCAAACTTAAAAAAAAGTTACTAAAACAGCTTAAAAATTTAATTAAAAAAAATCTAAGAACAATTTTTGAAAATTTTTCTTAGTGCACCCCTACACTATTAGAAGAATCGCCATGCAAAATTTCAGCCCTTTAGGTTCAGCGGTTTGGTCTGTGCGTTGTATGTCAGTCAGTCAGTGAATGAATGAGTCAGTTACGGAACTGTTTTATATAGTATATTGATTAGGGCATTTGTGATCCTTCCATAGAGGTAATCCCATCTAATCATCCTTAATGATTCCTAGCCTGATGAGGAAATTTTTTCATTTTGCCCGAAACTAGTTTGTCACGCTTACTTTTTACTATGCTACGAGTCCCTGTTCTAGATTTAGAGTTCAAATGTACAATGATATTAAACAATTTTCTTTGCAGATTATTGAAATCTCTGAGTATTTTTCAAACTTGGAAAGAGCAAAGGTAATTTATGGGTATAAAATACATTCAGGGTTAAAGAAGAGCAAACAGAATTCTTGGCAACGGATTACTATAATTTAGTTCGAAATTACTTCGGATGCTGTGTTCTGGAATAAAAGATTTCCGGTAGCAATTTCCTAATGTCATATTATTTTATGACATCCGGTTTGTCAAAACGGCCCGGCCATTTGATTCCGGCGAACGTTCCTAGCTCGATCCTAGCTTTTAGAAATCTTTAGAGCGAAAACTAAATATCGCTGCAAGCTCGACGCCACGACGATTATGCAAATTCAATTGCATGACATTAAGCTAAATATTAGAGGTTAGTCTAAGAAATTAAAATATTCTTACTATTAATTCTCTTTTTATTGATTTTTTAGCAATTAATTTTACAGCGAAGTTTATAACAATTTAAAGCGTAGATGCTTTTCTATTTTTACCATGTTTTTATTAACTTGCTTTCTTGTTTGTTTATTTGTGTGTGTATTTGTCCAGTACAAATCTAGCAATCGATTTTCAACTAACTTCCGGACTAGCTAGACATTTGAAACTTTTAGAATAGCTCAGAACACGATGACAATGCATTATTTTAATACTTTTAGCCATGTTTAAGCAAATTTGAATTCATTTTCAGTTAATTTTGTTTTGTAGAATGGTGCAGCCATCTATCGGCCGGAACGGGAACGAAAAGTTAAACGCAAGTTAACTTCCAATTAACTTCCATTTCTTTCAAGCTGATGGGATAATTCATCAAAAAAATTTTTTTAAAGTATTTATTAATATATAGAATTGTCAAGTTTATATGATTCAACAGAAAATTTAAAAACATGGTATATCAAAAGTTCTTTTTATCTTGTAATTATTACATATTTTTAGCAACCGTAATCACTTTGACAAATTTGTATTTCTGGTTTTTTTTTTAAGTTCGCCAAAATTTCTAATAAAATAAGTAATATAGCAACAGCTTGGCGACGTTTAATAGATTAAGAAAATGAAAAAGAAATCTAGTAATGATGCCTTGGCGACTTTTTAACAGACGAAAGAAAAAATAATGAATTTGATCAATAACACCATAGTCCGTATCTGAAACCTCGAATCGAATTTTTTTTTATGATTATATTTTCCATACTTATAATTTTCCATTTTTATATATTCAAATTCTTTTTTTCCGAGTTTGAGTTTACGCTCTCAGACTTTGATAAAAACTCGCGAAATACTTCTAGACGCTCAAAGGAGGTTACTTCCACGCACATTATGCACACTTGCCTGGTTTTTTTTTTTTTTTTTTTTCCATTCCCCAACCACAAAAATGCAATTTAGAGTCTGCGGGGCTTAAATCCGCATTTTCCACCCTTCTACTCTACAAAGAGAGGCTAGAAAGAAAAATAAAATTCTAATTTTTCCTCCACCTGCGTCTATTTTTCGAACGAAAGCGAGAGGGGAGTGTGGATACCAAATATCGTTTTTCTTTTTTTTTTTTGTTTTTTTTTTTTTCTCCTGCAGTCTCAGGGGGGATTGTTAAAAGTTCCGTATAAAAAGCACTCCTATCGCACATTGTTAAAAATAGGATAGTTTCTTAAAATTTCGTCACCGGATGTCGCCAGTGGCAGTCGCCAATATTTTTAATTTTCGCCGGATGCCTCAGATACCTGCCAAAGTCACGTGACGTGTTGTTACTTTTAAACATAATTAGACGCGGATACGACGCTAGCTTTTAGCATTCCAGCGATCCTTGCGTATCTAGGATGTAAATTCGCCGTATATAAAAGAACATTTTCGGCCCGCATCCGTAAATTATAAAGTAAAATTTTGAGCCATTTCACCGCCAGATTTCGATGCGGTAGAAATAAGGAACGTGAAGATTATAAACTAAGATGCATTTTTAAGCATTGCAAATCGCTCTGAATATTTTACTTCGGAATTTATTAAATTCAGTGTCCCAGAAACGGATAACGGGGGAAGTTTCTGAAATTTATTCACACCTGGGTTATCCACCAGTAATAAAAAGAGACGCAGAAAATAAACATACGTGAAATAAACATACGCATAAAATAAACATATACATACATGGGAAAAAAAACTGCTAAAGGCCTGAAAATGGAGTTTGGAAAACGTCAGCTTATTTCTTTAAAAACTGGGAAAAATAGTCTTAATAAATGAAAAGAATTAAAATTTATAATATGTATATAATATATTTTTATCTTTAATCGTACACAAGTTTCATTTTTTATGTTATTCAAAATGGAGATAGGGGAAAAAAATGACCTTTAAAAGTTTGAAATGGAATTATTCAATCAATCAATCAATCAATATATATATATATATATATATATATATATATATATATATATATATATATATATATATATATATATATATATATATATATATATATATAACATATATATATATATACGAAATGTCCGGATGGACATCTCATGAAATTGTATCTTGCATCGTGGCCGGAAAATAATATAATCAGCTTCAGGAACAAACTAATTTATTAAACAGTAAAGCAACACATCTTACTCGCTTCGAGTCTGTCCAGCGTCTCCCGCAAAAAGCGCCAAAATAGAATTAGGTCAGAGAGGTTGCCAGAATTGGCGGAGGAAGTTAGTATGTGGGAAGGCGAAGCGTTTACGCCAAGAAAAGAAGGACGGGTTACCATGGCAGAGATGAAGTACAGAATGGGCGATTATAAGTAGTTAGTAATATTATCACATATATATATATATTAAACAGTTCCGTGACTGACTGACAGATAACGCACAGACCAAACCGCTGGACCTAAAGGGCTGAAATTTTGCATGACGATTCTTCTTATAGCGTATGGATGCACTAAGAAAGATTTTTAAAAATTCTTCTTAGATTTTTTAAAATTAAAATTTTAAATTGTTTTTGCAACTTGTTTAAGTTTGCCTTTAAAATAATAATCTGAAGATTATAAAATTTATATCACGAGAAAGATCATATAAATTCCTTTAAAATGAAATTTTCTTTGAATCTTTACCTCCCTTTTCAGATTTTTGGAGAATTTTCAAAGATTAATTTTTAGAATTTAATTTTGGCAGCGTGCCAAACTCGGTAAGTATCGCTTGGGCAAGCAGTAAACAGTTAAACAGAAAAGAAACAAAATCCGTCAAAAAATAAAAATGAAAAGAAAAGAGGCAACTCGATCAACTTGGAACTGCACTGACTGGAGACGTAGAGTCTTAAAAGACTTGTCCCGTTTCCAAGTCTTTCCAACTGTGTCCTGACGTTTCCATGTCTGGAAACGTCCAGGGCAGCGTGGCGATCCTGTCCTTAACTATCGCAAGCCACACAGGCCCAAAACAGAGCTTTATGGTCTGGGGTGACATTTCCTTTAATAGCCGGAGCCCTTTGGTTGTCATTAGTGATATACTTACAACACAGCGGTACGCAGACGACATTCTGTTACCCGTCTTGTTGCTGACCCTCTTGCGCCACCTCGGAATTATTCAACAAGATAATGGCCGGCCGCATATGGCAAGTGTTGCTATGAATTGTCTCGAAGCTCGCTGAACACTTTATTGACCACCTAGGTCGCCTGATCTCTCCCCCATAGAGCACATTTGGGACGTGATGATAAGCCGATTGCAACTATCGCGGAATGTTACCGACTTAGCCCGCAAGTTGATACAAGGTGGCAAGAAATCCAGTAGGACACCATCCGGGAACTTTATCAGAGTATGCCATGGCAGCTTGCCTTCAGGCCAGAGGTGGACAAGCACCGTATTGACTTCCCCTCTTTGTAACGATCAAACTTTGGAATAAATCATTCAATTGTTCTCAAATTTTACTGAATGTTCTTCACATCCACCAATTTTTGCCGTAATTGTCAGCGGACATTCCAGCAAAGCAACTTTACAGCAGTACACAAACAGTACTAGCGGCCACAGGACCTGCCGGAGCTTGAATATAACACAAAACGTTTACATCATCCAACAGTCGGAAGCAGTACGCGTACAAGAACCAGATGAACGAAGGATAAGCGGAGGCAGAGCAAGGAAGCAGAGAGCGCGAAAATCCCATGCTCAACATTTTATACTAAGGGATTGCTGACTTTGACGCTAGGCGTTTAGAATTCTTTAATTAGCTACCAACGGGCATATGATCCAACCATGCGAGCCATGCCTAATACTCCCGTGATTCTCGAACATGCGAGGCCTGACGCAATAGGAGCGTGGGTCTAAATCATGCGGTCAATGAGTAATCTTTAATGTTCCGCGCGTGCGTTAAGGGATAACTTAGCTGGTTAGTTAGATTATTTCTAGGTCGCAAGTTGGAATAGGCACCGTGCTTTATTGAAAGGATAATTTAGAATACGTGTTAGGTTTTCTAAAACAATAATGGTGGGACGTTATATATATATATATATATATATATATATATATATATATATATATATATATTATATATATATATATATATATATATATATATATATATATATATATATATATATATATATATATATATATATATATATATATATATATATATATATATATATATATATATATATATATATATATATATATATATATATATATATATATATATATACAGTGGAATCTCGATTGATCGTTTTCGGATCCATTGTTTTTCCGTATGTGTCGTTCATTTTATCCAGTCCAAACGATCATATTGCTTTGTCATGTTTCCGCATCTATCGTTTTCCCGCATTTATCGTTCATTTCAATCGGTCCCTTGAAAAACGATAGATCGAGATTCCACTGTATATATATATATAACAGGAATTAATTGGGGAAAGGAATAATTAAGTTAAAATTTAAAGGGGGCTTCGGGATAGATTATTTTTTTGGTCTAAAAGCCACTAGTTTCATATTCCAAGACGCGTTGTGGGGGAGAAAATAGGTTATTCCCCGTTTTGAAGGAGGACCTCGGTTAACGGAAGTGGATTGAAGTTCCATCGGGGAATTTATTTTTAGATACTGTACTAGGTTTGGCGGGAAGCAAGTTTCTAGAATTTTCCAGATTGGGCTCTGTGCATGTGCCATGAGGATAGACGCGCTATTTTAATCTAGAAGTATGCAGAGTGCGGGATAAAATCGGTACTGGTGGACGTGCGTTCGCCGGGTCCCTGAATTTGAAAATGGCGAGCGCTGAAACGCACCGAATTGGAGCTTTGGTTAATATGAAATGGAAATAAACCAACTTATTTGAATATTGGACTGATTATTTGATCTATGTTTATTCCATTCGCCAATGACAATAATGGACATGATGATTGCAATTAAGATGTATAGCACGCAAACCCAACGCCTGACATATATATATATATATATATATATATATATATATATATATATATATATATATATATATATATATATATATATATATGGAAAGCAAATATGATGCTATTGAGAACAGCTCATGCTGTTTTGAATAAGGAATAGAGTCGTACATTGTATCACGGCGACAGCTATACCGTATAAAATGTGTTTAAACAAATCCGAGAGATTCTATACAGCTATTTAGAACATATCCCATTAAACGAGGTCACACGAGTAAAATACAAAACCACAGTGCTTATTCGGTGTATGATCACCATTAACGAACTTAACAAGCCCTGTGATTTATTTTCTCGCTTGCTCGCCTGCTCTTAATTGAATCGAGAACAAAGAAACTGGGCTTTGAGCAACGTTGTAAGTGAATTATGGAAATGTGCGCCCGGAAGGCCTGATTAAGGTGCTTCCAGAACAAAAGGAAGAAATGTTGCTAAGAGGGCCTGCCAGAGTTCTTTTTTATTAATGCCAGTATTTTCTGGAAACTGGGCGATATAAATGGCGAAAAGTAGTCTTGTTTTCCAACAAAATCTTTTGCAGATAAACTATTCTTTGCGATTTATAATACTGGATGTAGGCACATGATTTGAAGACACCGAGAAATGAAAATAAATCAGTGATTCTTCAAATACAGCAATTTTTGTCCTACGGAAGCTTTCTTCGTACTTATAAAAATTCCCTCCTACATATTTAATTATTAAAAACTGGAGATAAAATTTCGACAATTGTATTATAAAGGCTTTTGCATATATATATATATATATATATATATATATATATATATATATATATATATATATATATGTATGTATATATATATATATATATATATATATATATATATATATATATATATATATATATGTATGTATATATATATATATATATATATATATATATATATATATATATATATATATATACATACATATATATATGTGTGTGTGTGTGTGTGTGTAGTGAAATCTCGATCTATCGTTTTTCAAGGAACCGACTGAACTGAGCGATAAATGCGGGAAAACGATAGACGCTGGAACATAACAAAGCAATATGATCGTTGGGACTGGGTGAAATAAACGACACATACGGGAAAACGATGATTCGGAGAACGATCGATCGAGATTCCACAGTGTATATATGTGTGTATGTGTATATATATCCTCGTATATATATATATATATGTGTGTGTGTGTGTGTGTAACATGGGAGATCATCCCGGGTTAACGACTTCAGGAGATGTTTGATCCCCCATGCTACGGCGAAGTTAAACGCTTTTGCAGTCGCGCCAAAGAAGAGAGCCGGCACCACAGGCGATCTTGATTCACATTCTTTTATTTTTGAAAGCTGTCAATGACACTTAACCCGGGGTTAGTTTGGCAGGTGAAAAACGTACAAGTGTGTGCTCTTTCGATCGACATTCTACTATGTGTGTATATATATATATATATATATATATATATATATACACTGAAGAGCAAAAAGAACTCGTACACCTGCCTAATATCGTGTAGGGCCTTCAAGAGCACGCAGAAGTGCCGCGACATGTTGAGGCATGGACTCGACTAATGTCTGAAGATATTCTGGAGGCAATTGACACAATCCTGCAGGGCAGCCCACAAATCCATAGGAGTGCGAAGGGGGTGGAGATCTCGTCTGGACAGCACGTTGGAATGCAACTCAGATATGCGCAAATAGGTGGACAATGGAAGTGTCCAAAGTCAGAAAAGTGATCCTGGAGCCACTCGGTAGCAACTCTCGACGGGGTGGGTGGGTGAGGGATTGCCGCAGTGTCCTGCTGGAATTGAGTCCGTTGGAATGTCCAATGGACATGAATGGGTGTAGATGACCAGACAGGATGCTTATGTATCCGTCACCTGTCAGAGTCGACTCTAGATATATCAGGGGTCACATATCACGCCAACTGCACACGCCCCATACCATCACCAATCACAAACCTCCAAACGATTAGCCACGAAATTTTTACGGCATGTGGTTTGTTTACAATATGTCAATAAGAGTAAAGCTGACGCTGACGGACGCAGTGTGAACAGGCCTTTAGGGGGGAGGGGAATCACACAAAGAACAGAACATGTATGATTAAAAACATTCTGAACAGCATTTTTTTTAAAGGGAATAGTGGACTTTCATATTTGTGAAATTTGTCCAAGAATTCGATTTTTTTATTTCATTGAATTGTGAAACTACGGACGAGTAGGAATGTGTTGCAAAAAGAATTTTTAATTTCTGTGATTACTTTCCTAGTTATAGGCATTTGTATTTAATTTAGATAATATGTGGTTACTAATAGCGATAACTTTAAATGCGTTTTTCTCAAAATAAAAATTTTCGTGTCATACGAATATTCAAACTGCTCGAGGCTCATTTCTAATGATTGTATTGTTTTAAAATTTAAGTTTTATATACTTAACTGTATATCAAATAAATCTTATTAAAAGAAATATGCTTCGTAGCTCAGAATTTCTAAATTTTGTACTTGTAAGGATGATTTATAGGTATTTTCGTAATAAAAAGGTTGTTTTCAGTATTATTTTTTTCTCCTTATATTTTTAATGAATGCTTAAAATAAGCAATAAGTTTCATTGTTAGTTCTATAAGGTATCCTGTAAATAAAAATTACCATATTATATGCAAAAGAAATGCGCATGGAACTTTTTTAATTAGGCCAATTTTCGATATAAATAATAATTCATTTTTCATAAATTATTAATATGTCATCTTTAAATTTTAACCAGTTTTACATATCTATGGTACTAATCACATATTCAAATTTCAAGCAAATCCATTCAAAACAAAAAAAATTTATGTTTGAAGGTTCACTGTGAACTTAAGTTCTAAATATCGTTCGCGGAATTCTTTTTAACATTATAAAGGCTATAAATTTACCGAATATAATTGAATTTAACCCACTGAATTTACCATAAATTAAAAGTTAGGCGACTTAATTAAGGTTTCTGGGCTTACCCGATAAAATGTTTCAGACGGAGAAAATGGTGTAAAATTTTATGCTCTTCCATAAATTATCTCTTCCTGTACTGCTAATAAATAGCAGCCGACTCTGTAATCCCTGTCATAAAAATAACCATAACTGTATCCTTTCCCCTTAATGCTTTCACAGGAGCAAAAAAAATATGTATTAAAAAGTAAAACACTTTTAAGCGGGAACTAAACGTTAAGTAAAACCCTATCAATTTACCACTAAAAAAAGAATGCATTGTTAGGTTCTTCTAAATAATTACTAAAATATGTAAATATTATGGCTTTTCCATTAATCAAATATTCATTAGAATGTATTTCGGGGATTAGGCTGAAAAAAAATAAAAACGGAGAAAAAATTATCCCTTAATCCTAAAATGTTTCTGAAATTTTTTTTTAGCGATTCCTAGGGGTACGTCAATTTCGCATAAAAAATATAGAAATTTTGCAAAAAAATATTACATTATATAAAATTTTGCATTTATTCGAATGAATATATATATATATATATATATATATATATATATATATATATATATATATATATATATATATATATATATATATATATATATATATATATATATAAAACAGCTCCGTAACTGACTGACTCACTGACATACAACGCAAAAACCAAACCGCTGGACCTAAAGGTCTGAAATGTTGCATGGCGATTCTTCTTCTAGTGTTAGGGTGCTACTAATAAAGATTTTTGAAAAATCCTTCTTAGATTTTAAAAAATTAAATTTTTAAGCTGTTTTGGTAACTTTTTTAAGTTTGCATTTAAAATAATAATTTGAGGGTTATAAAATTTATATCACGAGAAAGATCCTAAAAGTTCCTTTAAAATGAAATCTTTTTCGAATCTTTACCTCCATTTTCTGATCTTTGGTGAATTTTTAAAGATTAATTTTTAGAATTTAATTTATTAAATACTCTTCACGTAATTTCTTTTTCTGGCACTTTAAATAAATTTATCGTCACGTGCGAAACAGACAAAAAAAAATATTTTTCCCTTGCTAATGCGGCAGACGATTGGACATTATTCAGAAAAATATTAAAATACAGTAAAAGATATGTTCCTCAAACTGTACCATATTAACTGTACTATATTCTTTAGCATGTCCTATTAGATTTAATTTGAATATTTTCTTCTATATTTTCTTCTATATTTTTTTGAATATTTTCTTCTATAAAAATATCCCTTACGATTTTTTATAAAATATAGGTAGATAGATAGATACATATATACATAACACAGACATATATTATTAGATACAAAAGATGTAAGCAGCGATAAGTAATCCTACATTTATAACCCGCGGTAGCTTCGTTAGAAGAGACTACCTGAAATTTTTTTATTGTTGTGTGCATCGTTAAGAGTTGTAAATTTAATTTTGACTTCTTTAATTTTATTTATCTACGATATTTAAGTGTAGTTCCAAATGTACGGTCCTGCAAGGCCGACCTGACAACATGTGTGTCCAATCGGGCTCCTGTTTATACGAGGCAAAACACGATCTTCTCACAAACAACCAACATTCAAATGCGATTTCCGAATGAGAAACCCGCTGCGCAACTTTCCTGTCTTTCAGAGTTTGAGGTGCCGTTTCTCAATCCTGGGTCGTTCGATTGCGCCTAAATGCTAATTATTTGAATATCTTCTTAACTTTTATAAGAATTTAACGTTTGTATCATTCCTCCTCCTTGGTGTTGCAATTTTAATGGCCAGCAGTGTAGTTGTCAGCAAAATTGTTCTTATCCAAATTATTTTCATTAATAATTTAACCATTTAAGGTAGGATTTATATTTAATGTGTATTTTTTAGCCTAATTGTCTTTTATCACCATAGGTACAACAAAGTCATAAAAAACAGTTTAGACTGTGTTTGTGAGTTTTTATTTCAGCTTACGAAAAATTATTTTTAGTGCATAAGGTCAGTTTTGAAACTCACCGCTTGAAATAAAAAATAATTAAGCTGAAAAATTGAACTTAAAGCAAAAGTGGACATTAAGTCTGCTGTGTACTAACCCTATTGGAGAAAATGTATATACTATTGTCAGCTCCATAAATTCTGATGATCGAATAAATATGGTGGTTTGAGATAGCCTGAACTTTAATGCAACTTGGAACACGATTCATTTTAGAAATTTCGTCTAGCAAAAGAATTTATGGGCGTTTCAAGTACACTAGACCAGGTTTCCCCTCCCTAGAATTATTTAAATTTTAAAATAGTATTTGCATTTTTTTTAAATTAAAAAAAATTGCGCAAGGTGTCAAATTTCTTTCTCTATTACGGAGTACAAATTTTTAAAGAAAAAAATCTTTCAATCCAAGTCGGCAATCCTTGGACACATTTTCTCCATAGGTTAACATTGAGGTGAGCGAATCCAATAGGGTTAGTACACAGCAGTCTTAACTACGCTTTGTCTTTCCCAATTTTTACATCAACATAATAAATAACATTTTCAAAAATGCCAGCATTTTTCAAAATGATCCTTGCGCACATCCTATCATTCAAAAACAGTAATTTATATATATATATATATATATATATATATATATATATATATATATATATATATATATATATATATATATATATATATGTATATATATATATATCTGTGGCTTGGTACAAGAAGTGCCTATGTCAGTTTTTTCCAAGATATTTTTTTTTAAGAGACATAAGCAAACACAGTTATTTTCAATGCAAGAAGTACCCAAGTCTGTAGAATGGTTTAGAAAACAATCTTAAAGAATCGGACAGACTTGAGTACTCCTTACATTGAAAATAAAATTTCTTAAAAAGAAATAAGCAAAAAAGTCATCTTGGAAAATAATTACATAGGCACTTCTTGTGCGAAGCCACGGATTATATATATATACTACCTGAAAACCCGTACTTCGCTACGGAGTACATTCAAATTAAATACAATGGTCAATGTAGGCAATTAATGCCAAAATATATATATACTCGTATATATATATTTATAATAATTACGACGATCAATGTATACAATTGATGTAAAAAAATATATATATATATATATTTATAAAAAAATCGTAAGGAAATTTTTATAGACAAAATAATGTAGAAGAAAATATTCAAATTAAATGTAATAGGACATACTAAAGAATATAGTACAGTTAATATAGTGCAGTTTGAGGAACATAATATCTTTTATTGTATTTAAATATTTTATTCGATAATATCCAATCGTCTGGCGCATTAACAAGAAAAAAAATTTTTTTTTGTCTATTTAGTTGTTATGCACGAGACGATAAATTTATTGAAAGTACCAGAAAAAGAAATCACGTGATCGGCATTTAATAAATTAAATTCTAAAAATAATCTTTAAAAATTCACCAAAAATCAGAAAATGGAGGTAAAAATTCGAAAAAGATCTCATTTTAAAGGAAGTTTTATGATCTTTCTAGTGATATAAATTTTATAACCCTCAAATTGTTATTTTAAATGCAACCTTAAAAAAAGTCACAAAACAGCTTAAAAATTTAATTTAAAAAAATCTAAGAAGAATTTTTCAAAAATCTTTCTTAGTGCACCCCTAAACTATAAGAAGAATTGTCTTGTAAAATGTGAGCTCTTTAGGTCCAGCGGTTTGGTCTGTGCGTTGTATGTCACTCAGTGAGTCAGTCAGTTACGGAACTGTTTTATATATAGATATATATATATGGTGCCCGGTATAAAATGCTTAAGTTAAAAAAATTATTTTTAGATATTTGTTAGTATTGATAAGAAAAAAATTGACTTCTATAGAAGGCATAAGTTTATCAATTTTGTATACAAAAGTACATTTCTTTGTACAAAAGACTCAAGTCGAAATTATTGTTCTGCGATTGGTATAAAAACCAATAACTTTTGTATATTTAAATCACTGTTTTTGACTTTATCCCTTTATACCGGGCACCATAGATACATGAGCATGTTTACGACGGCACGAACAGCTGGTTTCTAATTCTAGAAACACTGCAGCTTCCGGCATTCGCACAAATCACCCGCTAACAATGTTTCATTGTTTAAAAATCGTCAGCGCTTTCGTCCACAGAGAAATTAAAATATGAGTGGGCATTTGATCGACCGGAAGCGTTTATCAAGAGTCAACAACTGGCAGTTATGCGTGTGAACTGAAACAATATGGTCTAGGAAACCCAATTGGACAGGAAATAAAAAAATTATGTATGAAGATGTGCGAATTGCAGCTGATTTCCTGCCTAAAAAAAGGATACGTAAATTAGACTGGAATTCGTAAATAATGGAAGACGCGAATATTGATATCGCCGTTGAGAATTACGATCTGGCGATCGTTCTCATAGTAAAATCTGGATTCAAGAATCAAATTTAAGCCTGCTGTGTACTAACCCTATTGGATTCGCTCACCTCAGTGTTAACCTATGGAAAAAATGTGTCCAAGGATTGCCGACTTGAATTGAAAGAAATTTTACACGTTGAGGCATTTTTCATTTTTTAAAAGAAATGCAAATAATATTTTTAAATTTAAATTATTCGGAGGGAAATATCTGGTATAGTGTGTTTTGAACGCTTCTTAATTGCTCTGATGGACGAAATTTATAAAATGAATCCTGTTGCAAAGTGCAGAAAAGTTCGCGCTATCTGAAAATACCATTTTTATTGGATTATCAGCATATTGGATTATTGGAGCTGTCAATAATAGACACATTTTCTCCACAGGTTAACACTGAGGTGAGCGTGTTCAATAGGGACAGTACACAGCATCCTTAATGCGTTTCAAGGTTAAATGGTTATTTTAAGGTATCTTGCCTACGTTGGAATGGCTGTTTTTGGTGCAATTATTTTTAACGCAGGATTACGTTCCTCCATAAGGAAAATTTCAGATGCTAAAACCGTCCGTCCGTACCTCGCGAGTTATATCGTGAGTTAGGCAAAATTTCAGATGACCTGCGTCGCGGGTTATAATTTTGGCAGCGCGCCAAACCCAGTCTGTATCGCTTGGACAAGCAGTAAAAATTTAAACAGAAAAGTACCAAAATGCGTCAAAATTTTCACCTACATACATGTATATATATACACATATTTGGACAAAGAAATATTTGTTACTCATATACATTATTATATGATTTATATGCGGTCCAAACGCATCTTAACTGAGCGGCCCGGGAACGCCAAAAAGTTGTATATCCATGGTCTACATCAGGAATTATCAACCTTTTTAACGTAGGTTTACATTCCTTCATAACGGTCCTCTGGAAAGCAAAATTTAAGACTCTAAAACCGTCCGCTGTCGTGAGTTATAATTTTGACAGCGCGCCAAACCCAGTCTGTATCGCTTGGACAAGCAGTAAACAGTTAAACAGAAGATTATCAAAATGCGTCAAAATTTTCACACACATATATGTATATATATATACAGACATACGTACATATATTATATAGATACATATATACATAACATACATACATATATACATACAAAAGAGGTAAGCAACGATAAGTAATCCTACGTTAATAACTCGCGGTAGTTTCGTTAGAAGAGACCACCTGAAATTTTTTTGTGGGGTATATTTCCAAAAATCTTTGAAATATACCAAAAAAAGTGAAAAAAACACTGATTTAAAAATTTTACTTCAAAACACAGTTAAGTGTGACAGTAGTATATACTCTAAAAGAAATTAAAATATATTAAGTTGGACTGAGTGTGGGGTCTCTGGCGTAAGCACTAAATTGTACTAAAAATTTATAAAAAATTCCCTCTATTTGAAAACGTTATGAAATTTTTACGAAAATCATATTCGTTTTCATGGTTATATTTCTCATTTGAACTAAAAATTTATGTACTTAATCAGTACTGTGTATTTTTGAAAAAAAAAAAAGTGATCTGAAAGCAGATACCTTAACATGGAACATGTTTTTGCGGAGGTTTTCCCGTCAGAATCGCTAGAGTACAAAAAAGCGTCACGGAAAAAATGAAGCATGGTCTACGGGGAATCATCAATCTCCTGCTAGGGCAAGGACGTCGAGTAATGTATAAATAAATTAATTAGTAACAAGTATTTATAATTTGGATTACAATATATAAAAATATCTTGGCTGCAGTGTTCGTATCTCAGTTTTGCATGAGCGACAATGATAATAATAATTATAATAATGTTTGATAGAATAATATAAAAAATTATGTTATTTTTTTTATTTGTTAAATATATTTTTAACTTAACTGACAAATAGGAAATAATACTGATTAGTTATCATTAATTAGTATTAAATAGTAATTAATAATACTTAATTAGTATTGGAACAGCTTCCTTGTACGCGCACTTTCTCGCCGAGCCAAAATTTTCACGCCAACCTTGGCGCCGTTTTTGTTTACACCAGTCCTTTGCATGTCAAAATGTCTAAATAGCATCATATCATGATCATGATCCCCTCATCATGATATGATGAGGGGAGAAGAACAAGCCGCGCCGCGAGGATTGGCGCGTAATCATCTGGGCGATAAAGTGCGCGTATACGGAATCTTACCCTTAGTATTAAGTAGTAATAGTAATTAGTATTAAATTAATAAGAATTTGTGCTACTAGTTAAAAAAAATACTTTGGCTTCCGTGTTCGTATCACAGTCTTGCATGAACGTTGCAATCGAGGTGAGATGAGTCATGAAAAAAAAAAAGTTATTTCGATGGGAAATCCTCCACAAAAATATGTTCCGTGCACGCTGATTCTTGTTGTAAGGTATTAGTCATGACCCGACTTCTACAGACGATCTTTTTTTATTGTAAGGTCCTGTGCACATAGTATCCATCAAAGTTAGAGTTACTCGTATTGAAACATATTTAACCAATTACAAACCTCCAAACGATTAGCCACGAAATTGTCAAGGCCTTGGATTGGTTTAAAATATGTGAATACGAGTAACGCTGACGCAAATGGATTCTAAGTAAACAGGTCCTTAGACTATCAAACTTTGACACGTGTAGGCATAAATACTATGCAACGTAAGGCGGTGCATGAGTTCACATCTCCGGATCTTCAGTCCAAAAGTTAAGCTATGGCAAATATTCCTCTCTACTTTTTTAATCATAGATTAGCAAATGACTATTTTTGACTCTTTAATTTTTTACTCATACGAAGTTAAACGTTTAAATAAAGAGTGCTCAGCATTTAAAATTTTCAGCAATTATTATTTTTTTCCAAGACATCAAATTGCTGATGTCTTTGGCTAAATAAAATCAAATTTATAAAGATTTTCGAGAAAGACACGCATTGTTTTAATAAAGATATATTTTTCCGTGCACGAAAGCAAAAATTCAAACATGTACATTCAGTACACTAATATCAGACACTAAAATCAATTCAGTACAAAAATATCAATATTCGATACTAATATCAGTCGTTTTCGATTATTTTTATATGTCTTCTCCTCCCCCCTCCCTTCCCTAGGGGTGCTAGAGGTGTCACCCCTCCAGTGTTTCTTCCCAGATTTTAAGTCATATGTGTACCAAGTTTGGTTGAAATTGCCCAAGGCGTTCCAGAGTGATGCTGGAACATACACAGATACATTCATTTATATATATATATATATATATACAGAGGCTGTTCACACATTTTTTAGACGATGTATATTGTATTCACAAAACTAAATTACATAAAATTCTTCTGTTTTAAATGTTCTATTTGACATCCCTTATTCTGAACTATCTTTCGACACCGCAATTTCCAGGATAATAATGCCTTTTGAAGTGTCAGAAGAGGTATTCTATCCCATTCCTCTTGAACAGCTTTCCAGAGTCCTGTAAAGGTTTTGGGACGACGTTTGGATAATGCAGATTTTAAAAGTCCGAAAGCACAAAAATCCATAGGTGATACATCGGGAGATTTAGTAGGGATATCAGTGAAGGGTATGGCCTTGATACCAGTTTTTTGTTCCATTTCTTTTAGGAAATTTACAGTGGATTTTGATGTGTGACTGCTAGCTTTGTCCTGATGGAGTCTCACAGATTGATGGCACTGTGGGTAAAGCGATGGCATTTAATTCAGAAAAATTGGCAATAAAATATGTTCCTGATAGTATTTGGAGTTAATCTTGACATTTTTTTCCACTCTCTTTATTTTTAACTTGCCATTATAAGAAAAACCAGCAACAATCATGAATCCCTTAGAAAAACTTTCTTTCGATTCTTTGAACCATGTACTTAAATTTTTTTCTCCCCTTTTATGATAATAAATGGCTCTTTTTTTGTTGCAATCATTTAAATACACCCATGATTCATCTATTGTGACAATTGTTTTCCATTTTTCTTTGGATAAGTGTTTCTCATATAGAATTCTGCAGCGTGTCCTGCGTTCAGCGATATGATTTGGAAGAAGACGATGCACATTGCATTTTTTCGCTTTCTTAAGATTTAAATCAACGTTTATCATTTTGTCTACAGTGGACACCGAGCATTTTAATGATTTTGCAACTGTCCTTTGACTAGGGGGATTTTCTTTTAACATTAAACAACGTACCTTTGCAATAGTCGAAGATGTCCGTTTTTTCCTTGGATACTTGTTTGGAATTTTTGTCCCACTTGAGGCTCCAATTTGAATTTTTTTCCTTTCTTGTTGACGATATTACCTATCGACGCTTTAGATATCACAAAACCATGACTTTCACATCGTTTTTGGATAACGGAGTATGTATATTTCTCTTCGGAAAGAGCATAAATGTAGCCTTCGAACCACTGCTTTGTTAAAAACGCCATTTTGAATAAAAACAAAACGTTCAAGCCGCAGACGATAATTTTGACTTTTAAAAACATAGTACAATTGCAATTATTTCTTTTGCAGCAAAGGATTTTTTATTACCGCTTACCAAAATCGTCTAAAAAATGTGCGAACAGCCTCTGTATACTAGATTATACTATTTATTATATTTATTATACATTTTTCATGTTTATTAAGTAAGAAATTGAAAATATCTTTATATACCTAACAAAATACAAAATATTCTTTCTAAAATCCCATAAATACGAGGCGTGTGTCTTATCGTCCGGTGCGTCTTATGATCCGATTAATACGGTAATCCATTGACATCAATAACGTCCTGGAACCCTATTTTTTTTTCATTGAATAACCTAGATTTTCGGATACTATTCGGGTCCATTACGACGGCTGATTCTAGTACATCAACTGCGCTAGTAATGCGATGCTTTCATACTTTCTCTATGTCCAGAGTGTGCCATAAATTTTCACTAGCATTAATATCAGGAAAACTGGAGAGGTATAATCAATCTTCCTCTGACATCGCATAGCCAGCCATTCTTGAGTTATATGAGCAGTATGTTATGGATCATTATCCTGCAGGAAATAAAATAAGTGTTTTCATTTCCCAACTTTTGGGGCACCGGGCCGTAAATTATGCCGCAAAATAATGTCGATATAATGCTATAATGCCTTTCTGTTCATATTTCCTTTAATGGCATGCAAGGATACCGACTCCAGAATATGACATGTACCCCCAGAATAAAATATTCTGCCACCCGGAACTAATCGCATTTTGGCACAAAAAATTAAACAGGGAAATCTGTCTCAGGATTAGAAGCAATACCAAAAAAGATTATTAAAATATATGCCGTATTTTTTTGGGACCATAAGACTCGCCTCAAATTTTAGGAGTATTTTTAGAAAAGAATATTTTGAATTTTGTTAGGTATATAAAGATATTTTCAACTTCTAACTTAATAAAGATTTAAAAAATGTATATAATATACAGGGCCGCCCAGAGACTTTGTTGTGATGATAATTAATAGTTTGGAAATAATTAACGTTTATTTTAATATCGGGTATTGAGATAATTAAATTAGTAAAGTAAGTAAGTAAGTAAGTAAATTTTAGTAACGGTTATGCTTTGTATAAATAAATTTATTAAGCCTCTGCTAAATATATGTGATGGTTATACTTGTGGTGATCAAATATTAATTGATTTGATTTATGTCATCGCATTTGGAGAAGTGTGCGCAAGTTTCTCTAAATGTTTTGACATTGAGAAGAATTAAGTTTGAAATAGATCATCACAGGTTATACCTTATTATTGTTAATATTGAAGAATATTAATAAGCCTTATTTTTAAATAATTGTGAGGTGGCTGGTACGCTGGTGAATTTTTGCGTTTTTTTTTATTTAATGAATGAATGCAAAATTATAGTGTGTCTTTTCTTTTAAAGTTAAATCCTTCCTTTTGAGAACCCCTTTTTGTCAGTTGATTGTAAACCGACACATCCGGTGTCGACTGGTCATGGACCCCGATTTGGGACGTTGGAATGTTGGCGCTCCCTGCGCGGTTGAATACAGTGGCTTGTAGATGGCGGCGTTTTCAAGGAGGAAATAAGTAACCAACAATTATTGTGTGAAATAAGAAGATGAAAAAACATCAACGATGAGTCGAAGAAAAGATTTCTTCGGCCATTGCAGAATTTCAACTTTTTCCTCGTCCGAGATGGACGGAGCGGATTGGACCTTCTTACTTTCCGCGGAATACAAAGTGAAAAACGGAGCGTCAACTCGGGGGTGCAAAGACACAGAGAGGGGAGATGCTAGCCAAGAAGCTGGGAGCTGACCCGCAACCCACGATGGAGAGCGATGTCTTGATTTTTGGCGGCCAGCACGCTATAGAAATGGCGCTGGCCTGGGGTTCTCCTCATGATTTTATAAAATTATAGTTTTTTTTTTGTTAGAGTGCTGCAGCATTTTAATTGGGTAATATGATTTTAATTTCCTTTTTTTTATTTACTGAATTTTTCTTTAATTTTTCTTTTGATTTTTTTTCATCACCTTTTCATTTAGAAGGTTTTTTTTTTCTCACCAGCCACTATGATAATAACTGTAATACTAATGGTAAATTGTACTGTAGGCAAGCAAGAATTTTGTGATTATTATAAGTTTATTGGGAGGAGATATGGAATCCTCAAGTGTTAATCCATTTTGTTAAGGTATTTGTGTAATATTGTGAAGAAAATCGGAATGAATAAATTTGTTATGTTAAAGTATATCTTTGTCCATCGGACCATCGGACCATCGGAACAAGTGTTTAACTGTGTTACCTAGGCCAGAGCCTTCTAACACAGATATTTCATGAATATGCCATCGGAGAGCAGAAATAACACAGAAAATAAGAAGAAAGTTCGATGAGAGTCAATAAAAGTTCAGGAAATTGCAACACAAGAAGTGAAGCAGTGGATCTTTTGGTCAGAACTTTGGATGGTGAAAGGAACAATTCTGATTGGATGTCTCCTGGATCTTCAAGTAATTCGCTGATGTGGGTGGAGTTTACGGCTGTCTGTAAGCTGGAAATCAATTGGCTAGTGTAGCGAGAATAGAGAAAAGAGATTGGATAGAAAGATAAGGTCTGGGATCCGTGAGTTCAATAACTACAAAAATGAGCAAAGCCAAAATGGATTTGCTCAGAGACAGATAATTAAGTTAATAGAAAGTTTAAGGATAGGAAATAGATATTTAATTTATTTTATAAAACTTTTTAATTAATTGTTTGACTTTCAGCTTTAGGTATTATTTTTTTATTTCAGCAGATATGAAGCTTTTTCTTTTAGGTGAAGTAATTTTATTTCTAGGTGTTCTCCAAGGTTAAGTAAATTTATTAGATTTAATTTATCCTTTTCTTTTGGCTCATTAATCACCACTGTGATGCATTCAGTATCGAACCTAGGGTAAATTTTTATTTATTATATGTTTATGGGTTATTGCTACACACAACGCAAGTCCTTAAAATGTACTAACCACTAATGGCCATTGGGCATATATTGAAGTAAATTTAATTGAAACGTATTATTAAATGTAATTTGATATTGAAGTTGGTAAAGACCTATCATAACTTTAGTTAATTAGTAGTAATTATAATATTAAGGTTTTAAATAACCCCTAAATACAAATCTCCGTTGCCACAACTTTACGGGGCCTGGGGCAAACTTCTGTTGGGGGCCCCAAGAAATCTGATTAATCGAATAATTTTTTTGGGGGGGAGGGAGAGGGGGGGGGCTTTTTTTCAGGAGATTATTTTGAATTTTGAAGTACGGTACAAGTTTCAGAATTTTCTTTCGGAGGAAATCTAATAAATAATTTTTTAAAATTTTTTGGGACCCCTCCGGCAGTTGGGGGCCTGGGGCAAAGTGCCCCAGTTGCCCCCCCCCCTCTGGGCGGCCCTGATAATATATATATATATATAATTATATATGAGAGGAGGGTATTATGGAATACATTTACATTTCTAAAAATAACTTTACTGGTTTTTGAATAAAAATCCCGAAATCATCATGAGTACATACTATAACTAATTGTAATGAACTGTCACTTGTAAAATAATGCTATTTATTTTGTTGTTGTAAACAAAAAAATTATTTTTAAAATAGTTACAAATGGAGGTTAATATGAAATAGTCGGGTAATATGGAATAGGTGGTTTAAACCATTGAAAAACTAATTTGACTTCATAAAAGATAGTTATTTTTAAGTATAAAAACCATATTTTTAAGATTATGTGCATGTCATTTCTACTTCTAGTCTATTTACAAAAGTCACAGATATAATCTTCTTTCTCTGCTCCGGTACAGTCAAGGTGAGCCCGCAGAGAACAGCTGAAGCACTGAATCCAAATTTCCCCTTGTTGATCTTCGGAGAATTTTCCGTTACACTTGATATATTCAGCGTTTTTGTTTTCCAGTTCTTTAGTTGATGGCACGAAGTCCATTACAGATGATACACCAGAATGGAACGATTCGTCGCTGCTAACACAGGAGTCATCTCTAGTAGGTTTAGGTCTAGAAGGTCAGTCTAAGTTAAATTTCTTAACAGGGGGTCTTTGAATGTTCGGTTTCTTTTGTTGTTTTGAAGCTTCTGGTTTCTTCTTTATGTCCTTTTCTTTCACTTCATCCTCTAACTCTTTTTTTTTATATGGGGAGTAGGTTATTACAGAAGATCCAGCTTTCCTGCTTCTAAGGGGATTATGGAATACCTAGTATTCCATAATACCCGACACGCCATCATGGAACATAAACCTTTAAACTGATGGACAAAACATTGTCAGCTAAAAAAAGACCACAGTATAACAAACTACAATTCTTTTAGTGTACATTACGCTTAACATCAATGTTCAAGTCACATGTGTACTAGTAGGTTAAAATGTTTGAAAACTTTCCTGTAAAAACTCTTGAAAATCACAAAACACATTTTGTTTCTCAAACGAGTGGTACGACAACAACAAGCGGTCAACTCTCAGTGCACTGCATCATGGGAGTCATTTTTGAATAGTTCATGGTATTCGCACATGATAGCAGCACCAAACAGAGCCGAAACCTCGGTATTCCATAATGTTACGAATTCCCAGTTCAAGTTCGGCGACTGAATGGATTTTGAGTAAGACAGAATAAAAACAAAGATTTATTTACAGGAAGTCGAAATACTGCAGCTTACAGATCTCCAGAGAATGACTACAGTGCTTTTAACACAATCTCTAGTTCACAGGAGTACGGAAAAACTCAACACAAAAGACGCCGCACGGAGTCGCACTTATCGCGGCATAAATCTCATCAATTCTCCCATGAAAATCTCACAGCTGACAGCGGCGCTTTTGACAAGCTCCAAGAACAATTCAAAACTGAAATCTGAACTCCGATCGAGGCTGTATATATAGCTTCTCGAGAGTCTGGGGATTTTCACAATGTTCCAGAAAATTCCAGTCTTGAAAAAGTCGCCAAATATGGCGATAACTCGCCAAATTGGACGCTAAAAATCTAGTTGCCAAAACGTCGCTAACAAGCCAATATCTTGCCAATTTGGCGAGATACCATAGAAACACTATGTTAAATGCATGATACTGCGGAAATTTAGCTAATATGACTATTTGCATGGAACAAACTATAATAATGCATTATTTTACAAGCAGAATAACAATTTTAACCGTAATTTAAGCTAAAGACATACATAAATTTACAAAATTCGTAACAATATAATATATATAATAAATACAGTACAAATCGTTTATAAGAACATCCAGGGGACTTTAAAAACTGGTTCTTATAATGGATAGTTTTTATATCCGATAGATAACTTAAAACTGCTGGAAATACCAAATTCATTGTCCCATAATTTCTATTACACCTGAAACAGGACGTTCAAAAAATGGTTAAAAGATTCAAGTTCAATCAAGGAAAAACACACTGCTTATTTTCATATAAGTACTAGATGTATTACCCGGCTTCGCTCGGGATTCAGTTTCTGTTATTATTTTTTTCAATGATTAGCCTCATGTTACGATGTTCTACAGTTTTCGCTAAAATTCTTTTGCGATAGCAAATAGCATTAGTTTGTTGTCGGTGCTGTCGTTGTTCATCGCTTTCCCCTCCTTTCGATGTTGAAGCTCGAAGACAATCGTATGTTCGACGCGTTAAAAGTTTCTTCATCAGTCTCACTACTTCAGAATCACTACAATTCGAATTCTATTACCTTCGAGCTCTTGGGAATGTTTTTTCTTCAGATTCTTATGTGCGACTAACTGCATTTCGAATTCTGTTGGCTTCGCGCTCTCCTGTTCTTTTTCATCACATTGCTCATTTCTCAACAATCTTTGACATTTCCCCCTTACTTCTGCAGGATTAAAAGTTGCTCTCCTCTTTTTGGGCATTTTAAAGCATTAATTTACAGCTAGTCAATAACGTTTGAATGGATTTATTATTATAGAAAAATAATCAATAATGTTTGAATGGATTGAGATCACATTCAATATTAAAACACAGCAAATCTGGTAATTATTATATAAAAAGTATATACACGTATTTCATGCTCGGAATTCTTTCTCAAAACTAAATCATCTGCTACGTTTCAATGCCACTTTCAGACTTTCTTAATTATAATATACACGTATTTCATGATTGTAATTCTTTCTCAAAACTAAATCATCTGCTATGTTTCAATGTCACTTCAGTTATATAAATCATCGCGTCAAGGCTAAACGCACGTGTTTCTAGCTAAGTCAACGTGTCCTGCAGTATATTTGAGTTTGAACAGGTAGCTTAGGATAGTTTCAATTCATGAAATGGATAGATAACACATTCATTGAAAATGAATGATTTTCCATCCTTACATTTTCATTTTTAAAATGAAACATTCCGGCGTTGCCACGTACATGAAAATAATATATCAAATTCATTCTTGCATGCGTCAATATATGAATAAATCACGTTTTTAATTCATGTCTATTTATTTTTACGGAAATGTCATAATTTAATTGGCAACAATGAAATGTTACAATGGCTTTGAACAAAAATATCCGGGGAAATTTGGCGATTTTTTTTGGCGATTTTCAATATCCGTTGATACTTCTAACATAATTCAGGAATGGAACGTCGTAGCGGAATGAAAATAGTCTATAACCATTGCGCAAGTTCAAGCAATAAGTTGACCAAGTTTCATCGCAATCGGATGAACGGTACGGCAGCGCATAAAATACGAACAAACAAACAAACAAACAAACATTCATTTTTATATATAGAGATGAATTTTTAAACTTTTTCAAATACATAGTTCTAAAACCTCAAAAAGAAAAATGAATAAAATTATTTAGCTATTATGAATGTACATACATAATGCAATATTTATTTTTTACACGTTTATTCATTTTCTGAAAAATAGTTAGTAATATGTTTTTGTTTAGTTTTTTTTTTGTAAATAAAAATAATTTTCGGTTATCGCGACAAGTTCCTTGACAGCTTTTTTTTTCTCATCCTTCACAAAATTTCCACTGCAAGCTAAAAATTTATTAACAATATTGATTGCTGAAAACATTTCTTTTAAACTCGAGCAAGAAATCTCGTTCAAAAGATGTTCTGAACTGGCACTGTCGTCAATTTCATCATCTCTGCCAGAAATCTCTGCATTTACGCCTGCAACAATATCTTCATCCGTTATATTCCCATGAGTTTCAAGAGCCCAGTCTGTGTCTACATATTCCTGAAGTGAATCTTGTTCAATTGGCAAATCACGAACCCAGTCTTGAAGCGTTTCATCTCTAGCGTCTTGAGTTAAAAAAATGGGAGGATTTTCAACCCTAAGAAAACCAGCATGCCGGAAACAATTCGATTATTTTAAAACCAATGCGGAGGAACTTGTTGTCAAACATTCCCCTATACTACGCCGTAGTTTACTGTCCATTTTATTATGGGGGCACCATATAGGCGGACAGTATTACCCTCTATGACGAAACGACACAAACGAAGGCTTTTTTGTGGCGCGACGCCGAGATTCAATCCGAGCACCCTCAGCATCGAAAACCAGCGCGCTGTACCACAGGGCCGCCACAAGCCCCAATTCGAAATCGTTAAAGGTTTAACATTTTTTCATGCCTTTTCTAACATGATGATAGGGTCCAGTACTGAAATCTTGGGTCCTTTCTTATTTTCAATATCGTCGATGATCAGTAGAATCAAGTTCTTCCTGAAAAGAACTTTTAAGGACTTGATGACACGTTGGTCCATAGGCTGTAATAAGGAGGTTGTGTTGGGAGGAAGAAAAGTTAATTTAATGGCATGAAGACCTTGAACCGAAGGGTGGGCTGGGCAATTGTCCACAGTAAAAATAATTCTCGTTTTGTTTTTTTTTTTGTTCAATAAGTTCTTGGTCCCACTTTCATAACCAGTTTTCAAACATTTCTCTTGTCATCCAAGCTTTAGAATTCGAATAATAATCAACTGGCAGCGATTTTATATTTTTAAATGCCCTCGGTCTTTTGTATTTCCCGATCACTAAAAGCTTCAATTTTTCAGTTCCAGTTAAATTTGCTGCAACCATAACTGTTATTCTTTCTTTTCAAAGCTTACCACCACTGCAGTTTTCGTGTTGGAAACGCAACGTCCTACCCGAGGTCATCCTATAAAATAGGCCAGTTTTATCAGCGTTGAAGATTTCATGGTCTTCACAACCTTCTCTTAACGTAGTCCAAACGATTTTAAGCCAGTTATCAGAAACTCCTTGTGGCACAGCCTTCGATTCTCCACTGATTCTCCCGATCACAATGGAATGCCTCTCCCGAAATCTCTGGATCCACGAAGTTGAACAAAAGAAATCATGTTTTTTTTAAAGAGCTACGCAAATTCATTTGCTTTCGCTTGCAAAATTGGTCCGCTTAGGGGAATGTTGGCACTCCTTTGAATCTTAAACCAATCCAAATGGGCTTCTTCTATGTCAGCATGTGGACTTTTTCGAAGTTTCTTAATTTTAGTTCGTTTTTATTTAGATAAAAAATGGATAAAATGGTTGAAGAACAACGTGCTGCTACTTCCTGTCCGTTCACAATTAACATGTTCTTATAAGCGATTTATTTTCCCAGAAACCAATTAATTTTAAGTCACTAAAAGCGATATGTTCTTATTAACGATGTTATTATAACCGGATTTTATATCCATCATTACACATGAGAATTGGCCGGAAACTAATAATTCCGTTCTTTTAAGCGATATGTTTTTATAACCGGTGTTCTTATAAACAGTTTTTACTGTATATATAATATACATAATAAAATATTCATTTTATTTTAATGTTGCCTTCGGACCATATGATGCACCCAAATTTGAAGTCGTTTTTTTAATGCAAAAAAAAATGTCTTGTACTCCAAAAAATATGGTACTCAAGTTTCATTTTAAGGCGACAATGGACCATGAAAAACTTTTTATTTATTTATTAACCAAATGCTATGAAATTTTGAATTCTTATACAATGTTGTTTAGAGATGGAAATTCTAAATTTAAAAAAAAATCAGAATGTAATTAATTAAGATATTAGTTAAAATCAGTTTGTTAATGACTCTATTTAAAAATGCTCTATGCGCATTAATTTTTGTCTCAGATATCTAATTTTCTCTCTTAAGATAGCTTTATATAGTTATAATAAAAGTCAGTAGCAATATTTGATTTACAGTCATATTTATAAAAACTAGAAAAGAAATCGATAAAAATAGGTCATTTTATGCAAAATTTTATCAAAAAAAATTATTTTATTGTAAAAATTTTAAATTGTTTTAAAATAGTATAATGAATTGATTACTAAGTTTTATTCTAACATATATAAATAATCATTTTTTGAAATTTTATGAAAATTCAAGAAAAAATATGACACATGGAACATTTTGAACTTACCGAAACGACACGAAAACTTGTTTTGAGAAAATGGCATTTAAAGTTTTAATTCGACTAACATTTCCATTGTTTACGTTTGAAAAAAATACTTATAACTCGATTAATAATGATCGGATCAACATACTTTTTTTTAAAATTTAATGCTGATGAGTTGCAGAATCATTTTCGGAAAGAAAAAAAAATCGTTTTGGAGACATACCTTTGTCAATCTGAAGGTCCATTGTCACCTTAAAACAAAATTTTAAAAAATTAAGAAAATACATGATAAATGATGAAAGAATAGAATTTGCTACTCACCAAGCCAGTTGAAGAAGACTGGGTCAATTGACATGAGAAAACAAAATCCGCCAAAAGGTGAGAGAATTAGGATTATTTTCTACAACACGATATCGAATCTGTAAAAAAAAAAATAATAATAATAATAAAAATGTAAGACGTTCCAGTCAGAATAGTTCAGATATTTGCAAAAATTCTAACAAACCTTGCATGTAGACCTGTTAACGGTATGCGATAGAAAAATAATGATATAATGTTGCCAGCATTCGTAACTCTTTAATACTAAAGAGATCGGAAACTGAAAGTCGCAGACGAAAATTAGATTTTATAAAATAAATCGTTTGTTTGGGGACATTTAATGTTTTTACGTGAATCCTTTTCATCAAGATTAGGCAGCTTCCGTTGATTCCTGCGTAACTCTTATAAATAAAATGTAATCTTTAGGCTCCTGTGTAGGTTTAAACTCTTGGTACCTAGGGCCATCGTGTACCTAGGACCACCATGATTTATTTAAATAATTATTATTTAGCAGCATTTTTACTCATTGGAGTGAGTGACAACACTGTTTCATATCATAACAGCCATTTTTAATGAAAGCAAGAACAAGCTATAGTTAAAAGTCTTATTTTGTGAAAGTAAGTGCAGACATATGTTTTAATGTAAAGCAGATAATTTTTGTAATCATTAAAGGAAAAAATGATATAAAAACAAAGTTTGGTTTCGGCAGGTCTTTGGCTAAGGAAGCCATCTTGCCAAAAACAACATCTTGTACCTAGGGCCATGGTCTCTGGTAGAAAAGAGGTGGACGAAAACTTGGCAAGTGTAGAATTCTCACTGATACCCCCGAGAAAAATGAAATCCAAGCACAAATATTCAAAACAGTAATTGTTAAAAAAAAAGGTTACGAAATCTGTGTTTGAAACAGAAAATTTATGTGGGATCATCAAGAAGACAATGGAGAAAAAACATACATTAGAAAGTGATGAAATAATAAACATTTCTTCTTTTAAGACATTGCCTAAAATTAACATTTCTTCCTTACGAAGATTTTAGAAGTTGCGCATGAAAGAAATAATGTATACAAATTGTTTTTTTTTTTATTGTAAACAACAATTTCAGTTTTTGGAAATAGCTGGCCCTAGGTACATTAGTGTTATTGTACCTAGGGCCATTTGTAATTTTTTTAAAATTTTCAATATCATTTACAATTTTTTTTTTCTACACTTGATGTGATTTTTTATTTAAATAGAATAAAGCACGTAATGTATACAAACTATTTTTATTATTGTAAGTTAGTTATAAGTAAATTATTTATTAGAAAAACTAATACAAGACACCAATAACTAATGCAAGACACCAATTACATAATACTGCCATTTGAAAATAGCCGGCCCCAGGTACAAGAGTTTCACAGACCAGACATCCGGTCCCGCTCTCAGCCCCCACCCCCTTGTCCAGCTGGGTTCTTCGCTCCTAAACGTACTTCAAAGGCCACTTGACGCCGTTCGCTCACGGCCGAAGACCAGTGCCAGAGTAACAACAAATCTCACATTAATTCCCAATTTTTAGGCAGCCACCACACTGCCATCCACCTCGATATCCGTTTTTATTTATTAACTATCTTTTTACAAAATGAGCTAACAGAAGTCCTGTACCACCCGTACAGGCAACCGAAATACAAGAACACAATCAATTTGTTATACAATCCAACCTATTTAACAAACCATAACTAATGCAAGACACCAATTACATAATACAATAAATGCTATATCTACAATATACAGGGTGATTTTTTTTTTTTAACCGACACTACTCAGAGCCATCTGTAGCGCGATCTATCATCCGGAATTCCACCAAAATTTTTAGAGGGACTAAGGACGACATGGGAAAGAGTTTCCTTTAATGAAAAAAATAGTTCAAAAGTCGCCGATAGGGGAATATATAGCGCTGTTATTGTCGGCACAACTGAGAATTTGCATAAAACGCAAGTAAAACATCAAAATGAAAATTCATGACTACGTAGTCGAGAAGTGCGCCAATATTTTGGGCTATAAAAGATCGGTGCGGAATCTCTTACGTCTTCGCTTTACAGAAGAAAGGGTCATCAGTCGCTTTTTTCCACGTGAATGGCCACCTTGCTCCCCGGACCCAACCCATGGGACTTCTTTCCGTGGGGTTGTTTAAAGTCCAAGGTGTACCTTAGTGAAGACTCTAACTTGGCGGCCCTAAAGGACAACCTATCCCAGACTGTGATGACCATTCCTGGTGACATGTTATGCTCGGCCGTTGAGAACTTAGTGTTCAGGATGCAATGGGTCGTCCACCAGGATGGAGATGACATTGAAGGAGGGAGAAGTGAATTTGATGTATAAAGCGGTGTTGCTGTGAAATTTTTTTGTTATTCATTTGTCTGCTTATTACAACTTTTTCGGTATTCACCCCTTATCTTTATAGCCCGAAATACTGGCGATGCTGTCGACTACGTAGTCATGAATTTGCATTTTGATGTTTTGCTTGCGTTCTGTGCAAATTCTCGGATGCGCCGACAACGTCAGCGCCATATCTTCCCCTATCGGCGACTTTTGGAACTAATTTTTTTTCTTCACGGAAACTCTTTCCCATGTCGTCCTTAGTCCTTCTATCAATTTTGGTGGAATTCCGGTTGATAGATCGCGCTACAGATGGCTCTGAGTAGTGTCAGTTTTAAAAAAAAATCACCCTGTATTATCAACGCTTTATAAACAGATTTCCCGTCTGGTAATCTCAACAAAACATGCACTCTATAACTTATTATCATAAACACAACCTTAACAAAACTCTATACTCTAACACAATACTTGCACATTAACTATATATTACATATAACACCCAATTTGTATAAACTCTTATACAAATACAAACAAAAGGTGTACCCAGCTCGTGGTCACGAAATACAGTGGAATCTCGATCGATCGTTTCCCGAACGATCGTTTTCCCGCATGTATCGTTTATTTCACCCAGTCCCGAATAAATTACATAGAAAACAAGCAAAGAAGGCCGCATGGATCTTTCCTCGGTCCATCGTTTTCCCGCAATATTCGTTCAGAATATCGCAGCTTTACATCAATTTATCGGATCGATCGTTTTTTCATAATAACTGAACCTGAAATATAAATTTCTGGATTGAGCTAGAATGACGCTCTGATTAAACAATGAGCAGAACATCACAGTCTCGTATTTTTGTTTTCTCTTGTTTAGCCTGGTTTCGCTTTATTGTATCACTCCCATTATTTGTTCGTCGTTGGTGTTCCTTAATTCTTTAGCCCCTGGAGTACCCTATTTTCGGCAACTCATTCCAAATTCACCGACTATTCAACATTTCTGTTCTTATAAGCAATGGCTCACAGTCAGCTTTTTTGTTGGCCTTGGGATGGAGGTGCACTGGTGTTTGGTCTAGTGTGTGAGAAGTTTCTGATTACTGCAGTTCTACACTGGCCGATAAGTGTTTCACCCGTAAGCAGAACTTCCTGGTGGTCTTATGTCGGACCATATCCAGTGCAATGGAATGATTCTAGTTACAAACGAGTCACGGCTGCCGCTTCTTTATACTCTCACACAATAACCGATACCGAAAAGAATGCAATTTGCAACACAAAAAAAAATATTGTTTACTTGTGGAGAGAAAACCACCAAAAACAAACGACGATTAAGCACTTTTATTTGAATCAAAATTCCTGTGTATCTACGTGTATTTCTTTTATTATTATTATCATCTTGGATTTCAGTACAACTTTGCAATTTTATCTTCAGTTGCACTACGGGTATGTATACATTTATGTATGTGAGTAAATATATTTTAGGGATATCAGACTTTAAGGTATGTTAATACTTTTTTGTATGTTCCCGCATCTATCGTTTTCCCCGCATCCATCGTTCAGTTCAGTCTGTCCCTTCGAAAACGATAGATCGAGATTCCACTGTATCATAAGTATTGCTCATTACATACTTCCCAATAATACATACTACAAAAAATAAAGCTCTGTCTATATATACAATAATACATTGTTGCATAAATACATAGTCCACCCCAAGCTTCTGCATAGCACATGCGTGCTCCACATATAAGTCAAAAGTAGTGGTTCCAAAGCAACCCAGAATTTCAGGGCTGATGCATGCAACCCAGGACACTTCACCTAAACGCCGGACGACGTCGCTGCAACCAGACAGACGAACACGTCCTGCTTCAAGTTCACCGCCGGCCGAGACGACCCCACTGTGATCCGTTTTTGTAATTAATTTATCCACCTCGATGCCATAACAAAAGCACGAGGGATCATTGGGAAAGTGAAAGTTATGAGACTCTATTGTCTATATATGTAAAACAGTTCCGTAACTAACTCATTCATTCACTGACTGACTGACTGACTGACATACAACGCACAGACCAAACCGCTGGACCTAAAGGGCTGAAATTTTGCATGGCGATTCTTCTAATAGTGTAGGGGTGCACTAAGAAAGATTTTTCAAAAATTCTTCTTAGATTTTTTTAAATTAAATTTTTAAGCTGTTTTTTAAACTTTTTTTACGTTTGCATTTAAAATAATACATTGAGGGTTATAAAATTTATATCACGAGAAAGATCATAAAAATTCCTTCAAAATGAAATTTTTTTCGAATTTTTACCTCCATTTCCTGATTTTTGGTGAATTTTTAAAGATTAATTTTTAGAATTTAATTTATTAAATGCCGATCACGTGATTTCTTTTTCTGGTACTTTCAATAAATTTATCGTCACGTGCGTAACAACTAAATAGACAAAAAAATATTTTTTTCTCGTTCTAATGCAGCAGACGATTGGATATTATCCAAAAAAAATGCATATCCCTTACGATTTTTTTATAAATATATATATATAGATAGATAGATATATATTTTACATCAATTGTATACATTGATCATCGCATTTATTATAAATATATATATTTATTTTTTGGCATAAATTGCATACGTTGACCGTTGTATTTAATTTGAATGTACTCCGTAGCGAAGCGCGGGTTTTCAGCTAATAATAAATATTGGTAAAAATGTATCGCTGGTTATTTTAATAAATGGTCTTGCGCATTTATAGAGACGAACATTTTTATTAGTACATAGAATAAAAAAACATAAAATGAATAAAAACAGTAGTAAAAAGAATTTTAAAAGTTACAAATCACAATACATTAAACTCATACAAACATTTCTTAGTCAAATATTGGTCAAAATATAGATCTATCTTATTATAATATGTTTTCTGTAAATGATTTTTACTTAATGAGATGGGTGCAGTGGTTCTCTCGAAACCAGAACCGCAATGTCAGGCTCTGTGTTGGAAAGTTTTATTCTGAGGTTCGCTTCTACATTGAGTTTGTTTCTATACTTTGATTTTATATATATAACAGTACCGAAAAAGCCTGTATACATAAATATGTTGTGCAGAACGGAATCAAATGTTGGAGGGCTTCATATGCAAGTGCAGGGTAATCAGATCTGAGAAATAACCAAAAGTTTGTGAGTTCATTTTTGTTGAATTGTTGTTTCAAAGACGTATCGCATGATAATTCCTCGAGAATATCTTGTTCAAGTATAGATTGTTAATGTCAAAATTGTTTCGCGGACCCCCAGGGGCCCGCGGACCACAGTTTAAGAATCTATGTACAAGGGGATGGTGGACATTACAAAGCGATTTTTGAAATTTTTTACCTCAGTGATGTGAAATTTTGTATATATATTCATTAAACTATATAAAACACCTTAAAAAATTTTATAAATATTTTTAAAAAAATTATATTTTAAAAAATGAAATAATTTTTTTATGCTCCTTGCGATCCAGTTTTTAACTTCTCCCTTAATTTTGCATTTATATTGCTTGTAAGTACATTTTGAACAGTGTTATGTATTGCTTTGTGCTTTCGTTGAATAGTTAATTTTTAGGAAATATCTTTAATGCTTGTACTCTGAATTTTCGTGAAATTTTTGTACTTTTCTACACTTAATTTAAACTTTGATAATCTGAATGAAGTCGAAACTGGAAAATGGATACATAACTTTATTTTAATCAATTATAGGTGTATTCGTCATAAATTTTATAAAATTTCGTGAAAAATTGTGACGTGAGGAGCATTTCAAACACTTGCAAATCTGGAAATGACTCATTTTGAGTAAAAAAACCATTTAAAAGATGCATTTCCCCCTGCCTTTAATATTTACTTTTCTAAAGCCACCAAGTTTTCATTTTACTTTTCACTACACAATTTAAATGCATTTTATTTCAATATTTACATATTTTTAAAATATCAATACACCAAAAAAAAATTCTATGTTTTGTACGATTTCTGGTAATTTGAAAGTCCACCATCCCCTTAGGTTTTCGTAAGCTTAATTAAATTTTTAAGCTGTTTTTGTTACATTCTTTAAAGTTTGCATTTAAAATTATATTCTGAGGATTAAAAAATTTACATTACGAGATAGATCGTAAAAATTCCTATAAAATGAGGTCTTTTTAGTATCTTTATCTCCATTTTCTGATTTTTGGTGAATTTTTAAAGATTTATTTTTAGAATTTAATTTATTAAATGCCGATCACGTGATTTCTTTTTCTGGTACTTTAAATAAATTTATCGTCATGTGCATAACAACGAAATTTACAAAAAAAATTTCCTTCCTAATGCGGCAGACGATTGGACATTATCCAAAAAAATATTAAAATACAATAAAAGATATATTCCTCAAATTGTACTATATTAACTGTACTATATTCTTTAGTATGTTCTATTAGATTTAATTTGAATATTTTCTTCTACATTATTTTGTCTATAAAAATATCCCTTACGATTTGTTTATAAATATATTTTTTTGTATTTTTTTATATCAATTGTATACATTGATTGTCGCATTTATTATAAATATATATATATATATATATATATATATATATATATATATATATATATATATATATATATATATATATATATATATATATATATATGGCATTAATTGCATACATTAACCGTTGTATTTAATTTGAATGCACTCCGTAGCGAAGTGTGGGTTTTCAGCTAGTCTATATATATATATAAAACAGTTCCGTAACTGACTGACTGACTGATTGACATATAACGCACAGACCGAACCACTGAACCTAAAGGGCTGAAATTTTACATGGCGATTCTTCTTATAGCGTAGGGGTGCACTAAGAGAGATTTTCGAAAGAAATTTCTTAGATTTTTAAATTAAATTTTTGAGCTGTTTTCGTAACATTCTTTAAAGTTTGCATTTAAAATAATAATCTGAGTGTTATAAAATTTATATCACGAGAAAGATCCTAAAAATTCCTTTCAAATGAAATCTTTTTGGAATCATTACCTCCATTTTTTTGAGTTTTAGGGAATTTTTAAAGATTAATTTTCAGAATTTAATTTATTAAATGCCGATCACGTGGTTTCTTTTCTTTTTGGGGATACTTTAAATTAATTTTACGTCACGTGCATAACAACGAAATAAACCGACAAAAAATATTGAAATACGTTAAAAGATAAAATATAACCACTAGAGTGAATTGAGATGGAAATGTTTTAATAATTTAATTCAAATTAGTATGTTTTATGGATATTAAACATGCAAAATAATTGCATACTTTGACCATCGTATTTGATTTGAATATTTTCTTCTACATTATTTTGTCAATAAAAATATCCGTTACGTATTTTTAATAAATATATTTTTTTTTTGTTTTTTGGCTATATTTGCATACATTGACCGTTGTATTTATTATAAATATATATATTTTTTTGGCATTAATTGCATACATTGACCGTTGTATTTAATTTGATTGTACTTCGTAGCGAAAGACGGGTATTCAGCTAGTATGAGTATATACCAGTTATACTTTCTGAGAACATTTCTCTGGTGAGCAAGAGAACTCTTGGGCAAATGCTGATCTTTTTTTTTTTGTTTCACTGCTATTTTTTGTTCTTTGTTCCTTTGTTCTTTCTATTTATTTTTGTATTCTTTGTATTGCCTGCTATTGGAGATAATAAGAATAATAATAATAAAATCTTTTTGAGTACATATACTGTCATCAAAACTTTTATCCATGATGATCATTTCACCCGACAATCTATTAAGCTTCCAAAGACGCTACAGTCTTATGTGGAATTACTAGAATAAAAGAAAAACCAAGCATTCGTTCCTTTTCGCTCTGAACTTCTCGAAATAGAACAAAACACTCGGCGAAATTCGAGTTATTTGGGGCGGTCCCTTTCGAGTTCTATAGCTTTAATTTCCTTTCAAAATACAATCTCTAGGGGTTTTGTTTTCTAACCATCTCCCATATTCCTTTCGACTTGGATTTATTTTTTTATTCCCGGGGCCTGTCATAAGCTGTATATTTGAAGACTGCGGCATGTGCGCTAAAACAAGTAACTGGCTGCGTCATTGATCCGTGTTTTTAAAGCTGCTGTGCACCACAACCCTATTGGATTCGCTCACCTCAATGCTAACAATATGAAAAAAAAAATGTGTCTACAATTGAAAGATGCATAAACTATGCTGATAATCCAATGAAAATGGTGTTTTTGGATAGCCTGAACCTTTCTGCACCTTGCAACGGGAGATTCATTTTATAAATTTTGTCCACCAAAGGAACTTATAAGCGTTTAAAACACTCGATACGAGTGTTTTAAACGCTTATAATATTAAATATAACCATATTATTAAATATAACCATTTAGTATTAGTCATACCATTTAATTAGGAAATGTGTCCAAGGATTGCTAACTTGGATTGAAAGTTTTTGTATATTTCTTCTTACAAAAATTGTATTCCGTAATTCTTCATAGATGAACTTATAAGCGTTTAAAACACTCGATACGAGATTTTTCTCCAAAATAATTTAAAATTTAAAATATTATTTGAGATTTTTAATAGAACGACAAATACCCCAAGATGTAAAATTTCTTTCTCTATTACGGAGTACAATAATAAAAAAACCTCTCAATATATGTACAATAATAAAAAAACCTCTCAATATAGTACGCAGAAGCCTTAACATTGAGGTGAGCTAATCGAATAGGGTTCGTACGCAGAAGCCTTAACATTGTGGTGAGCGAATCCAATAAGGTTAGTACGCAGAATCTTTAACATTGTGGTGAGAGAATCCAATAAGGTTAGTACGCAGAATCTTTAACATTGTGGTGAGCGAATCCAATAGGGTTAGTACGCAGAAGCCTTAACATTGTGGTGAGAGAATCCAATAAGGTTAGTACGCAGTAGCCTTAACATTGAGGTGAGCAAATCCAATAGGGTTAGTACACAGCAGCTTTAACATTGAGGTGAGCGAATCCAATAGGGTTAGTACACAGCAGCTTTAACATGGAGGTGAGTGAATCCAATAGGGTTAGTACGCAGCAGCCTTAACATTAAGCTGAGTGAATCCAATAGGGTTAGTACAGAGCAGCCTTAAATAAAACCATTTAGTATTAGTCATACCATTTAATTAGAAAATGTGTCCAAGGTTTGCTAACTTGGATTGAAAGTTTTTGTATATTTCTTCTTGCAAAAATTGTATTCCATAATAGATAAAGAAATTTTGTAACTTGGGGCATTTTTCGTTTAAGGGAAAAATGACCTTCAACCTCGTTTTTTCAAAATTTTCAGTACTTTACTCTGCATATAAAATGAGAAAGATTAATATTATTTCCTATTCTATTGAAGACACTTAGAGTTTATAAATAAGTACGTATTTTGTGGAAGAATAGGACCTGTTTTTCAAGAAATTCTTCATAAATGCTAGAATTTGTCCAAATGCTCCTTGTGCTTGATTTTCTTCTGATTTCTTCCAAATTTCTCAGTAATATTAATCGAAGTATTTGTCACAATACTGTGCACAATTCTTTGAAACCACAATTATTTTTTCAAATTTATAGACCATAAAATAAAGTAAAATCATGCAAAAACATAATAAAAAAATAACAGGCAGAATAGAAAAAAAATTATTTTAGACTTAAGATTCATACAGAAAAAAAAAAATTAATGCACATTTATGTTTATATACATATGTTAAACTTGTAATAAAAAAATTTAAGGTTTTTAACTGATATGGAATGAGCATGGAGCATTTTGAAGGAAGATAGCATTTCTGAAATTTTTTTTTTTAAAATAGGCATTATTCTGCCAAAAATTCTTTCTTTGGCATTCTAAGGGTTTTTAATGTAGTAAAAAAAGAAAGTTAATTATTCTCATTTTGAATATAGAGTTAAAAATTAAAAATTTTAAAAAATCGAATTTAAAGGTCCATTAACCCTTTGAGGGGCGCCGTTTGCACAGTGAAAACGCCTAAATCTAGACTTTTTTTTCACGTGCATTCAATGTATTCCAATTAGATGGGCAGAAAAATGGTTAGTACTGCCATCTGTTATCAGTTTAAAGAAGTGAAAGCATTTTGCAATCTTTCATTGAAAAAATTTTAAGATTCTTTAAGTTAAAAACAATCGGGGGTAAAAAAAAATCTGCACCGTGCAAACGGTTAAGGTTGTTGCCCCTGAAAGGATTAAGATATCCAAATAAAAAAAAATTAAAAAAATTAATTAAATAAATAATTAATAATTTAATTATTAAATAATATTTAATAATTAAATTTTAAAATTAAATTATTTGGGGGGGGGAATCTGGTGTGCTGTGTTTGAAACGCTCAGAAATTCCTTTGTTGGGCGAGATTTATAAAATGAATTGTATTGCAAGGTAAAGAAAAGTTGAGGCTATCTGAAAATACCATTTTTATTGGATAATTGGCATTTATGTAGATGTCAATAGTGGACAGACTTTCTCCATAGGAAAACATTGAGGTGACCGAATCCAATAGGGTTAGTGCACAGCAGCCTTAAAAGCACCCACTAAAACAGGTAAAGGCAAATTTTAGGCACATAAAAATAGGGTAAATAGATGCATAAATACAGGTTATAATTATTCAGCTGTTTAATAATTCAGGTATTGATAATCCAGGCAAAGAAAAGCATAAATCATGTGATAATAATTAGGCAATAATAATGTTAACCTCGATCGTCGTGATCCGATATATAAGCCACTCGTAATATTAATGTGGACACTAATACAGAGGCTGTTCGCACATTTTTTAGACGATTTTGGTAAGCGGTAAAAAAAATCTTTTGCTGCAAAAGAAATAATTGCAATTGTACTATGTTTTCAAAAGTCAAAATTATCGTCTGCGGCTTGAAAGTTTTGTTTTTATTCAAAATGGCGTTTTAAACAAAGCAGTGGTTCGAAGGCTACATTTATGCTCTTTCCGAAGAGAAATATGCATACTCCGTTATCCAAAAACGATGTGAGAGTCATGGTTTTGTGATATCTAAAGCGTCGATAGGTAATATCGTCAACAAGAAAGGAAAAAAACGTCAAATTGGAGCCTCAAGTGGGACAAAAATTCCAAACAAGTATCCAAGGAAAAAACGGACATCTTCGACTATTGCAAAGGTACGTTGTTTAATGTTAAAAGAAAATCCCCCTAGTCAAAGGACAGTTGCAAAATCATTAAAATGATCGGTGTCCACTGTAAACAAAATGATAAACGTTGATTTAAATCTTAAGAAAGCGAAAAAACGCAATGTGCATCGTCTTCTTCCAAATCATATCGCTGAACGCATGACACGCTGCAGAATTCTATATGAGAAACACTTATCCAAAGAAAAATGGAAAACAATTGTCACAATGAATAGATGAATCATGGGTGTATTTAAATGATTGCAACGGAAAAAAACATTTATTATCATAAAAGGGGAGAAAAAAATTTAAGTACACGGTTCAAAGAATCGAAAGAAAGTTTTTCTAAGGGATTAATGATTGTTGCTGGTTTTTCTTGTAATGGCAAGTTAAAAATAAAGAGAGTGAAAAAAATGTCAAGATTAACTCCAAATACTATCAGAAACATATTTTATCGCCAATTTTTCTCCATCAGGACAAAGCTAGCAGTCACACATCAAAATCCACTGTAAATTTCCTAAAAGAAATGGAACAAAAAACTGGTATCAACGCCATACCCTTCACTGATATCCCAACTAAATCTCCCGATGTATCACCTATGGATTTTTGTGCTTTCGAACTTTTAAAATCTGCATTATCCAAACGTCGTCCCCAAACCCTTACAGGACTCTGGAAAGCTGTTCAGGAGGAATGGGATAGAATACCTCTTCTGACACTTCAAAAGGCATTATTATCCTGGAAATTGCGGTGTCGAAAGATAGTTCAGAATACGGGATGTCAAATAGAACATTTAAAACACAAGAATTTTATGTAATTTAGTTTTGTGAATACAATATACATCGTCCAAAAAATGTGTGAACAGCCTCTGTATAAAGCAGTTCCGCAACTGACTCATTCACTGACTGACATACAGCGCACAGACCAAACCGCTGGACCTAAGGGGCTGAAATTTTGCATGCTGGTTCTTCTTATGGTGTAGGGGTGCACTAAGAGAGATTTTTCAAAAATTCTTCTTAGATTTTTTAAAATTAAATTTTTAAGCTGTTTGAATAACTTTTTTTAAGTTTGCATTTAAAATAATAATTTGAGGGTTATAAAATTTATATCACGAGAAAGATCATAAAAATTCCTTTAAAAGGAAATATTTTTCGAATCTTTACCTCCATTTTCTAATTTTTGGTGAATTTTTAAAGATTAATTTTTAGAATTTAATTTATTAAATGCCGATCACGCGATTTCTTTTTCTGGTACTTTAAATAAGATTTTTATCGTCACGTGCATAACAACTAAATAGAGAAAAAAAAAATTTTTTGCTTGCTAATGCGGCAGACGATTGGACATTATTTTGTCTATAAAAATATCCCTTACGATTTTTTTATAAATATATTTTTTTTTCTACATCAATTGTATACATTGATCGTTGTATTTATTATAACTATATATATTTCTTTCTTTCTTTTGGCATTAATTGCATACGTTGACCGTTGTATTTAATTTGAATGTACTCCGTAGCGAAGCGCGGGTTTTCAGCTAGTATTAATATATAGACGTTTGTTCCGAAGAACGCTGATAACATTCATGAGAGATGGGTTCATAATCAAAGTTCAAAAGAGACCCCCGTCTCTCTCTTTTCTGTCCGCTCGCACGCGTCGTTTCCGCAAAGTCTTTGTCTAGTGTAAGAAGAATGTGCCCCGTCTAATCGTCTTTTCCTCATTTATTCATTTTCCCCCGTTTCTCGAAGGTTCCATTCTTTTATGTCTTTGATGCAATCTCCTCTACAGGGGTTCATCACCTGGTCACCCCCAGGCTGAGTTCCTTTTGGTCAAATCCGACACCCCGGGTCTTTTCGTCGTCACTTTGTGGTCTTTTCCTGACGAAGGACAGTTTTTCCACTTAGGGAAATGGCCGCCGCATTATTATCTAATTAACGTTCTGCAAGATTCCTTTAACAAAAAGTCACATCTGGACTGGATTTTCCAAAGTTAGGATTAAGTCTGTTTTCAGACTATGTGAGAGTCTCACAAATAATTTAGATTTGTAATAATAATTCGAATGAATAAAAGCAAAAATCAGATAATTTTATCAGTACACACTCGGTTATATAAGGAATGATTCGGGAAAGAAAAAGTAGGATAATAAATGCATAAGTTCTGGTAATACCAATTGAGATATGTAATAATTCAGGTAAATAAAAACATAATCGTACTGATTATATATATATATATATATATATATATATATATATATAATATATATATATATATATATATATATAATATATATATATATATATATATATATATATATATATATATATATATATATATATAATATATATATATATATATATATATATATATAATATATATATATATATATATATATATATATATATTCAATATTTTCATTATTTCCGGCATTAAATATTTCCATGTCTATGCCCGATATGGACACGTTAAATCCATAAAGAGGAAAGGTCCTATGAGGTCCAGAGAGTAGGAGAAGGTATGATCCCCCCCCCCCCGATGTCACCCCCGGGAGGGGGTGCTCTGTCAAAATTGAGTCGCCACGTGGGTAAGTCGGACTCCGACCCTTGTGGTATCATCATAAACCGGAGATGCATCCCTCAGAATCACAAGCCTATATGGATCAAGTCTGGAATACGTAATACGCAGGGCCGCCCAGAGGGGGGGGGGGGCAACTGGGGCACTTTGCCCCAGGCTCCCAACTGCCGTAGGGGCCCCAAAAAATTTTTTTTTAATTTATTTATGGGATTTCCTCAGAAAATATAACAAGAGAGCAGTGCAATGAAATATAATAATTATGTTAATCATTCATGTAATAAAATCTTAAGTATGAGTAACTTAATTTGAATGTGTGTTTTCGTCTCTTTGCATTTTTTTATTTTTCTTGGGGCCCCCAACAGTAGTTTGACCCAGGCCCCGTAAAGTCTCCGGGCGGCCCTAGTAATAAGTACTTCCAGGCATAGGCAATAGCAAAAACAACATTTACTATGTATTAGCAAATTTTCCTGAGCTGTTATCCACGTTTGGTCTCACAACTCGAATGTACTCCAACTTGAAATTTACGGTAATTTAAATTGCAACGAAGTAAGCGAATAATAATCATATTTTACAGCAAATCAAATATACTAACAACATTCCGGTAAAAAAAAAAGAAATTAATTAAGAATCTGCAGAGTTTTCCACTTAAGAATCCTGACAGTTCGAAGACTTAACAATCCTTGACCCAGTTACCCGCGACAGGATCGATTTCGCAAACTCTGTCGTCTAACAGAACAAAAGTTTTCGCTAAAAAAAAAAGAAAAAAAAATTAATCTTTTTCGTTTTAATTTTCGATATTCTCGAAAGAAGTGAAGTCACTTTCGATGTGACAGACAATTTAAAAAAAGAAATAAATAAAGTAAAATAAAGTAGAAGGGGGGGAATCTCTGAATCGCACATAAACTGATGCGGAGAGACGAGGTCATTGCTCGATCTATCGTTTGGAGCTATTCCATTGGTATCGTCTGCCAACGAGGGGAGGGGCTGGACAGGTAATTCTATTTCCGGAAAAGAAAAAGAAACCAGTGAACTGCATTTTTACGGTCGATTTGGAACGTTCGATAGATGTCTTTTTCCTTTTTTTTTTCCAAAAGAAAGACAAAGAAATTATTTATATCGGATCTTCTTTTTCTGGTATGATTTATGCGTTGTTATATATTATCCGATGAATTTTAAAAAGAAAGTTTGCCCCAGATGGAGGAAACTGATAAATAGGCGAATGAATTCTTTAAGATTTAAATCGGAGAGATTTATTTAAACTTAAAAGTTTATTCTGATTTTTTTTTAAAAAACCCAGCATTATTCTCTTATGTCAAAGAAAAAGAAATGTGACTTCATTTCAAGTTCTTTTGTGTTAGATATACGTAATATATCAGAGAGAGAAGAAGAGAAAATAACTGAGGTGTCAAGGAAATTAAACACAGACAGCATCTATCTTTCTTTTTGTGTAATATTTATCTACTGTTTTATGGCGCCAAATTTAAAAAGAAAAAAGAAATTGGCTTCTGGGTACTATGAGGAACTAAGTGAAGGAATTATATTTTAGATTTAAGGCGGGTATGGTAACAGCCATTTTGAATTTGCCCGGTTCGTTGTCAACCTATGGAGAACAGTTTTCAAATGATTATCAAATTGACAACAGATTTTTTAAAAATATACTCTATAATAGAGGTAAAATACACTCTGTCACAAAAACTTATATGCACCAAGAAGTAAACGAGCTACTATCATGATACGTAGTGTATGAGGATATAAGCAAATGATTAAGAATTCGGAAGAACAGACCGTTTTATTAAGAAGATATAGCATGAAAAAGGTTACAAATCAGTAAATAATAAATCCACCTCTGGCAGCTATACAAGCCGAAACACGGTGTGGCATCGAATCAATGAGGTCACCTATGACCTCCTGCGGAAGATCATGCCACAATCTTTGCAACTGAGCAGTTAATTCACCAGTGTATTCCAGGTCTGCTGCAGTTGCCTTCCAAGCACGTCCCAGACGTGCTCTATTGGCGAGAGGTCCGGTGACCCGGCTGGCCATGGAGTACGTCATATCCTTGAAGAAATTGTTGGGAGAGTCACGCAGTACGTGGACGAGCGTTGTCTTGCTGATAAATGGCAACTGGGCGACTTGATAGCATAGACAGTACAACTGGCGTTAAAATCTCGTCCACGTAACTGCGTGCCGTCAAAGTGCGTTGAAGGACGACTAGAGGTGATCGTGTGTCCCAACAAATCGCTCCCCACACTGTCACACCTTGTGTAATGGCCGTATGCCTCTCGACAACAAATGCCGGATCGGACCGGTGGCCTGGCCGCCTCCACACGCTTAAGCGCTGGTCATCAGCATTGAGACTGAATAGGGATTCATCGTTGAAGATCCCACGCCTCCAGTCGGTCACATTCCAGTTTGCCCGAGGTCGGCAAAAATCCAATCGACACTGCCTATGATGTGGGGTCATTGGTAGACATCTTAATGGACGTCGGGTCCTTATACCTGCGTCGACCAGTCGTTTCCGAATGGTTTCCTTTGATACCACTAGATGTCTTGAAGGTGGTAAATGAGTCCAAGCGATTTTAGCGACTTTGTTGATGCGGACGTGGCCGCTCTTATGATTGCGCGATTCTCACGCGAATTTGTGTTCCTGAGACGCCCTGACCCTCCACGACGGTAGACTATCC
>OU015503.1:98712650-98867437 GCA_907164885.2 Dolomedes plantarius | reverse complement strand
CCGTAGTCAATAATACGACAAGCCTTTGGCTTCAATTACCTTACTTCGATACGTTAAACATACTATAACCACAACATTTAAAGCAAGTATGTACAGCGATTTAGAATATATACATTTAGATAGTCAGTATGGCTTCGGGTTCAACGACAGTTCAGGCCTATGAGGCATCTCTGACCAAGAGAGCTGCGTCTCTCTGGCACTCAAAAACAGCTCTCTTCCTTCTGGACTATTGGGGTCTTCTTTTATACTGTCGGCGAATTCAAAGGGGTTTCTCTGGCGTTTGAAGTGCTGGTAAGTGTTCGAAGTTTATGGGATTCTAAATGTCACTATAGTGTCAAAAATCTTAAAAACCCTCGAACCACTCTGGGATTTATGCGTTCTATAACGTCAGAACCGCACATTACAAGAAATTTATGTCCTCTTATCCTAGAGTTTATGAGACCGCCCAGATCAACAGTTCGCAGATAGACGACATGTTGAGGGGTAGGAACGGGGCATCACATACTTATAGAAATACTAATTTCGTGTAGTAATTGAGACAGTGTCACAGTACTGAGGTTGCTCGACAAGCGCCACTGAATGCCTTCGTGTCTACACCGGGTACGTACACGTTAAACCAGTAGGTTTGAAAGTCCCTTCGCCTACTATGATGGGTGAGGCGGCACGTCACCTGCGTTAGTCAGGAGATGTGGTCTTATCCCACGGGAATTCGACCTATCGACTGCAACCTAGCCGCTGGTTAGGCTATTCCATAAACCGGGGCTTACAGCTTGATTTCCATTTATATATATATTTTTTTACTAAGCTGCTCGCAGAAGCCCCTATTTTCAATCAGCTTTAAAAAAAAAAAAAAAAAAATTCCCCGAGGGCAGCAGACCGAAGCCATCTTTTTGAGCACGCCACTTCACGGAGGTGGTTCCGCAGGGTGGACCACGCCTCGTGACGCTGATCATTCTGAGTCACGGGGACGGGCCCAGGATTGCGAGAGTTCCCTCTCAAAATTGACCAGAAGCCATTTTAAGCATTCGTTGGTTCCTAAATAATCGTAACGATGCCCAAAATTCACATCCTCTATTTGGGCTTCTCCTGTCGGTCTCACGTTTTCTCGCCACCTTCGGTATATTACGTACAGTGATCGCCATACTGGACCAAAAATACAATACCGGTATCGGCATTTTTTTCAAACTTTTATATATATATATATATATAACAGTAACTGACTCACTGACAGACATACAACGCACAGACCAAACCGCTGGACCTAAAGGGCTGAAATTTTGCATGGCGATTCTTCGTATAGTGTAGGGGTGCACTAAGAGAGATTTTTGAAAAAATTCTTAGATTTTTTTAAATAAAATTTTTCAGCTGTTTTAGTAACTTTTTTCAAGTTTACATTTAAAATAATAATTTGAGGGTTATAAAATTTACATCACGAGAAAGATCATAAAAATTCCTTTAAAATGAAATCTTTTTCGAACCTTTACCTCTATTTTCTGATTTTTGGTGAATTTTTAAAGATTAATTTTTACAATTTAATTTATTAAATGCTGATCACGTGATTTCTTTTTCTGGTACTTTAAATAAATTTATCGTCACGTGCATAACAACGAAATAGACAAAAAAAAATATTTTCTTTCTTGGTAATGCGGCATACGATTGGACATTATTTTGTCTATAAAAATATCCCTTACGATTTTTCTATAAATATATATTTTTTTCTACATCACTCGTATATATTGATCGTCGTATTTATTATAAATATATATATATATATATATATATATATATATATATATTGGCATTAATTGCATATATTGACCATTGTATTTAATATGAATGTATTCCGTACCGAAGTGCGGCTTTTCAGCTAGTATATACACTGCTGGCCACCCAAATTGCAACACCAAGAAAGACAAGAGATATCACAACAAAATTTATTTTGCAGATAACATGTTGGCCAAGTATCAAATGATTAAATTTATAGACTTCTGTGAAGTGTGGTTCTTGCCAAAATCAGTAGCCGTCATTGTTGGAGATCACCGCTGCCACACGCCTCGGCATTGATTCAAAGAGACTTTGGATGAGTCCTTGGGGTACAGCAGACCAAGCAGCTTCCACACTTTGCCAAAGTTGATCTGCTGTGACAGCTGAGGATGGAATCTGGGTCAATCGTAGAGCAACCATGGACCACATGTTTTCTATCGGCGAAAGATCCGGAGAGCGAGGCGGCCAGGGAAGCAATTCAATCTGGCGATTGACGAAGAACCGTTGGACAATGCGTGCCACGTGTGGTTGCGCATTATCCTGTTGAAATATGGATGTGGGCAAGCCCTGAAGGTAAGGAAGGACAACTGGCTCCAACACCTCGGAGATGTAGCGCTGGCTGTTTAAAGTACCGGCAATGCGTACTAGAGGTGTGCGAGAGTGATATCCAATACCGCCCCATACCATAATACCCGGTGCAGGACCAGTGTGGCGGTGCATAACGCAGCTGTTCAGCATACTCTCTTCACGGTGTCTCCAGACTCGAATGCGACCATCGTGGTGTTGCAGACAGAAGCGTGACTCGTCAGTAAAGATAACTTCATTCCATTCTGCCGTCCACATCCTTCTGTCATCGCACCATTGGCGGCGGAGACGTCTGTGGTTCTGCGTCAAGGGTAGACAAAGCAATGGACGTCTTGCGGACAGACCACTCTGCTGTAAACGGCGTCGAATGGTACGCGCAGACACTGGTCTACAGTTGTTTGGTTTCGTCCAACACGACTACCGATTTCCCTGAAAGATAATCCACAATCTCGGTAGGCCACTATCCTTCCTCTGTCGAACTCGGATACTTGATCAAAAGATGATCGCTGTTTTCGACGAGGCATAATTGATCGTTTTTTTTAAAAAACCACAAGAAAAACACAATTGCCGAACTTGAAATTGTCGAAATCTCCAAGCCTTAAATAGCGCTTTGAAGTGGGGCCACAGGCGTGCGTGATGTGCGTCTGCGCTGAAATTCTAATCATTTGCATATCTCACCTCCGATAATGCATGTTGTAAATTTAATGTTATTTGCATGTTTCCTTCAGGGTGTTGCATTTACAGTGGCCAGCAGTGTATATAAAACAGTTCTGTAACTGACTGACTCACTGACTGACATACAACGAACAGACCAAACCGCTGGACCTAAGGTGCTGAAATTTTGCATGGCGATTCTTCTTATAGTGTAGGGGAACACTAAGACAGATTTTTGAAGAATTGTTCTTAGATTTTTTTAAAATTAAATTTTTAAGCTGCTTTAGTAAATGTTTTTAAGTTTGCATTTAAAACAATAATTTGAGGGTTATGAAATTTATATCGAGAGAAGGACCATAAAAATTCCTTTAAAATGAAATATTTTTCAAATCCTTACCTCCATTTTCTGATTTTTGGTGAATTTTTAAAGATTAAATTTTAGAATTTAATTTATTAAATGCTGATTACGTGATTTCTTTTTCGGGTACTTTAAGTAAATTTATCGTCACGTCCATAACAATGAAATAGACAAAAAAAAATTGTTTCCCTTGCTAATGCGGCAGACAATTGGACATTGTCCAAAAAAAATTAAAATACAGTAAAAGATATGTTCCTCAAACTGTACTATATTCTTTAGTATGTCCTATTAAATTTAATTTGAATATTTTCCTCTACATTATTTTGTCTATAAAAATATCCGTCACGATTGTTTTATAAATATATTTTTTGTTTTTTTTTACATCAATTATATACATTGATCGTCGTATTTATTTTACATATATATATGTATATATTTTTTTTGGCATTAATTGCATACATTGACCGTTGAATTTAATTGAATGTACTCCGTAGCGAAGTGCGGGTTTTCAGCTAATATATATATATATATATATATATATATATATATATATATATATAATATATATATATATATATATATATATATATATATATATATGGGAACGATTGCAACGCAGCGCTGAGTAAACGAGGCGACGACAGTGCCATTTTGCGGAGAGAGGTGTTACTCGGGATTTGACCCCTGGATGCCGACGCTGACGGTCGTGCGAGTAAAGGGCAGACGGCCCTGCAACTGAAGATTGGGCAAGACGGCCCCTATAACTATATTTGTATGTTTCAATGACTGTTGTAGACGTTACCTTGATACTCATCTCAACTCATTTTGTATATAGCTTTCTACTTTTATATCTAATGAAGTTTAAATATAGATAATCCTAAAATTTCATGTATTATTGTGAAGTTATTGATGACTTAAGAATTCGCTTCCCACACACACATATATATATATATATATATATATATATATATATATATATATTATATATATATATATATATATATATATATATATATATATATATATATATATATACACAGTCGTACCTCGACTTACGAATTTAATTCGTTCCTTGAATTAGCTCGTAACTCGAAATACTCGTATCTCGAATCAATTTTCCCCATTGAAATGAAAGGAAATGCTATTAATTCGTTCCGTGCTCCCCTAAAACTCCGCGATACTTTTGTTACATGTTTTTAAATAAGAAAAAACGTGCTTATAAACGACAAACATTGTATAAAAACGCAATACAAGGAATGTACTGCAATAAATTTGTTTTATTAAGTGTAGTATTAAGTACAGTAACCACCGCTTATAGTGATCAGTGGTTATAAGAATCAACCGTTTATAAGAATCAATATCACGAAAACAAAAACAAATGTATTATTTCCATGTTAAAATTTTCGCTTTAAAGAATCAATCCACCGGTTTTAAGAATCAATTTACACGCTTCGCTTTCCCTTCATTTCTCCAAAAAAGCCCCTTAATCCCTCAAAGTTCTTTCTTTCTTTTTTTTAAAGAAATATTGATAAGATGGGGTGGAATATAGTCGTAAAACTCATCCCTTTCTTTGTTAGACATAACATAATAATTTCCCCCTAAACGCTTTAGCACAACACTGTGCTATTAGCTTGACCCGGAGGCATCTTTACCCGTCCGGGTCCGATTTCACTTTTCTCCACTGACAAGCAAAAATAGGGACTCTTTGTTCCCATCTCCCACATCCTCGTCTCGGCTTCCTGGACCCTGAAACACATAAATCTTCGGCGAAGTGTCCACCATCACTTAGGCAAACGTGACATTATTAGATTCAGCACGTTATCAAATCGTGAAACGTAAGCTACAAGGTGCATCTTCGTCTGAGACTATTAGTATTGAAAGAGGTATAAACAGCCTATTGAAAACTTCATTGCGTCAAACTACCATAGAAAACTTTTTCTTGCTCCCTTCCTGTAGTTGAAACATTAAAACTGTTAAGCAGGTATGTTGTAACAAATATTGGATTTTTTTTCTTACTATAATCATGTGTATCTACTTATAGGTCTAGAAATGAAGTTGTATTTTTAAAATTATAAAAAATAATTTTTATAAAAGATAATTAACGTAAATTAAAGAGTATTTTATGGTAAATTACCTCATAATGTATATATACCTGTTTGAGTGTGTGCCTGTCCAAAAACCTAAATTTCGGTTATAAGAATCAACCGCTTATAAGAATCAAAAACAGTGATAACAAACTTGATTCTTATAAGCGGAAATCACTGCATTTACCTTGGAGATCAGACTTGAAGATTCTGATGGAAGAGGAGGAGAAAGGTTGAAGTGAGAAATTAAATCTTATTCGTTGATTTTTGATCTTTTCGCCCCGCTTACTGACTTTCGCTTTTATTACCAGCTACTTTCTTAAAGTGAACGAGTGAGACACGGAAGCTGGGCGATTGTTGCATCGTTCACTCTGGCTGTAATGTCCAGATTCTTCTTTCTGAGAATACGAAGAACGTTTTCTCAGAATCCAATCACTCGGTTCAAGACTGGATAGTAGTCTCAGAATAATATTATACAATTGTATAATAATTGTACATAAAGGTTGTAAATAATATATGCTTCTTGTGTTCACATTTGATGAGCACGTAACATGGCATTCGCCGCTCAATCTAGCGGTGGGATATCTGAAGCTTGCTCGTAACCCGAATTTTAGCTCGTAACTCGAAGCAAAAAATCTACCGAGAGAATGCTCGTATCTCGAAAAACTCGTAAGTCGAGGTACCACTGTATATATATATATATATATATATATATATACATATATATATACACAGAGGCTGTTCACACATTTTTTAGACGATATATATTGTATTCACAAAACTGAATTACATAAAATTCTTGTGTTTTAAATGTTCTATTTGACATCCCTTATTCTGAACTATCTTTCGACATCGCAATTTCCAGGATAATAATGCCTTTTGAAGTGTCAGAAGAGGTATTCTATCCCATTCCTCCTGAACAGCTTTCCAGAGTCCTGTAAGGGTTTTGGGACGACGTTTGGATAATGCAGATTTTAAAACTCCGAAAGCACAAAAATCCATAGGTGATACATCGGGAGATTTAGTAGGGATATCAGTGAAGGGTATGGCCTTGATACCAGTTTCTTGTTCCATTTCTTTTAGGAAATTTACAGTGGATTTTGATGTGTGACTGCTAGCTTTGTCCTGATGGAGTCTCACATATTGATGGCACTGTAGGTAAAGCGATTGTATTTCATTCAGAAAAATTGGCGATAAAATATGTTCCTGATAGTATTTGGAGTTAATCTTGACATTTTTTCCCACTCTCTTTATTTTTAACTTGCCACTATAAGAAAAACCAGCAACAATCATGAATCCCTTAGAAAAACTTTCTTTCGATTCTTTGAACCATGTACTTAAATTTTTGTCTCCCCTTTTATGATAATAAATGGCTCTTTTTTTGTTGCAATCATTTAAATACACCCATGATTCATCTATTGTGACAATTGTTTTCCATTTTTCTTTGGATAAGTGTTTCTCATATAGAATTCTGCAGCGTGTCCTGCGTTCAGCGATATGATTTGGAAGAAGACGATGCACATTGCGTTTTTTCGCTTTCTTAAGATTTAAATCAACGTTTATCATTTTGTTTACAGTGGGCACCGAGCATTTTAACGATTTTGCAACTGTCCTTTGACTAGGGGGATTTTCTTTTAACATTAAACAACGTACCTTTGCAATAGTCGAAGATGTCCGTTTTTTCTTTGGATACTTGTTTGGAATTTTTGTCCCACTTGATGCTCCAATTTGACGTGTTTTTCCTTTCTTGTTGACGATATTACCTATCGACGCTTTATATATCACAAAACCATGACTCTCACATCGTTTTTGGATAACGGAGTATGCATATTTCTCTTAAGAAAGAGCATAAATGTAGCCTTCGAACCACTGCTTTGTTAAAAACGCCATTTTTAATAAAAACAAAACTTTCAAGCCGCAGACGATAATTTTGACTTTTAAAAACATAGTACAATTGCAATTATGTCTTTTGCAGCAAACGATTTTTTATTACCGCTTACCAAAATCGTCTAAAAAATGTGCGAACAGCCTCTGTATATATATATATATATATATATATATATATATATATATATATATATATATATATATATTACTCACATCATTCAGAGTAGCATGATTCGAGGAAAAAATCGCTTGCGACCTCTAAACCCTTACAACGCGTCCTGAGAATGAATAAACTTTTCTCCCCACACAGAATGTCCGACTGATGACTGGACAACAATCGGCGAGTGCAATGAATAGATCCTCCATAATTTATTTGTCGCTCGCTACACGTATCGGGCATTCCCCACTCGACACTCGCACTTAACTCAGACGTATAATTTCCCTTCCGAGGCATCCTTTCGAAACACAAGAGAGAGCAAGAATACCCAGTAATTTTAACTCCGAATTCATCCATCTGCGTTTTAAAAAGACAGCGCCGCATTTTCACTTCCGCATTCGAAACGAATTTTTATAGGAAAGGAAAGTTAGACCCTCGCGACCCTTGACTTCCCCCACTGTCTGCCACGCCCCCCTGGTGTTTTTTTATATATATATATATATATATATAACAAGCAACCAGACAAATGGGTCGCACACCTGCGAACGATTCCCAACATCTCTCGCATATAATAATTCCATTCTCAAAAGTGGTGACGACGAAATTAGCCGCGTCCAAAAAAACCGCTTTGACTCGTCTGACTGGACCTTTTATTATACCCCTTTCTGTAACCACAGCGCTGGATATTTAGTCAGACTTTCAGAAAAAAAAAAGGCTTGAATAGTAATTGCTCGTAATCAGCGCGCCGTGTTTCATTCAATAAATAGCGGAGAGGCACGTGACACGGCTGAGTTTTATGAATGGGCGCTCGTTGAGTGCCTGAGAAATGGCTGCTAGGTGATAGGTGGGCGCGGCTTGCGGAATGGCGGCCATAATTTTCAGTTTTCCCGAGTCAAACGCGCGGTTAAAGCGTTCTTCGTTTTAACAGGGAAGAATTTCGGCAACATCTCCAATTATAGGGACGGTGAATATCAAGTAGGTAGCGTGCATAATTGATGGAAGTAGTAATTTTACGGCGTGGGAAAATTTTTGCGGTTATTTTCGTCCCAAATTGCTTAACAGCCGGAAGCTGGATGTAGATTTTAGTCCAATGGTTTCTTTTTAACCATTTGTGGGGATCGGGGTAAACCAGCAAAAATGTGTTTAATTTTCTAAATAAACAAATTATGCGGGATAAACAACTTTAATAAAAAGTTACAAAAAATAACAACACATTTTCCGTAAAATTAAACTTAATAGCAAAGGTAAAAGCCTCGTGCTCTTAAAACAATTGCTCTTAAAACAATGGAGCTCGTATTGGCTTTACTAGTGTAACGGCACGTAAAAGCTTGTGGGGCAATCACTAGCAACAGGGGATTCGAAAAACACCTGTCGGGTTGAAGAAACAGTCAGAGGAGCCCCCTATCGGATTCTAACAATCTTTGGGTCGCAGCTATAAGCCATGCGTGTCTGATCTTTCTCGAAAGCTTGGGAAAACCTGCATGTTAAGGGGATGGTGGACTTTCAAATTGCCAAAAATCGAACAAAAATTGGAATTTTTTTTTGTGTATTAATACAGGGTGGTTATAATTAAAGTCCCACGTTGAAATGGTCACAAAAGGAAAACTACTGGACCAAATGTTATCAAACTTGGTAATAGTTTAAGGGGGTCCAGGACACAAAATTGTTCGAATTTTCGAAAAAAAATTTATTGCATTAAACATTTATGTGTACTTTTGCGTTTAAAATGACGTTTAAATCACGTTTCTATTTTAATTAGAACAGGAGAAATTATTACTTTTTTTTTGCAACATTCTAATAGTAGCCAATCGTTGTTTAAACCTGTAAGTGCGTTTTTCTGCGTGATGGGTTTTTTCCCCGTTTCTCGTTTTTAAATTGTTATAAGTCAAGAACCGTTAAAGATAAATGGTTGAAACTTTGAACATGTCTTTTTCAACTATTTTACTTTAATTTTAATTCAGCAAATTTGAAAAAATATTTACTTTTGAAAATACGATTTTTTAAAATAGGTTACATAATTTTTTTCGTAATTTTTAATTAAATATTTTGAATTTTTTTAAAAATTAATATTTAAAAAAATGGTTAATCATAATTAAAACTTAAATATTCCTGTTTAATTAAATGAAAAAAAATTGAAATTCGACAAATAATATTTCGAGTTATAGCGATTTTAAATTACCCCACTTTTATTAAAAATTTTAAATTTAAAAATTTTTTTAAAAACCTTTTGAGAAGTCTTATGATGTGATTTTGTTTACAAATTATATGGTTAACTATCACAAAAAAATTCAAAATTTTAACTCAATAAATAAAAAAAATTTCAAAATGTGTCCCGGACCCCCTTAAAGGAGGTCATGGGAATTTCTTTTCCGCCAAAAAAAAAAAAGTTCAAAAACTCACCACCAGGGTGAAATGGAGCAGTATGCAATATATACATATATATTCATACATACATACATACATACATACATACATACATAGATAGATAGATAGATAGATAGATATTTTAATCCGAGCTGACTTCACGGACCACTTCTTGGCGTCTCCCGCACCACCGGTAAAGGAACAATATTTTGAACTACACAACCTATTTTTCCCGGAGGATTCCATTTATTTCTTGATCTGCCACATCTAGTTTTTGAAAAAAACATCCCCAATTACATTATGAATAGTCTGGTGCCGCCATCTGGTATGTAAAATAAGAAATAAAAAATTTTCAGGGTAAATGAAATGGATTGTTTTAGTCTTTTTGGTGCGTTACTTTTGAACACTCCAGCCCGGAGATATCACGGGCACGAGAAATAGAAGGCGAAACCCGACCCGTAATTTTGACGGGAGCGAGGAGGAAGGGGTTAATTAAAACAAATAAATAGCAAGTTTTATTACTCATTAAACACTAGAGTTTATTTGTCAAATGAATAAGCTCTCTTTTCATGAAGATAAACTAAAATATATCTGAAACGATAACACCGTAGCCTCTCTCTTAGTGCTCAACATAACATTCGAATGTATGAGTTGTAACATCGTGGCTCTTTTCTGGGAAAATGAACAACCCAAGTCTAAATCTCTCTTTTACGAAGGAGGCTTGGTTCGAAGAAAATCAACGGGCTTTTTAATTACCAACGGTCGCCTCGCTTCCTTTATTCTACGAGGTACCGCTGTCAAAGCGAAAATTTAGAGACGCTACCCGATAGTGATAGGGGAGAATGACTCCGTCTAGCTGACCCCCGTGGGAACTGAAAAGATGATGCAGATCCGTTGACCGTTCACCCCCCCCCCCCGTGAAAGCGGAAATTGGCCAGCACAGAAATAGCGCGGGAACATTCTAGCGCCAGACGGTCAGATAAGGGGGGGGGGGGCACCTAAAACTGCCCCAGCGTGGTTGGTGTTGATCCTCGCAAAGTCCCGTCTACAGCAGTGCCAATAGTGAGCTGTACGGAGACCCAGGGCCCGCGAACCTCCCGGAGTGTTCGGAGCGGAGACCCCCAGACAGACGAGAGTGAGTTCAGAGGGAGCTCAACAGAGTCACTGGTGTTGACCTGGTTTTTTTCCTCTCTCGGCTCAAAGTTTACGAGTCCTATACCCCAGTCAAAATAGACCCGATTTTGACGAATGGCTAAAAAAAATATGAAAGTTTTGAAAATTGGTGGAGATGTTTGTTTAGGCATGCTATTGAACATACTGAAAGTCCCCACCGATCAGACTTGAGCTTTCGCCCCCATCTTGGAAAATGTGTACACTTTTTTGGTTTTTTGCAAGTAACATCAGAAATATTGATTTTATGTAAAAAATTTGACTACAAAAATTAAAGAGCGTTAAATTGTGAACAAAAACATCATTTACATTTTTTCTATAAGTCGAACACGAACAAAGATAATTGAGTTTGAAGGGAGCGAACCATTACACCATGGACACGGATGCGCGGGTCATCCCCATCGCGATGGGGGGATGCCCCGCGCATGTGCACCAAAAGTCTTGCATACTCACGTTTGTCGAATCTCTGCATATCCAAGCTCGAAAGAAAGTTGCAGCAACATCCAATCCATTGTTATCAGGTTGTATTGTGAGGCTTGGTGGATTCTATCTTTTTGTCATACTTAGGCTGCGTTGGGTACATAATAGCTGGAGGTGGGTTAAAATAAATACTAACTTTGATGCACGTAACTACATCAGTAGAAAAAAATGTTGCCTGGCCATGCATACGCTAGAAAATTCCTAGCTCATTTAATTACCGAAACAGCTTTAGCATAAATAATTTTTGACGCCATGGATATATCCGATTTCAAAAGCGATAATCTCCATGAGTTGTTTAGAGATTTTGCTACTGAACTACTATCGCTAGAAACCATAAACGGACATACTAATATACGAGCCATGGTATATGAGATAAAAATGAGGATGACTTTGAAGCAGTTGAAAGAGAATGGCCCCACTGCAGCCCTCTGGGTTCAGTACTTTGAAATGGTAAATCTTATGAAAGCTTGATTACCGCCAATTGTACGGTGAAAGTAAACGGTTTCAACATAGTAGTAAACCCGTTGTTGCTTTTTCAGAGGATAGCGATTACTAAACAAAACGACGAAGACCTAGCATTTTATTTAGAATATGAGTCAGCTCCTTTTTCCGTTGGCTCTGTCCAATGAAGCTGATATGCGAGAGACAACGACATTGGTCAGGTACGACGTTTTTGAAGTTCCAAACAAAGACCTTAACGTCCTGAACTGCGTCAACATTGTGGACAGTGGTTTTCTCTTACACCGTCTCAAATGGGGAACACAATTGACTTTTTCGACTGTTTGTACAAATTAAGCTAACTATATAAAAATGCATTATGGTACCAGGTATATAGTCGTTTTTAACGGCTAGTCCAACACCACTAACTGTACAAAAAAAATTGAACAAAATATATGGTCTATTGTGAAAAAACATGTAGACATAAATTTTGATGGAACCATGCGAGTTACAGTTCAACAAGAATAGTTCCTTTCAAATGAAAACAACAAGAGCGAATCGATCAGCATTCTATCAGCTGAGCTGGAAAACAATGGGATTCGATTCCGACAAAGTAATGACGCCGCTGACATTCTAATTGTAAATACTACAGTTAATGAAGCATGTTCTGGTAACAACATCGTTGTAATCATCGGTGAAGATAACTTTCATATTTTTTTTAGCCATAAAACCTATTTTGACTGGGCTACTAGTGACTGTTAGAGAGATACTTCTCTGTTTAAAGACTGGGAGAGTCTTGCGAAATTTTTTTTTGTTCCTGTGACATCTCTCATATGCAGACGAGCATAGTTTCTCTGCCTTTGTATATACTGTACAGAATTATTTGATAATACAAGCTCTGTGTTGTAAGTCTGTCTCTCGTGTGATTATTTTCAACCAGGGACGCTACAGCGTTATCAAAAGAATTGTTTATAAATTATTTCAAATAGTTTCCTTAAAACAAATCCCTCTTTCAAGAAAAGAACTTGCAAAGCTTGCTTGAAAAAAAAAATTCAAAATTTTCCTTCTGTTAATGGCAACGTCAAAGATCATTAGAAAATTGCAGTTCAAAAATGGAAATAATCAGAATGAAAAATAAATGAACGCAACAAAGGTAAAACCAAGGAACCTCCGAAACCCATAATAAATAAAAACGTTAATAGAAAGAAAGTCGTTTTCGAACAAGACAAATTCTTATATCCTGCTCGATGATTGATAGATAATTACACATTCTTAGATGTAACTCAAGCAATTTTATTCCATTGACCCCCATCTTGACGTCTATGTTCTACTGAGGCACGCCACAACTGCAATCAAATATGAGAAAAAAAAAATTTTAAATCATAGTGTTCCTCAAGGAAAGAAAAATAACAATAGATCATAAGCCAGAAACCTCAAAGCGTAGAAAAATCTTCGATTAAACGTGAATGACGGCAGATAACAAAATTTCAGATCGAACACATTATCAAAGACCCTGTTCGAAGAAATTTGAGCCATTTTTGAGGTCATGAGATGTTTTATTGTTTATTAATACTCTCCTAAACAAAGACTTGGAGGTTTTGAAATTGTTTTGATGACTTATTAAAGTCACAAATTAAGTGGATTGACATTTTGACATGCTGTGGACATTTTGAAAGGTGTTTTGAATTCTGGGAGGTTTATTCTGGCCTTCAGAATTGATAAAAGATTTTAGGTGGCAGCTACGTATGCAATGCAGTGATAAACAATGTTCTCCGAGGCAGGTTTTTAAAAACTATAATTACCTAGCAATGTACTAGTGACATATACGGGAAAGGGATTTTTTTAGAGGAGATAGGGAGGGAAATATACGAAGAATAGTGAAATAAACAATTAAATATGTAATGGTAAAAGGGGAGTTTTACTCGTTCCTAACAATGAAGCAGAGTAATTCCTAAATTTCCATGGCATGTTGAAAGTAATGGCGTTTTCTATTTAATGGTATTTAAAAAAAATTATTAATCATATGGTTATAAGTTAATAAATTCAAGTTACACTATTTACGGCCTTACTTATTTTACATTAATTATTTACGATTTTCTTACAGTATTATCCGGCGTATAACGTGCACCTATATTTTTAAACTACATTTTCAAAAAATTTTAGGATATATTCTCCGTATAACGCGCACCCTTTTCTTGACGAAGAAACCTGAAATGTACATGTGTGATGATCTTATCTTTTGAAGTCATTCATTCGAAGAATTTTCCCGGGCTTTCGAACAATGGTATATTGAATTGACAAGCGATAAGGGGAACAATATGTGTGTGGGGGGAAATGCTTGAGGGAGTAAATAATTCTTCAAACAGGGGGGTCAGAACGCACTTCTGACCCGAATGAATTCGCGGAGTCAGATGTTTTCTCTTTCAGAAACAATAATCAATGGTGTGCCTGAAGATATAACGGAAGACGAATATAACGAACTATTTATGTTATCTGATAATTAAATTTTTTAAGTTCATAAGGTTTGCGATGTCTTTTAAATAAACAGCATTTAGATACATGTATAGATCTAACTTTTTTATGTTAATCTTTTCTATATTTTTAAATCTATCATACGCGCACCCGTAAATTTCGATCTTATTTTTTGTGTTAAAAGTTCGCGTTATACGCAGGAAAATAAGGTATTCCTTTTCGAGTGAAGGCCGTTTCTATGACGATTTTTTTTTAACGTTGAAAAACTTTATATTCATAAGGCTATATTTTTTCTATATTTTATATACTTTCGCGACCTTAAGAATATATTTTTAAACGGAAAAGTTAGAGACACCCTATTAAGATTTTGCAAACCTACACTCAATTTAAAGTAGGGTTTCCAAATGTCCGGATTTTCTGTAGAGTCGGTTTAAATTTAAATAAAAGCATTTTAAAAACACTACTGCATTCAGTGATGCGCGAAGAAGCGTAGATCGTTTTGTTACAGAAATGGAAAAAGGTCTCTCCTACTCTGTTAAAGTCAATTTCGCTGCTTTCAGTGCCTTATGCAGCGATTAAAGATTTCGTGTTCTTTTAGAAGTTCTCTTGAAAATGCTGAATTCTTGCTTTTAAAGTGCCTCTATCAGTAGATATTCCTGCATGTTTAACGTTGGACATGTTTTAAATGTACAGAAAAACCTCCTTTATCCGGACTAACTGGCACCACAGGCAATCCGGGCAATCGAAAATCCGGATAATACGGGTAATATGGGTATTAAGGAAAACATAATCCTTAACTAACGAGACTTACAGTTTATTACGATAATCCGTTTGACACCGTCCGGCCCCCTATACTTTCGTGTACCGGCCATTGATTCACCGAAGACTGGCGCTGCGTAGCAATTCCTGTATACACAGCCGAAGGTTAATTTCCAATGCTCAGTGATGTTTCATATAGACCTGGGCGCCGGCCGAACAGTACAGATCTGCCGACAACTAGGCAACCCTCGGCCCAGTTTATTACGTTAAAAATACTATGTTTTGTAACAAAATTACATAGTATTGTTTACAAGACACTAAAAAATATAAAAATAACTTTTTTCATCATTTCCTAGCAATGAATTAGTAAGTCTCGTAAAGTTTTCTAGTAAAAACTCAACAAAAAGCATTTTATTACCATAATTTATTGTTCAATTTATGCAGGAACTGTACATTGAATCAAACTAAAACCGAATATTTGGTGTACTTCTAGCTACGTTCTTGCATACAGAGTTTAATATTATTATCTAATGTGAACATTAAATAAAAATGTCTAAAAATCTGATCCGGATTATCAGGAGATCCGGACCAACGAGGGCCAGATGAACGAGGTTTTTACTGTATATGTATTTAGTTCTTTTTCTGGTTCGCCATGGGATGCGAATTCTTCTCACAAAATGCCGTCTTCATCCTCCATTTGTTTCCAACTTTATACGAATTTAATACAAACTATTGTTTTTAACTTTTGTTTCAATTCACAACGTCTTTTCTTCAATAAATTTCGAAAACTGTTTACACAAATATTTCAAAAATTTTTAAAAATCATGTCAAAATTTAAAATTTAACGTCTATTTTATATGGGGAAATTTCAAAAATTTTAGTTTCGGATATCCGGAAAATACTGGAAGGGTATCGGATACATTTAAGAATTTTTAAAAAAATGTATAGCGGATACGAAAAACCGTTTTGGAAACCCTAATTTAAAGCCTGCATCCCAAACTTTAGTTTATAATGCGTTGTAGTTTTCGGGAAAATCAATCCACAAAATGTGGATCGTTGGGCCCTAGAAGGGAGTTGCTACGGCTGGTCAATCAATACCCCCTTTTCATGACTTAGGATAAATTCCAAAATAAAATTTAGTCCCTTCAGTAGAACATGGGCAGTAATTCTCTACTGAAGTATCACTGATACGAATATATATATACTCGTATATATACACTGGTGAAATAAATTAAGAGAATTTGCATATTTTATCGAATTTCATGAAAAGAACTGAACTGAATGTAAAACCACTGCTTCTAGATAAAAATGCAAATCTTATACGTCAAATACGTAAGCCTACACGTGTGTGTAGGCGAAGCCAGTAGAGAAACAGGCTTTATAAGCGCGCGTAAGTTAAGACGCATTGCGTTCGCTAGCACACCTCGGCGAATTTCTTGGTGTTATTTTGCAGCAATCGGTAAATTTCAAATTGCAACAGTAAAAATGAGTAACCACCAACGTTTAGATGATGGAATGAGGTGGCGAATTGTGGGGAGGCTAGAAGCAGGCCAATCTCAAGTCCAAATTTGTAGAGAGTTCAATTTAACGCCCAGCGTCGTGTGTAACTTATGGAAACAGTTCCAGGATACCGGATCCATCGAGAGAAAGCCTGGGCAAGGTCGTCCAGAGACGGCCAGAGACGATCGACGGCCAGAGAACGATCGGCCAGAGAAGATCGCCATTTGTCGATTATAGCAAGTCGTAACAGGTGTGCTACAGCTTCTCAGCTCTCTCGTGACTTGTATGCGGCCACAGGAACCCGTGTATCAAGGGTGACTGTTTTCAAAAGACTTCATGAGAGGGTTGTTTGCAAGAAGACCCGCTGTTTGCGTCCCGCTCACTTCTACGAATAGGAGAATACGTTTATCATGGTGCAGAGAGCATAGAGATTGGATTATGTATCAACGGGCGACCGTTCTCTTCACTGATGAGTCCAAGTTCAGCCTAAACACCGATTGTCACCGTACGTTTATGTGGAGAGAACCAGGGATCCGCTACCTACACTCCAATGTCCGCGAAATCGTCCATTATGGCGGAGGAGGTTTAATGGTCTGGGCAGGCATCGTGTTGGATGGCCGCACACCTCTCCGTGTCTTTGAAAGAGTCACTGTGACTGGTGTGAGGTATAGGGATGAGGTCTTGGAGCCCCATGTTCGCCTTTTCAGGGGTGCAGTTGGCCCTGAGTTCATTTTAATGGACGATAACGTGAGGCCACATAGAGCTCTTCTGGTCGGCGAATTTCTAGAGAGTGAGGATATTCGCCGGATGGATTGGCCAGCCAGATCTCCAGACCTTAACCCTATAGAGCATGTCCTGGACGCTCTGGGGAGGGCAATTGCAACTCGCAACCCCCCTCCGAAAACCACCCAGGGAATGAAAACAGCGTTGCTGAACGTGTGGGACCAATTTCCCCAGGAAATGATAAACTGCCTTATTTCAAGTATGAAATCACGCTGCGAGACCTGTATATCTGTAAGAGGTGACCATACCCCCTAATAACCCATCTATTAACCCATTTTTTTTGTTTATTCTGCAACCGCTGTTTCATACCTTCCGACTCCAACGAGTGTTACGCACGATCATGCGTGTGTATCACAATTATTGAATGGTTATTTGTTTTGTATTGTATCAATGTATGTACATATCAAATTTCATTAAAATCGGTACAGTAGTTCTAGAGATAATCGACCAAGTCTGCAAATTCTCTTAATTTCTTACACCAGTGTATATAGGGTGGTCATAAAAAAAACATTGCCGATATATGGACCTCTGGCGGCTGTTCCATTCAACCGATCGAGATAAGATATCAGATATAGTTATTCACATGTATGAGCTCGGGATTCTGTGAACGGCAACCAAGTGGCTCTCACGGTTGCGATTATAGGTACAGAAACTCGAAATTTTCGAAATGCAACGGCCACTTTTTACTGTCGCAAAATTCTCAGCGCATACGAAAACCCTAAAGAGCATTGAAACGGCACGCGTATAAAAAAAAGGACGCGTTATGCACTCACAAAAAACAGATCTGCGAACGGCCTGTGATGGCACACATGTGGAAAATGTGTAATCCAAATAAAAGTTTTCTTTTGTCCGATCTGTGGTGTCATCAGTGATTGGTGTCTTTCCTCTGTCATATGCAAATTTCCTCCATGCGCCCCGATCGTGTTTTTGTTGGCCGTTCGCAGAGCCACCTTGTGTGTATATATATATATATATATGACGCGGCTCTTAAACCACATAAATTCTTCTATTATTAGTTAGCAGTCATTATTTCTTCTTTCGATGTAATCCACATTGCAGTCATTGTCAACAGGTCGGTGGTAGTAACACAGAAGACTTTTATTACGTTCTGCACATTATTTATTAGATCTCCAACTTCAACCACAGCTCCAATTTCCTAACCCTATGGCTGTAAGTAATTTCTTTTTCACGGAGCTGACTTACCCACGTCTATACTATAATCGAGTATCCCAAGGTCTGTTCTAATTCTTTTCCCGCCTCATCGAAAAGCGTGTACTCGTGAATGTTCTAGAAAGTCGAGAGACGGATAAGTACCGCCATCTCTTGGCTCTTTCTTTCCCTAATCTCTCAGTTCCCAATATTTAACTATTAGTTCCTATAACTTCTCTTAGTCTTAACCAAATTTAACTTAAATATAATAAAACAAATATAAACTGATGGTCCCATATAACCCGTGTGGATCGCAGTGCGCCCATCATAACCATGAACATTCTTAAAGGCCACTGCTTATACGGTACTTTTAGAAATGGGGAATGGACCAATCAGAAACCAGGACGGTATCAACACAAAATTATAGCAGACAAAAAATCAGAAAGTAAGCAAAAATTACAGTGTGATAAGTAAAATTTAGGAGTCTTAAATTACTTATTTAACTTTTAAAAAGAAAAAAAAGAACATAAATATCGTTTAATTTTAACAGGAAATAAAGTGGCGAAACTTATTTTCTCTTCTGGCTATTAAGAAGCTGTGCGTTCCTGTTTTTCAATTCTGCTCCCCAGGTAGAAAGCTATATTTGCTTTCTCTATTAACTCTTTGAATTTAATTAAATAGTGAATATTTTAACGGGTTTCTTATTCCTATAATTTTAATTTACTCGCCAACGAAAATTTTATCCGCCAATTCCTAAAATTTTGTTCGCCAACTGAAAGATTTATATAAGATCATTATTTGAAAATTTCTCATGAAATATATTTGCCGCGATGTACGCCTACACTATGAGCTTTTACATTTTAAAATTAGTTCTATTTATTCTCAACTTTTGAAATTGTGATGGAGTTCCTTTCTCTCCGACTTCAAAGAATTAATTTAGCTGATCCGGATGTAAATTCTCATTGCCCCGAGCATATACTAATTCTGCGAAATATCTTCTTACTTTTTTTTTTTAAACTTCCCACGTATTGCAGACTTAGCTATGGACGTGACTAATTTATTCACTGTCTGCAAGTTCCTTTTCCCAGTCGTATACGGATTGCCGAAATCGAAATGTTAGCAGCGGCGACTGCATTCTGATTAGAGAACTAGGGAAATACCCTCCCACTCTGAGATTTGTTCTGTGTAATATGAAGAATCATGCATTTCACAGTAATGCTTAGGAAAACTGTTGACTGCCGAGACTAAATTTAGACATTTTGTCTTGTTTTTCCAAGATAAATACCGTCTTTTCATGAGTTAGGAAAATTCATAGAATAAAATCTAGATTCTTTTGTAGTACACAGGTAGGAATTCTCTATCAAAAAATCACTGATACGGAATTAACCATAAAAAAAATTCTGTTTTCAGATATACGTGTTGTAATGACTTGACGGTCCCTAGGGGTAAATTCCAAGGGACACCCGTCTTTGTCATCTAAGGTGTTTTATCAGTGCCGAAAGGTGACCTTCCGTTTAGTTACACAAAGCCGTGTCGTAGTGACTCTTCGATACACTTCAAGAAAGGAACCTCTGTTGAAACGATTCCCTAGTTGACAATGGAGTCCAGATGAAAGGCTAGTGTCGGCTGGTCAGACGCTTGAAGGCACAGCGCGGCAAGCGGTAACTTAAAAGGAACCCCCACGAAGAATGAGCGGATATATAGTCGACACCTTGATGTATTAGGGGGCAGTTGACTTCGCTTTACAGGTGTGAACAACCCTCGTCGTCGAACGTGTGCCAGAGACGGAGAGCCTGCCGCGTTCCTCTCATGATATCCTGAACCCGCGAATTATCCTTAGATAATGTTTATTTTGTAATTATTGTATAGAGCCTATATTTAATCTAGAATGCCAATAAAGCATTTTGTAAATATTAAAGGCTGTCAGTCTTGGTTTTAGGCGAAGTCCTTACAGTGTGCAAGTATATGTATTATGCATGTATACTTAACGTAGGTGTATATATATATATATATATATATATATATATATATATATATATATATATATATATATATATATATATATATATATACTATCTGAAAACCTGGACTTCGCTACGGAGTACATTCAAATTAAATACAACGGTCAATGTATGCAATTAATGCCATATATATATATATATATATATATATATATATATATATATATATAATAAATACGACGATCAATATATACAACTGATGTAGAAAAAAATATATATATTTATAAAAAAATCGTAAGGGATATTTTTATAGACAAAATAATGTCCAATCGTCTGCCACATTAGCAAGGGAAAAAATATTTTATGTCTATTTAGTTGTTATGCACGTGACGATAAATTTATTTAAAGTACCAGAAAAAGAAATCACGTGATCAGCATTTAATAAATTAAATTCTAAAAATTAATCTTTAAAAATTCACCAAAAGTCAGAAAATAGAGGTAAAGATTCGAAAAAGATTTCATTTTAAAGGAACTTTTATGATCATTCTCGTGATATAAACTTTATAACCCTCAGATTATTATTTTAAACGCAAACTTAAAGAAAAAATACTAAAACAGCTTAAAAATTTAATTTAAAAAAATCTACGATGAATTTTTCAAAAATCTCTCTTAGTGCACCCCTACACCATAAGAAGAATCGCCATGCAAAATTTCAGCTCTCTAGGTCCAGCGGTTTGGTCTGTGCGTTGTATGTCAATCAGTCAGTGAGTCAGTCAGTTATGGAACTGTTTTATATATATAGATATCAGGTTGTAACGAAAGTTTCCCGCCACAGCAAATATCGTCTTCGCAAACATTTCCCGTTGGCATGTTTAATCATATTTTGTCAAACTATTTTTGGCATTTGAAATAAAGATACTTGCTTTAGAACACTGTTGTGAAATTTGTAAAAAAATATCGTTATCATTAAGTACAAGGTGTCTGAAATTGAACTATCACGCTACCAGATTAGATCCATCGTTTACTTCCAGTTCTATTGCAAAAAGTCAGCTACAGAATGTTACCGAAACATGTGTACAGCTTTAGGTACTACTGTTGTATCATATGTCACTGCGAAGGTTTGGTACCCAAAGTTCAAAAACGAGGACTATGACATTCAATAAGCAGAGCGCGCTGGCCGGCCTACTGAGGTCCCGTCGGCTCCGATCTAAATGTCGAGCGATTCGCCGATTAGACCAACCGGCTTCTTTCAGTCCAAGTACACGTACTCTCTCAAATGCTGACATCTGCGCATATTGTTCGAGCACCTGTATGCGAGGTATAGTTACTATCTACCTGTGTACACGGAATGAAATTCGCGAAGAATTTGTGACCTGGAGTCGAAATTTCTCTTCTTTAATATCCTGCCAGTTACGCAGAAAAGATGCGCTGCAACGTCACATGTTCATTCATTGGCCGCCAAACTTTAAGATTTTGCATTTTCCGTCAAAACCTGTATGCATATCAATTTGTGTCCAATTTGCATTACCCTTTCTTGGTGTGTCGTTTTTTTTTGTGTGTCTAATAGTGCATATAGACACAGTGCTGGGATTCGAATAAATTAACAGGTTCTATGACAGGTTCTATGTACTAATGACCATTTTAAGCATACCAAAAGATAAATCGAAAGTAAGTTAATTATTCATGCATTAAATACTCAAATAAGAACAATAAAAGAGGTATACAAAACTATATTATGTTTTAAGAGTATATATATATATATATATATATATATATATATATATATTATATAAAATGGGCCTTGGGTTCTTCATTTTCTTCCCATAACTATTTATTATTATTGCTATCGATTTATTAACTTTATTTCGCTTAATTACATTCCCATTTTATTTATCGTTTCTATGTCTACGCCATAAATAATGTGAGAGTAAGTAATAGCAACGATATTTCCTTATCTAGCACATAAACAAAAGCGACGTCATTTGTTTATCTTGTCATGCAACCAAAGGCTTTTACTCGCACCAGAACATTTTGTTTTCCCCTCTTTCGCCTGTATCACTTCTCCCCCTGAGAATATTAGACCCAGATCGGGTGTTCTGGAGCACTTTCGTTATTAACAATTTATATACTTTCTTCTTTCCCGTACAATTACTTAAAAGTCGGCTACAATAGGAAGCATAAATTCCTTACTTCACTTCAATTTCTGTACCGAAATATTAGACTTGCAAGGATAGACAATATATTGTTCCCACTAGATAAATGGTCTAATTTAAATACTTATATAAGATTATTGTAAGATTAATAAATGTAGAGGCAATTATATATATATATATATATATATATACAGTGCCGTAGCTAGGCAGGGGCAACAGGGGCACCCGCGCAGGTCCCACTTGGAAAGGGGGGCCCAAAATACTGTATTTGTTGTATTATTTTCCCAAACCTAATTAATTAAGGGGCCCAAATGTAAATTATTGCCCAGGACACAGGAATGGTCAGTTACGACACTGTGTTTGTGTGAGTATGTATGTATATATATATGTATGTATATATATATATATATATATATATATATATATATATATATATATATATATATATATATATATATATACAGTCAAACCTCGTTAACTCGAACCTCGATTTCGCGAATTTTTCGATATCTCGAAGAAAAAAAAATTCCCTTGAAATTTCCTATGCACTCAATGTTAAAAAAACCTTGTTTTGACAAATTTTTTTGGCTCGTCCCTCAATAACTTGAATTTTTTTCTATAAATGTAGAAGAAAATTTTTTCTAAAAACAAAAAAATTATATAAAAAAAAAAATTCTAAAAAATAGAAAAGCTATTCAAACATTACAGTGGTAAAACCCTTTAAAAAGAGGGATATAAAGACGGAAGATAACACAATGAAGTCACAACTTCTCTTGACAGTGGGAGGACAATGACATCATCGGTTAGACGAAAGCTTCTTGTGTAGTATCAGAAGAGGTGGACGAAATCCGCCATTTGCCACCAAATTTGACAAACAAAGAAGGACTTTGCAGTGAACCCTTCGAGGAGATATGTTGAAAGTCAGCCAAATATGTAAGAGGACACATTTAAAGCCATTGTCCACTTAGTATAATAGATAAAATTTCATACTCTTCTCTGATGCAAACAACAACTGAATCTTTTTTCAAATAATTTTGTAATAGTGTTTGTTAAAATAAAAAAATGGATTACTTTTTAAAAATGTATCTAAAAAAGCTTTTTTTCTTTCTATTACTATTGATAATATGCGATTTTCGATAATTCGAATTTTCGATATTTCGAATTTTTTTGTCTCTCCCTTCAAGTTCGAGATATCGAGGTTTGACTGTATATATATATATACTGCTGGCCACTGTAAATGCAACACCCCGAAGGAAACATGCAAATAACATGAAATTTACAACAGGCATTAGCGGAGGTGAGATATGCAAATAGTTAGAATTTCAGCGCAGAAGCACATCACGCGCGCCTGTGGCGCCACTTCAAAGCGCTATTTAAGGCTTGGAGATTTCGACGATTTCAAGTTCGGCAGTTGTGTTTTTCTTGTGGTTTTTTCAAAAAAACGATCAATTATGCCTCGTCGAAAACAGCGATCATCTTTTGATCAAGTATCCGAGTTCGACAGAGGAAGGATAGTGGCCTACCGAGATTGTGGATAATCTTTCAGGGAAATCGGTAGTCGTGTTGGACGTCCATTGCTTTGTCTACCCTTGACGCAGAACCACAGACGTCTCCGCCGCCAATGGTGCGATGACAAAGGATGTGGACGGCAGAATGGAATGAAATTGTCTTTTCTGACGAGTCACGCTTCTGTCTGCAACACCACGATGGTCGCATTCGAGTCTGGAGACACCGTGAAGAGAGGATGCTGAACAGCTGCGTTATGCACCGCCACACTGGTCCTGCACCGGGTATTATGATATGGGGCGGTATTGGATATCACTCTCGCACACCTCTAGTACGCATTGCCGGTACTTTAAACAGCCAGCGCTACATCTCCGAGGTGTTGGAGCCAGTTGTCCTTCCTTACCTTCAGGGCTTGCCCACATCCATATTTCAACAGGATAATGCGCAACCACACGTGGCACGCATTGTCCAACGGTTCTTCGTCAATCGCCAGATTGAATTGCTTTCCTGGCCGCCTCGCTCTCCGGATCTTTCGCCGATAGAAAAGATGTGGTCCATGGTTGCTCTACGATTGACCCAGATTCCATCCCCAGCTGCCACAGCAGATCAACTTTGGCAACGTGTGGAAGCTGCTTGGTCTGCTGTACCCCAAGAACTCATCCAACGTCTCTTTGAATCAATGACGAGGCGTGTGGCAGCGGTGATCTGCAACAATGGCGGCTACTCTGGCTACTGATTTTGGCAGGAACCACACTTCACAGAAGTCTATAAATTTAATCATTTGATACTTGGTCAACATGTTATCTACAAAATAAATTTTGTTGTGATATCTCTTGTCTTTCTTGGTGTTGCAATTTCGGTGGCCAGCAGTGTACATATATATATATATATATATATATATATATATATATATATATATATATATATATATATATATATATATATATATATATATATATATATATATATATATATATAGGGCATGTGGCGTCTCTGTGGTACAACGCGCTGTTGTTCGGTGCTGAGGGTGCTCGGCTCGCATCCTGGCGTCGCGCCACGACAAATGCCTCTGTTTGTGTCGTCCCTTCATATCTCGTCCACCTATGGGGTGCCCCCATAATAAAGAGGCCAGCAAAACCTCTGTGATAATAGGCGAATGTTTATAGGTACAAGGCCTCCGCATATAAATATATAAATATATATATATATATATATACTCACTTCCAAAAGTTAAGCAAGGAGCGGTAAAATGCGAAAAAATGGACAAGTACTGCTTTGATTGACATAAAATGCTGCATAATTGAAAGCATTAAGTAGCTCTATGTTTATTCTTGAAACTAAACAAAGAATTGCATACAGAGATAAAGAAAATATTGAATATTCATAAATTATAAGAGGACGTCATATTTGTGGCATTAACAAAATGATGTTTAAATGCAAAACAAACAACAAAAACCGACATTAATAGGGTATGTGAACACCCCTCACCTTCATACAAAGTGTACAGCGTGTGATCATGCTTGTTACGAGGTGATCAACCACCGCAGAGTCCAGTAATCGCCATTCCTCCTGTAGGGCAGTTTCTAAATCTCTGAGAGTGACTGGAGATGGGAAACGTCTAAATACAGCACGGACGAGAACATCCCAAAGATTTTCAATTGGATTAAGGTCCGGATAATAAGCCGGCCACTTCTTACGCTCAATCCCCTCACTCTCCAGAAAGTCGTCAACGATGACAGCTCTATGGGGACGGGTATTATCGTCCATTAAAACGAAAGAAGGACCAACTGCTGCGGTGTAAGGTTTCACAGTGGGGTCTAGGACTTCATCTCGATACCGTACAGCCGTCACAGAACCTCGCCTGTAGATGTGCAGGTCGATGCGATATCCCAATGAAATCCCTGCCCAGACCATGATGCTTCCACCGAGGAATGCGTGATGTTCGGTGATGTTCCCTTGCCGATAGCGTTGTTGTGATGATAATTAATAGTTTTATAAATAATTAACGTTTATCTTAATCTCGGGTTTTGGAGTAATTAAGTTTAAGTAAAGTAAACAATTAAATATTAGTAAAGGTTGTGCTTTGTTATATATTTATTAAGCCTCTGCTAAATATACTTGGTGGTTAAACTTGTGATGATGAAATATTCATTTATTTGATTAATGTCATCGCATTTGGAGAATCGTGCGCAAGTGTCTCGAAATGTTTGACATTATTGTTAGCAATGTGAACTAAGAATTACTTTAAAGGTCCTTTAATTACTTGCCTTTCCGAAGTTTCACGACATACAACCTCTGACAATAAAGTTCGGTGAATGAAGTCAGAACGGCCGATCTGGCAACACTGGCGAAACAAAACGCTGCACCTGCGTAGCGGTAGGTGTTGACCATCTGCCCCCCCCCCCCCGTTGTTCAGTTGAGCGTCGTTTGTGTTCCGTGTAAGACTTGTTTTACAAAGTGCTTGTTTAGTGCGTTTGTTCCGTGCGACAAATCGCTATCCACAATTTAGGGATGAGAAAAACGTGTTGTCTTCTGCCACATCACTTGGATGACGATCACAAGCAGGCACGTTTAGAGGCTTCACAGGTTTTTGTCGAAACGGCGGATGCGACACCAAACTTCTTGAACTGTATTGTCACTGAGGATGAGTCCTGGTGTCTCAGGTACGACCCTGAAACGAAACGGCAAAGCATGGAATTGCGTTATCCTGCATCACCTCGTCGTAAAAAGGTCAGAGCAGAAAAATCACGCATCAAAATGATGGTCATCACCTTTTTTGATAGTCAAAGCATTATCCACAAGGAATTTCTACCTGAGGGAACGACGATGAATGCTGAAGGGTACATTGAAATTTTGACCCGTTTCATGAAACGTCTACGCAGGGTACGACCCGAGTACGCACAGCAAGGTTCATGGTTTCTTGTTCACGACAATGCTCGCCCTCACACAGCCAATATCGTCAAACAGTTCCTGGCAAAAAAGGGGGTGGTACAAATTGAACATCCACCATACTCGCCAGTTCTCAATCCTCCAGACTTCTTCCTATTCCCACAACTCAAACTCGCTTTGAAAGGAAAGAGATTTGACGATATTCCTGACATCCGGTATTTGAATATCAGCTTTTGACACGTGTATATAAGCCGTGGATACTTTCAGGAAAGTTAGAGGTGGTGCATAGAGGTGATGATATAGAAGATATGAGATGAGTATCTGTATTATTAGGTAGTGTCAAGCTGCTCTGTTCATCAATGCGTTTATTAAGAAGTCGGTGTCTGTTCTGATAAGATAACAAGATGTTGTATAAAGCCTGCTAAAAGTAAGGTATTTTATATTACTTCAACATTTAAATCCCTTTTGATAGTCCATCACAGTATAGGAAATAGACTGTTTGTTTAATAAATTGATTCAATGTAAAAACCCGGTGTGCATTACTAATGTTACCAGTGAAGAATGAAGATATTGACATTGTTGTTTTAACTAATTTTAACTAATTTTTCAAATGAATAAATACTTTTATGTTATTGTTAAAAGGCTTGTCGTCTATACATTATTTTAGGCATCTTCAATGGTTTTAACGTATACCTTTTTTAACAAACATAGCTTTTACTGCACAGCTTTACTCTGCTATTCAAATATATATAATAGAAGAATTATTAGTATTGTTGACGTACATGTTTTACATGTACGCTGACAATTATGAAGAATCAAATTGAATAAGATCATCACATGTTATACCTTATTGTTAAAATATTGATAAATTAATAAGCCTTATTTTGAAATAATTGTAAGGTGGCTGGTACGTATTTTTGGCTGGGGAATTTTACTTCAAATGTTAAGAAATTTAGATAAATAGTAAAAGTTTTTTGATATATTCCTTGATTTTCTTTCTTTCCAGAAAAACTGAATCTGTGCTTGGTAACAAGCTCTTATCGCTACCCTGTGCTGGCCTCTGTCTGTAACCCGATACATCCGCTGCGCGCTATTTTCGAGCGGGAAGAACTCCACAGAAAATACAGGAGGATGGAATGCGCGCAAAGCTACAAGTGGATGACCAGGGCACCGTGAATTAAATTTAATCAACAAGAACGAGATGAGGGGTGCAAAATAAATTGTATAACGATTTGCAGACTTCAAGAATGCAACCTGTAGCCTTCCCCCTCACTTTTACCATCTGCAATTCACGGCGCGCCGATGGACTACTTCGTTGGAAGCTGGTTTACGCGAAAGATTCAAGTGGTGACAGGGCTGACTCGGGAAGAGCGGGAGAGTTTGAAAAGGATTCTGGACTGGGAGCGAGGGGGTGTAAGACCCAAGCTTGGGGCCGTGAGGCTCCCGGCCTCGGGACGATGCAAGTTGCCCGATCCCGGAGAACTGTGAACTGTCCACGGGGGATATTCTTTCTTTTCCTTTCTTTTCTGTTCCTTAATTTCTCTCCCTTTTGAAAGCTGCAGCAGGGTCACTTAAGACTCGTCTTATTTATTTTAATTTTATTTTATTAATTAATATTAGCAATTACAATTAGAGTAACAAAGTTTCTTTTTGATTAACCAACCACTTCACTTTAATTCGTTGAAATTTTTAATTAATTGATTGTGTTGAAATGAGAAATTTTGGTTTTACCGCAAATGCATTTTAAATAATTTAATTTGGTTTGTCTGAATAATGTTGACAAGAACTTGAGATTATAAGATTGATTGTTATAATGTCAGTGAAATTGTTAGTGAATTTGTTATTTTATTTTGTAAAGTTGTGTCATGTCGGTCTTTGCCTTTGAGTTACTTTTCTGATTTTCAGCTTTAGGTTCTTTTATTTCAGCAGATATGATTTCTTTAAGTTTTCTTGTAGGAGAAGTTATTTCATTTTTAGGTGTGCTTCTATGGTAGAGAAGTAATTTTATTAGATTTAATTTCAATTTTCTTTTGGCTCATTAATCACCACAGTGATGCAACAGTAAGTCGAACCTAGTGTAAACTTTAATTATTATGGGTTATTGCATTTTAAAAAAAAGACACACAACGCATATCTTAAATTGTACTAACCACTAAATTCTAATGATAGAATTTAAATGTAATTGAAACATAGTATTAACTGTTAGTAGAAGTAAATGAAGTGTAAGGATTATCTTAATTATTAATTAGTAATTGAATAATTAATTGTAATTACCCCTACACAAATTTTCGACCCCAAAGCGTGTGTCTTGTTCCCTCCAGACCCTTACACACTTATCATCGGGTTGTAGGGCAAATCTGGACTCATATGTGAACATAACGTTGACCCAATCAGACACAGTCCAATTCACATGCTGGCGGCACCACTTTAATCGTGCCCCTCTGGATTGGACGTATAAAGGAACACAAAAGCGTGGTATCCGGGCGAACAGACCATTCATGTGTAGCCTTCGACGAACAGCAGTGGCAGATATCGTCTTACCAATGGCCGCTGCAACCATAGATGTCACATGTGTGGAGGTCGATCTTCGATTCCGCTTGGCTACAACAGCAATATATCGATCTTCCGAGGGGGTCTTAACCCTTGGACGACCGGCTACAGGTCTTCGGACAACTGTTTGGCTGGTTTGGAATTGTTTCCATAATCGTGAAATGACGGAATGATGAACGCCGAAGAAAAGAGCAACATCTGTGATAGACTGTCCTGCTTCAATGAGTCCGACAGCCCGCCAGGGCTTAGAATCTTCCATTCGTCTTCTGGAATCCATAGAAACACGTCTAGCTTGAAAACAAATCGTACGAATGTTCTAAACACCTTTCATCAGCACTTACATTCAACTCCTGTAACCCTTCCCAATGCCGGCTTCTTATACGACTGCCTGTTTTGCACATTTCTCGACGCGAAACCGTGATTGGCTGTTACCTAACATATTTGCATACTCCCTTCTACCTTTGCAGCAAATTTCAGCTTCTTTAATTCAGATTGGCTTATGGAAATTAACATTTTCCTCTCCGTGCTTAACCGTTGGAAGTGAGTGTATATATATATATATATATATATTTCATTCTTGGGCCCGAATTCTTGGGGTACATGCTATCCCACCCCATAAGGAAAACGTTAAGTATGTTATACACAACACATATCTTAAGTTGGAAATTTATCGCTTGTCTATCTTTCGTCAGCTAAAATTTTTCTCCTAACTGTATGATAGTATTCGACACTCCGGCGTGGAAAATTTTTCATGGGCGTCCCAAATCAATAGTACATCAAAACTGTCTTTAGAAGCGATTATTATAGGATGTTTAGTATAAAATTACAACTTAGACTTTTGTAATATTCCTTTTACTACTGTCAGATCATCATCAGAAGGTATAGGGTTCAAGTCCAGAACAACGGTTTATAAAACAGTTTTAAAGCATCTGGATAGACGTGGGGTACTTATTACATTGAAAATAGTACTTTTTGAAAGACACATAAGCAAACAAAGTCATCTTGGAGAAAACTGACTTAGGCACTTCTTGTACCAAGCCACATATATATAAAAATAGGAAAACCAACGTAAATAAAGCACAGATAGCAATAAGGTACAATTTTGCATTTCGGCTTTTTGAGCTGCCACTAAGTTCTTAGCTCTGATGAAGAAGCTCCTTTGCAGCTTCGAAACGGCCGTATGCAAAATTGCACCTTACTGCTATTTGTGCTCTATTTACGTTGGTTTTCCTGTTTATTCCTCGAGCACAAAGGTTTCGTCTTTCCTTTTCAACACCAACACACACGCACACATATATATACAAAGGCTGTTCACACATTTTTTAGACGATGTATATTGTATTCACAAAACTAAATTACATAAAATTCTTGTGCTTTACATGTTCTATTTGACATCCCTTATTCTGAACTATCTTTCGACACCGCAATTTGTAGGATAATAATGCCTTTTGAAGTGTCAGAAGAGGTATTCTATCAAATTAGTTATGCGACATCGATAACAAAACATCGATGTTTTGAAACATAGATATCCAATATTAAAACATCGATGCTAATAAAACATCGCCCAAAAACCATCGATGTTTTTAAACATCGATGTTTTAGAACATCCATTTTTTAAAACTGTTTTAGTAATCTCTAACATTAATGTTACTTCCGTTAGTCGTGGGGGGAGGGGGTGATTTAATTTTACTCTCTGATTGGGCAGACACAAATGACAAAAACTTGGTTGCTTTAAACTACATTGATGACTCAAAATTCTCGTTGTAAATACCGCCATGTTTTGCCTTCAAATGTCCACATAAATTCGTGGTATTGCGAGAAGTTTTGAGGGACTTAAGGCAAATATTGCATTTCGCCAATTGGTCAGAGGTTTTGCAAAAATATTTCCAAACAGTACTTTTGGGAGACATCTTACTAATAATATTAACGTCAACTTATATTAAACCAGAACAAAACAAAAACTTAAATGGATGCACTCGTGTATATACTATTTGTAAAATAAAACGCCAAGGAAAGTTCTGGAGTGTCAGGAACATTCCAAGCGCTCTGATTGGTTCATTGGTTGTTAATTGCCATTTGTCTGTTTGCTAAGGAATCATTCCCCCTTTTGTATTCGTCCTTTTCAGAATTCAGAGTTACATTTACTGAGTTTGAAAATTATGCTACGTGGTAATTTTTTTTTATTACGGTACTTTTTCATTAAAAAAAACATCGAGACAACGTAAAACATCGAGTACAAAACATCGATGTTAAAAAAACATCGGCTTCAATAAATCGATGTTTAAAACATCGACATCGATGTCGCATCCCTATATCCCATTCCTCCTGAACAGCTTTCCAGAGTCCTGTAAGGGTTTTGGGACGACGTTTGGACAATGCAGATTTTAAAGTCCGAAAGCACAAAAATGCATAGGTGATACATCGGGAGATTTAGTAGGGATATCAGTGAAGAGTATGGCCTTGATACCAGTTTCTTGTTCCATTTCTTTTAGGAAATTTACAGTGGATTTTGATGTGTGACTGCTAGCTTTGTCCTGATGGAGTCTCACAGATTGATGGCACTGTAATAACACAGGGTCGTGACCTGTTGTTATTAACTACGGCTGAAATCGTATCTCGTACACTGGTTGTAAGTTCACCAATAGGGCGGTAATTAATTAATTAAATAGATGGGCCCAACTCTCAAGAATGATACTGAATATACATGTTCCACCCACACCCCTCTGTGCTTCCAGCAGGAGGCGCTCGCTGACTCTTATCTCCAGCTCCGGTCATTGAACTTGAGCCCCCTTCGAACACTTCACTAGAAGACTCCTTTGTCTCTAGACGCAACTTCGCACCGCTCCATACGGAGCGTCTTATTTTGTCACCACAACCTTTTACTATGTTAACGCAAACTCAATACTTAAATTGTAAATATTTTTTGTAAATATAACTTTTCGTAATTTATCTCAGTTTCCTTTTTAACGCTAAGCACCGCACCAACAACCAATCGCAACAATACATATATACACTTTATTTATACATATTTAAATACATTCAAACTTGTAACACTTAGCAAACGCTGAAACATTAGTAACGCTAGGAATTTACATATATATATATATATAATCTTATCCGATCACTATATTTTAAATCATACGATGTCGCCGGCCCTGGCGGGTTAGAGGCGATTATGTAAAGAGTCGGTATGCGAATTGATATAATACAAAATCCTCACCCATTTGTCGCAGCCGTCTACATCGAATTCACCGATAACGCTGGTCCATAGTAGTACACAAAGTTCACACAGTGTTCACAGAGTTTGTGGATACAGTTTGTTCACTGTAGCGTCGCGGTGTATCCTCGTCCTATTAATCCAGTCCACTCTATTGGGACTGAAGAGTTCGGGATCCTGTTATGCCTAAGATCACTTATGAAGACTCCTCGGACGTTACTCAGCACAGGTAGCATCTCTTACACTATGCGGGTCGGTCAGCATTGGTGGGCGGTCAATGTTGCTCAGCATAGGTGCCTTCTCTTCCGATATGCGGGTCGATCAGCACTGATGGGTGGTCGTCTGGGTGTCCAACTCGCTAAGCGACGGTGCGTATCTCTCTGGTATCGGCTTACTTAATGGTAGTGTCGTCTCTTCTCCCTCGGCACTACGTAGACATCTATGGGCAATCGCTGCTTCTGCAACTTCTCGTCGCTGATTATTCGATTTCGCGTCCGGAGCTAACGCTGTTCAATCCGTACGTATTATGTAGTTGCGAAGGACCGGCGTCTTTCTTCTAATAGTATACAGTGGGTCTCTTCTCAGCCCTGTGGCAGCTTATTTTTTGTTGAGTTTCGTAAGTTAGGGCTCTCGTCGGCCCGTTGGCAGCTTACTGTATTATCATCTCTTTTTTTAATGGCGCTCTCTCTACAAAATATTTCATCATCTTGTATATATTCTTCTCCATCCTCGTCTCATTGGTTCTCGCTTCCTCGGTCCCTATTCGCTCGCCACTCCCTTGTTTATAGAGGGGGCGGATGCGATTAGCTCTCATAGGTTATTCTTGTCTCTTGCCTTTCGCAATTGCATAAGTTCTGGCGCCGATTATGTCTGGTAAAACTTCCCATCAGACGGCCCCACCTGTTCGACCTCCGACCTCAGATATACGGCCGTTGACAACTTAATTTCTACGTTTTTTATGGTACCGTAAATCTGGCGTTATAAAAATGTCGGGACTGTAAATTTGCTTGTCCACGCAAGCTGGGTGGCCCCTTAACAATTTAGGTTTCTGTTGTTTTCACATTCCGACTCTTTACAGGCACTGTGGGTAAAGCGATGGTATTTCATTCAGAAAAATTGGCGATAAAATATGTTCCTGATAGTATTTGGAGTTAATCTTGACATTTTTTTCCACTCTCTTTATTTTTAACTTGCCATTATAAGAAAAACCAGCAACAATCATGAATCCCTTAGAAAAACTTTCTTTCGATTCTTTGAAACATGTACTTAAATTTTTTTCTCCCCTTTTATGATAATAAATGGCTCTTTTTTTGTTGCAATCATTTAAATACACCCATGATTCATCTATTGTGACAATTGTTTTCCATTTTTCTTTGGATAACTGTTTCTCATCTAGAATTCTGCAGCGTGTCCTGCGTTCAGCGATATGATTTGGAAGAAGACGATGCACATTGTGTTTTTTCGCTTTCTTAAGATTTAAATCAACGTTTATCATTTTGTTTACAGTGGACACTGAACATTTTAATGATTTTGCAACTGTCCTTTGACTAGGGGGATTTTCTTTTAACATTAAACAACGTACCTTTGCAATAGTCGAAGATGTCCGTTTTTTCCTTGGATACTTGTTTGGAATTTTTGTCCCATTTGAGGCTCGAATTTGACGTTTTTTTCCTTTCTTGTTCACGATATTACCTATCGACGCTTTAGATATCACAAAACCATGACTCTCACATCGTTTTTGGATAACGGAGTATTCATATTTCTCTTCGGAAAGAGCATAAATGTAGCCTTCGAACCACTGCTTTGTTAAAAACGCCATTTTGAATAAAAACAAAACTTTTAAGCCGCAGACGATAATTTTGACTTTTAAAAACATAGTACAATTGCAATTATTTCTTTTGCAGCAAACAATTCTTTATTACCGCTTACCAAAATCGTCTAAAAAATGTGCGAACAGCCTCTGTATATATATATATATATATATATATATATATATAGATATATATATATATATATATATATATATATATATATATATATATATATATATATATATATATTAATTGTGGGATGTGTCTGTGACATTTCGTGCTTATGAAAGAAAGCAAGATAGATATAGTTAGAAATGGGCAATAAAATGGAAAGAGGCAATAACGTTAGCGACGGGAGATAGCAGGGTAAAAGGAGAAGTGGACAAGCGAAAGGGTAGAATGGAGATTTAAGAGGCGAGAGGCCAGCTGCAGGTGTTGAAGTATGTCGCAAAAGGGGTCGTTTGATGGAACCCCCCCCCCCAGGCAGTTTTATGGGGCCGACCCAGTTTTTAATTGGACCCCTCAAGTGTAGGAGTTCGGGGGAAAAGGGTGCGAAGAAAGATGCACGTGCGAAAAGTATAGTGAGGCTCAGCGTACGAGCTGAGTCAACGGCGGAAGAGTAGATAAAAATAGTTGGCTTAAGGCCTGAACCCAGAAGAGTAAAGGAAGGTATAATCCTTTCAGGGCGCCGTTCGCACAGTGCGAACGCCTAAATCTAGTCTTCTTTTCACTTGCAGTCAATGTATTCCAGTTAAATGAGCAGAAAGTGGGTAGTGCTGCCATCTGTTATCAGTTTGAGGAAGTAAAACATTTTGTAACCTTTAATTGGAAAATTTTTCAAGGTTTTTTACGTTAAAAAATCGGGGGAAAATATGCACCGTGTAAACGGCTGAGGTTGTTGTCCCTGAAAGAGACAATGAAACTGAAAATTAAGAATGTATAAAAATAAGAAATAATATAGTATACTATTAGTTAGAAAAAAATATCCCACATTTGATGGAGAGAGTTACCGTGTATCAGGAGATGTCAGGATGCAAATTTGACCCCGGAGACTGGAGTCCGGATGCCCTATTTGATGAATCATCGAATCGACGGAGGCGAGTCCCAGAGTGAATAGCGCCCGACCGATGTTGTGCAGCGGTAGACGAATAGCATCTTATACAGCATAGCGGTATGTGGCCACTTATCCCATTTTTGTGTGTCAGTTACCACAGGGGCTCGATATAACTGAATGTCATATGATGTAGAGACGTATTGATATAGAAATCAGTGTTATATTTAATGAGTGCTAAATAATGTTATGTTAAGCATATATTAGGAAAGATAAGAATAGAGATATATTGATATAGACTCCAGTGTTAACTTTAATAATTGTAATTGAATATTGTATATTTAATGTGTGTTAATAAATCAATATATTATATACTAGCTGAATACCCGTGCTTCGCTACGGAGTACATTGAAATTAGATACAACGATCAATGTATGCAATTAATGCCAATATACAGGGTGGTCATAAAGAAACTTTGCCGATATATGGACCTCTGGCGACTGTTCCGTTCAACCGATCGAGATGAGATTTCAGATATAGTTATTCAGTGGTACGAGCACGGGATTCTGTGAACGGCAACCAAGTGGCGCTCGCGGTTACGGTTATAGGTACAGAAACTCGAAAATTTCAAATGGCAACACCCATTTTTTCCCAGCGAAAAATGCTCAGCGAAAACCCTAAAAAGCATTGTAACGGTACGTGTATCATAAAAACGGACGCGTTATGCACACACAAAAAAAACACCTCTGCGAATGGCTAACAAAAACACAATCAGACAGCTTTTTATCGGTTTTCCACGCTGAATATCTGGCGAACGCCATTCCGTGATTGGTATTGTAGCGTACTGGATGTATGGATGTATGGTCTTATGTTTCCCGAGACCCCACAGAGCTTGAAACACAGCTGCGTGTTTTTCAAGGAAAAGTGTTGCCTGTTCCACCGGCTTTGAACACGTGGGGGATTAAAAAACGTTTTCCCAGAGATGCAGCCAGTAAAGCTGTCGTCCTAACGTTTCTAGAATGCAATAAAGTTACGAAGGAACTGTTACCAGCGATTGCCGACCCCCTGTCTGGGAGAGGGACGCTAGTTAGAACGCGGCCTGTACGGACGTGTGTTTTATAGGCTCCGTACGTTGTAAATCTACACGGAGTTAAATTGAATATGTTGTAACCATAAATGTTAAGTTTTTCTGTTTGTAAATAAATTTCCTCGTTAAGTTTTTGTTTTAAAAAATTGGCCTTCGCTTTTTAATTCGGACTCTGTCTTTCTTTGTTATGGATCCCATAGTAGTAATTTTTAGCAACGCCTCAGAGACTAGCCTTAAACTTTTACCGTGACGCCACAGTATCTAGCCTCTGTCATAAGCAAATTTCCTCCGTGCGGCCCGATTATATTTTGTGACAACCAATCTGTTCAAAATCTTGTGAGGAATCCTGGTTTTCACGCAGAAACAAAGAATATTGACATTAGATATCATTTTGTGCGTGAAATTTTTGAAAAAGGTGAAATAGATATTTGTTATTCACGTTCTGATTTCACGCCTTCAGATATGCTCACGAAAAGTTTGTCTTCAATTAAGCATAAAAATTTCTGTAACTTGATAGGATTAAATATTGTTTGGTGTTATATCTTATATTTTTATATTAAGCTTTTTTTTATATTAAACTGTGTTCTTACTTGCATTTTTTAAATTTTCAAATGTTATTCATTTTGATTTGTATTTTGATGTTCTATAATTCTATAATTTAGTGTGAACATGAAATGAGAGTTGAAAAGGAGCATTGTAGGGATATTCAGTGCTCATTCCCGTTCGTCGCCAAAGGCTGCGATAGAGCTCTGCCGCCGCCAAGGTTGGCGGACTTGTGTCTTCACTTGTCTCTCTGGCGTACGGATGTGTTTACAAGAGGTGCCAGCCCCATAAGCCTTCCTCGCTTTAAATCGTTTACTTACTGTGTATAGTTGCTGCTGTAAATAAAGCTTGATGTAACCACTCTGTGGGACTCTGCCTATCTTTCCTAATAACCCGCCATTTATGGTCAATAATTCAAAATTAAATATTTAGCTATCAAGGATGTTATAAGTAAATTAACCCTTCAGCGAGCGCGCCTATTTTTGGAACACCAGCAGGCGCGTGTTGCATAAAGTGCAACGTTTATTTCAACCTTGATTATTCCTTTTGTAATAAGTTTCAAATTGAAAATAATAATTCTGTGTTTTATGACAAGGTATAAAACGTTGATAATATTGAGATATATTTATAATTAAAGGCCAAATAATAAAGATATTGTCCGACCACGGAAGCAAGGTCTCTGGAAGCTGTTACGCATGCGCGAGAAAAGCTAGTCTACTTAGAAAATAGGGGAAAACGTCATATTTTCGGATGTGTTTGTTTATGAAATACGGAATGTATTTCAGACTGCTTTTTGTTCGGAATTTTAAAGTTATTTTTTAAAACTTTATTTTTCATCGAATATGTGAATAATGATTTCAAAATAATAAAAAGAAAGAAGCAAATCTATTTAAAAAATAGGAGTGTTATAGGAGTGGATATTTTCGGATTACATCAAAAAATGAAAATTATCTAAAGGTACGTTTTCGGTGGTTCTTTTTTTCTGACGTTTCCTCGGAGATTCAAATTTTGGAGTTTCTTCACCCTTTGCTTCTCTGCGTATTCTTTTTACTCTGGACATTGATATCCCGGTCATTTCACTAGCTCTCTTTAGGGATTGCGAAAGTGGAACAATAACATTTCCTTCTAGTGCTTCTTTATCACACAATTTAATTACATTGTGTATTATACGTTTACAATCACTACGGAACGGCTTATTCCGAGCAGTTGTGTTGGGTAAAGGATCCATTAATTTTAATATAATAATCAAAATAACAGACGAGGAAAAAGCAAGCAAGCGCAGTTAGTAACCGATTCTAAAGAATGTCGAGAGAATACGAGACTTTTCCCCCTCCTTCCTCGGCAGCCTTACCTACAGCGTGAATAGAATCGTCTTGGCACTATGCAAACCGTGGTTCTTCGTACTGTGGTCGGACAGTACAATACCCTTATTTCGAAACTGCCTGGTTTAATGCATTTAAGGACAACTTGCGAATCTATTCCTATTATGTCCAAAAACCTAAAAAACAATGAGATTGTCCATCTTCGTGATATGTGGGATACCGTGTAATAGCTACACATTTGATCGACTACATCAACTCATAATTTTGTCGTATTGCAATCCAGTATAATCGCTGGTTTACCACGGTTAAATCACGATTAACAATGAATGGAAAGGAATACAAGGGTCAGAAAATCAGACCTGCATAAGAAAGGGTGTAGCTATAAATAGAAACTGCTTAGAACATTCAAACCTTACTTGTAAAACAAACCATTCAAAATTACGAAAATGTTGCACTTTATACACGGGCGAGCCCGCTGAATGGTTAAAGAAAAAAATATTTACTATTAAGGGTGTAAAAACTAAATTTAAACAAAGGGAGAAATCTTTTCCTATTAAGGTTATAATAACTAAACCAAAATAAAGGGAAAAAATGATTCGATATTTAGGATATTATAACCACATTAAAATGAAAATCGCCTATAATCCTATTAAATCCTATTATGAATGCTATTAAATCCTATTACGAAAGCTATAAGTAAATCAAAATAAGATTTTTAAAAATTTATGTTGAAGACACGTAAAAAAACGTTTTGAAGTATGAATGATCTAAATTTAACCATAATAATATATTTGTACAAATTATGGTAAGATTCCAAATCACTAAATAGTGGATAATACATTGGATTATCCACCATTTATAGGACATGAAGAACTAATAATTACAAGATAAAAAGAACTTTTTATATACCATGTTTTTAAATTTTCTGTTCAATCGTATAAACTTGACAATTCTATGTATTAATAAATACTTTTTAAAAATTTTTTTGATGAATTATCCCATCAACTTGAAAGAAAATGAAGTTAATTGGAAGTTAACTTGCATTTAACTTTTCCTTCCCGTTCCGGCCGAAAGATGGCTGTACCAGTCTACAAAACAAAATTAACTGAAAATAACAGAAAATTAATTTAATTCTGCTTAAAGATGGCTAAAAGTATTAAAAAAATGCATTGTCATCGTGTTCTGAGCTATACTAAAAATTTAAAATGTCTAGCTAGTCAGGAAGTTAGTTAAAAATCGATTGCAAGATTTGTACAGGACAAACACACAAACAAGCAAGAAAGCAAATTAATAAAAACATGGTAAAAATTGTATTGATTTTGCTCTATAATGGACGTTTATTTTGAAATAATTTTCTTAAATGCTAATTCAATCTATTAGTATGATCTTTAATTCCACCAAATCCATATTGATTATACACTAATTATTTCTAATTATTTTCAATAGAAACGTGACTGAGTTTTTGATAGCTTGATTTTTCCATCTTTCAAAAATGCTATCAAAACAAAAATAGAATGCGAGCATTTTCTTTTCGTTCTCTTCGCTTTGTTTATAGTCATACTACCGAACAAGCGAAATGTTTTTTTACCCACCTAAACATCAGGTATTTTGTGTAACCCAGCTAAATAATCATCATATATACAGTTTATTGACTTAGAAACAATTTTTGTGGCATCCTCGCTAAGGCCTTAACAAGAATTATTCAAACCCATCTCGTTCAGTAATTGAGTTTCCAAAACACTTCCTCATTTTTAATGTAACACTAACTCAATTCATATTTCAGGTTACATTTCCGTTATTAGCAATTTCCCGGAGAAGTAACCCATTGAATATTTTTTCGTTCATTAATTTTTGGCGAGAAAAACATTTCCGTTGCCACTACGATAAGAGAAAATTGTTGTAATTACGGAAAACAGCCAAAAAATTATTTTGAACATCAAAAAGAATCAAAATACGAAAAAAAAGCAACATTTTAAAAATCTAAATAAGCGTAAAAATTATTTTAGTAGTTTAAAATTGAAAGAAAAAGCTTTTTCGAATAGAAAAAGAAATATTTTCAATAAAAAAATGTGCTTAGCTTAATGATAGATGAGGCAATTTGCTCGCTCAATATTCTTTTAAATACACGTTTATCTGCTGTTAATTATCCACCGATTACACTCTGGAGCATAGCCAGGAAGACAGAGAAATTTGTTTTATGTTTTGAGTGTTTTTAATGAGATTAAATTCACTAGAAGAAGAAAAAAATTCTTCCCTTTTCGTGAAAATTCGATAAATGAATTCCCGATGTACAGACGATATATTTGAGATAATTGCTACTGATTTATCAGTCCGATATAAATCTATTTTACATGTTGCCATTTTAAAGGGAGAAATTGTGGTACTTTCCCAATATAGCGACCTGATGCCGATTATTGTACAAAAAAGTCGCTAATTAAAGAAATACAAGAAAATGCCCACTTTTACACACCACATTTACACTTTTGTAAACCATATTTTAATGCTAAAGTTAAAAACAAAAAATTTCAGGTAGTCTCTTCTAACGAAACTACCATGGAATATTAACGTAGGATTACTTATCGTTGCTTACCTCTTTTGTATGTATATATGTATGTATGTGTTATGTGTATATGTATCTACATGGTGCTCATAAAAAAACTTTGCCGATATATAGACCTCTAGCGGCCGTTCCGTTCAACCGATTGAGATGAGATTTCAGATATAGTTATTCAGAGGTATGAACTCGGGATCTGAGAACGGCAACAAAGTGGTGCTCACGGTTACGGTTATAGACATAGAAACTTAATATTTTCAAATGGCAACTCCCACTTTTTTCTCGTCGCAAAATGCTCAACGCATGCGAAAACCCTAAATAGCGTTGGAACGGTAAGAGTATCAAGAAAAAAACGGACGCGTTATGAACGCACAAAAAAGAGCTCTGCGAACGGCCTGCATAAACACGACAGGGGTGCACGGAGGAAATTTGCATAAGACAGACGCAAGACACCAATCATTGATGACAACACAGATCGGACAAAAAAAAACATTTATTTGGAATACATATTTTCCACATGGGTGCCATCATCGTCTTTTTGTTGTCCGTTCGCGGAGCTGTTTTTTGTGCGTGCATAACGCGCTCGTTTTTTGTGATAAACGTACCATTCCAACGCTTTTTGGGGTTTTCGCATGCGCTGAGCCTTTTGCAACGGGAAAAAATGGGCGTTGCCATTCGAAAATTTCGAGTTTCTATGCCTATAACCGTAACCGTGGGCGCCACTTTGTTGCCGTTCACAGAATCCCGAGCTCATACCTCTGAATAACAATATCTAAAATCTCATCTCGATCGATTGAATGGAACAGCCGCTAGAAGTCCATATACCGGGAAAAAAAACTTTGTGACCACCCTGTATATATATATATATATATATGTGTGTATGTATGTATGTATGTATATATGTAATACAATTTAAAACCACCTCTAATTTTAACCGCCCTTAATACGAATTTTCTCTCTATATGGTCCTTTCCGTCCTTTGGCGATTTATCCAGTCTTTCCTATACTAACCTACCTCGACAATTTCCTGCAACCCGTTTAGAGCTACTTCGGTGTGCTGGCTAGAAGAGGGTTGGCCATTGTAAAGTGATGTTTTTATAGAATAAACTGCATTTGTTCTTTGAAATAGAATCGTATTACTTTCGACCTAGATGTGTTTGTTATCAGGAGATGACCATTCGGGACATTTCATATATGGGTGTGCGGAGATAGAGCCGCACACCCTTATTTAAGTGTATGTATAAAGAGGGGACAGAGCTACATCGGAAGATAAATCTTTCAATTATCTTCGAATTTCATTTTCACTTGAGGTACTTGTACATTTCTGCCCATCATCGTGTACATGACATCCTGTACATTTCTGTCTAGTTCTTACATACACTTAAAGATGCTGTGTACTAACCCTATTTGAATCGCTCACCTCAATGTTAACGTATGGAGAAAAGGTGTCTACTATTGACAGCTCCAAAAATGCTGATAATCTAATAAAAAAGATATTTTCGGTTGGCCCGAACTTTTTTGCACCTTGCAACACATTTCATTTTATAAATATAACCACCAAAGTAATTTAGGAGCGTTTAAAACACACTATACCGGATTTTTCCCCCGAATAATTAAAATTTTAAAATATTATTTGAATTTAAAAAATAAGAAACAAGAAATACCCCCCCCCCAGATTCATTTACTGCCCAATAAAATTTTCATAAAATTTTATTCCATAAATTTTTTTCCAATAAAATTTTCATTTACATCCCAAAGTTTATCATGACAACTAAAAATTTTATGGTGAAACCCAGATCCATGACTGCGGTGTTAACTATATATATATGCGGAGTGCACTTTTAACACGCTAACATGTTAGAAATCTATACGCATTGATGTTTATATCTGTATCTGAGATTTGTAAATACATGTCCCAGAGATAAAAACCTCGGTCTCTGCAAACAAAGAGCGGAATTTCTTCGCCAAGAGTCGTAGATCGTCGAGCGGTTGGCGACAGGTCGGTTTAATGGGAAAGGAACTGAAATTATACGTTGTAGAAAAGTAACCAAAATTTTAAACCCACAGATATTTTTCGTGTAAAAAAAAGTAAAAACCTGCCGTCTTTCCTAGAATATTGTTACGCATTTTACGAGTCTAAGGTAATCTAGCCAAATATAAGAGTTATCGCGAAATTGGCGTTGTATTTGGTGACTTATTTTGGTCTCCAAATTTGGCAATTTTTCGCCATAGTTGGCGATATGGCTCTAAATGGTCGCCAATTTGCCGTATAGACCTTTCTAGAAGCTTCTAATGATATCTAGCTGGCTGACCGATAGGGGGCGACTTGGAACTCTATAAATATACCTGACATTGGCATTGGAATTCAGTTCAATTTTTCTACTGAGAATTGAATATATTGAAAGTGCGTTAGGCGTGAATTGTATTGAAAACTCTGTATTCTGACTTGTGTTATTAGAGTTTCCTGCTGTGTAGAAGACAATTGTTAAGTGTTTTCTGCTTGAATTTGTGTATGCATCTGAAGAATTTACACAATAATAAATTTTATTTTGTGTGCAGTTTCCGAAGAGATTTTATTAAAACCTAACAAACCCAGGAAAAACGGACAATAGAAGCAGTTGTTTGTTTATTTTATGCTTGCAACACTATCCACTGTACTTGTAAAGGCATTCGCATTAAAACAACTCGGTAGTAGATATATTAGATTTCCTCACCCCAATGTCAACCTGTGGAGAAAATGTGTCCACTATTGAATCTACATAAATGTCCATAATCTATATATATATAAAACAGTTCCGTAACTGACTGACTGACTCACTGACATACAACGCACAGACCAAACCGCTGGACCTAAAAGGCTGAAATTTTGCATGGCGATTCTTCTTATAGTGTAAGGGTGCATTAAGAAAGATTTTTGAAAAATCCTTCTTAGATTTTTTAAAATTAAATTTTTAAGCTGTTTTAGTAACTTTAAGTTCGCATTTAAAATAATAATTTGAGGCTTATAAAATTTATATCACGAGAAAGATCATAAAAATTCCTTTAAAATGAGATCTTTTTCGAATCTTTACCTCCATTTTCTTATTTTTGGAGAATTTTTAAAGATTAAATTTTAGAATTTAATTTATTAAATGCTGATCACGTGATTTTTTTTCTGGTACTTTAAGTAAATTTATCGTCACGTCCATAACACCTAAATAGACAAAAATAAATATTTTTTTCTTGCTAATGCGGCAGACGATTGGACATTATCCAAAAAAATATTAAAATAGAATAAAAAATATTATGTTCCTCAAACTGTAATATATTAACTGTACTATATTCTTTACAGTTAATATAGTACAGTTTGAGCAATATTTTGTCTATAAAAATATCCCTCACGATTTTTTTATAAATATATTTTTTTTACATCAATTGTATACATTGATCGTCGTATTTATTATAAATATATATATATATATATATATATATATATATATATATATATATATATATATATATATATATATATATAATTGGCATTAATTTCATACATTGACCGTTGTATTTAATTTGAATGTACTCCGTAACGAAGTACAGGTTTTCAGCTAGTCCAATACAAATGATATTTTCACATGGCCTGAACTTTAATACACCTTGCAACACGGTCCATTTTATAAATTGCGCCCACCAAAGGAACTGAGGAGCGTTTAACCTTACCAGATTTTTTCCCCCGAAAAATTTTAATTTTAAAATAGTACTGTAAAACCTCATTAATCGGGACTAACTGGGACAACAGGCAATCCGGACAATTGAAAATCCGGATAATATGGGTAATAAGCAAAACAAAATCCTTACCTAAGCAGACTTACCGTTTATTACGATAAAAAAAACTATGTTTTGTAACAAAATTACATAGTATTGTTTACAAGACATTAAAAATATACAAAAATAACTTTTCACATCATTTGTTTGCAAAGAATTGGTAAGTCTACTAAAGCTTGCTTATACTCAACAAAAAGCATGTTATTACCTTAATTTAATTGTACATTCTATGCAGGAACTGCACATTGGATCAAACTAAACAGCGAATATTTTGCGTACTTGTAGTTAGTTACGTTCTTGCTGTCATATTTAAAAAGTATTATCTAATGTGAACATTAAGTAAAAATAATGCCTACAAATCTGTTACGGATTATTCGAAGATCCAGATCAACGAGAGCCGGATAAACGAGGGTTTACTGTATTTTCATTGTTTGTTTGTTTTTTAAACGAAAAATGCCGCAAGGTGTAAAATTTCTTTCTGTATTACGGAGTACAATTTAAACAAAAATTTTTTCAATCTAACTTGGCCATCTTTGGACAAGTTTTCTCCATAGGTTAACACTGAGGTGAACGGATCCGATAAGGTTAGTACACAGCAGCCTTAAAGCTGCTTGGCAGTAGCCCTATTAGATTCTCTCAACTCCGGGTTAACCTATGGAGAAAATATTACAAACCAGCTGAAAACCCGCGCTTCGCTACGGAGTACATTCAAATTAAATACAACGGTTAATGTATGCAATTAATGCCAAATATATATATATATATATATATATATATATATATACACATTTATAATAAACTAGCTGAGTGGCAACCCGATGTGTTGCTTTTTCGATTTAAAATGAAATAGTTTCATTTCTTACAGATTAAAAACTATTTAATCACTTTTAAATATATATTAGAATTATTAAAAAACGAAATAATAATTTAAAATTTTTCTTTCTCAAATTTCGGTTTTTGGCTTTTGAAAGAATTCTTCCAAATTTCCGTTTTCAAATTTTGCTTTTTAGACAAAATAGAAATTCATTCAATTAGAAAAAATTCTTAAGGTTTTAACTTCTCATTTCCTAAAACTAAAATTATTTCTGGTACTTTAAAATTATTTCTGGATTTCAATTATTAAATGACTCGTTCTCAACTAATAATTTTTCCTTTTGGCAACTGCGCAGAATTTCTTTTGAAGAGTAGAGTTCCTGGGTCTATTGACTTATCTCCTGTCGCAAGATGCTTATTATCAATGTATATGTGCTCAATAGAAAAAATTATTTAGTTAAATTAAATTTAAAGTTACCAGTTACATTAATATAAAAATTAAGTTTAAAGTAGATAGGTAAGATACATTTAAAAATTAGAAATATCTTAAGATTAAATAAATTAAGATTAAAATGAAGAATTAAAAAATTTAAAGAAAATAAGTTGATATTAATTATAAAGTTACGGAAAAAAATGGCCCTCAGCAAACAAGATGGAAAGTTCGCATAATAAAAGAAAAAAAAGGCCCTGTGTAGGGTCAAACAATTCGTAATAAGATGATTGCAGAGTTCAGCAGGGGGAAAACGAATAACACCAAGATAGGGAAAATTGGAAAATGCGGCACCACCAAGGACCGAACACACAACGTAGGATTTACCAGGTCAGCGCGATAGCACTGCGCCACAACAGCACATAGAGTTCAGCAAGATGGGAGGTGTATCGCGGTAAGGCCGAATGCAAATATTAATCTCGAGTGGAAAAAGTGCTTAAAAAATAGAAAGACAGTTCTGACGAATTCAAAATTGGTGGTGGAAGAATCCTATCAGTTGCTCATTAATTAGAAACAAATTTCACGAACTTGCTGGAATTATTAGTAAGTAAAATAATAAGTCGAAAAATTACGAACTCGGCATTCAGTTAAAAGTGAGTTTTGAAAGTACGCTCTTTTAGAATGAAAACTTTTTTTTATTGAATGTATTTGGTATATTTTGGAAGTTGAACATCTAGCAAATGCCGATAAATCGTAAAATTGACATTAATAGGTGCAGAAATCCCGAAATATTTGTCCATCTAAATTGTCGATTTCGAGAAATTCGGAAAACTGCTTTGGGGAAAAAAGCAGTGAAAAACATTTTTAAATTTATAAAAATGTGTATATCCTTAAAGATGAAGAGTTGTAAAACACATGGAAATAAAAAATTTGTCGATTGGAGGACGGAAAAGTTGAATGAAAATAGTGGAAATTTGCGAACCGGAAAGGAGCTGGCCCACCAGGAATGTCAGCTGTTTCTGCTCTCCTCTTCTATTGAGTTCGGCGGTTTTAATTGAATAATTAAAAAAGTTTAAAGTTTTGAAAGTTGCGGATAGCATCAGTGCACTTGTCGCGGCCGTCCATGTATATCGGTACCAGTCGCGATATCCTGCTATGCTCGGTTCGCGAGATTAGCCCGTCCCAGTGTCTGCTGACTGACAAACTAACATTTGTTTACCTTCAGCTGTTAAGAGTAAGATGCGACGATCAATGTATACAACTGATGTAATATGTATATATATATAAATCGTAAGGGATATTTATTTTTTTTGGGAAAATATCCAATCGCCTGCTGCATTATAAAGAAAAAATATTTTTTTGTCTATTTAGTTGTTATGCACGTGACGATAAATTTATTTAAAGTACCAGAAAAAGAAATCACGTGATCAGCATTTAATAAATTAAATTCTAAAAATGAGTCTTTAAAAATTCACCAAAAATCAGAAAATGGAGGTAAAAGTTCGAAAAATATTTCATTTTAAAGGAATTTTTATGATATTTCTCGTGATATAAATTTTATAACCCTCAAATTATTATTTTAAATGCAAACTTAGAAAAAGCTACAAAAAAATCTTAAAAATTTAATTTAAAAAAATCTAAGAATAATTTTTCAAAAATCTTTCTTAGTGCACTCCTACACCATAAGAAGAATCGCCATGCAAAATTGCAGCCCTTTAGGTCCAGTGGTTTGTTCTGTGCGTTGTATGTCTGAGTCAGTGAGTCAGTCAGTTACGGAACTGTTTTTTATATATAGATGATTGTGGACTCGGATTTGAAGATTTAAAAAAAAAATTCTTCTCCATTGCAGAAGAAGACATGTTTTTACTCGGTTTATCCTATTCGTTTTAGAAATTTTGTTCACTAAAGGGAATGATGTTCGTTAAAACACGGTATACTTCATTTTTCAACCACGTATTAAAATTAAAATTTGAAAATTTTAGTGGTGTTTCTTTTAGCGAACGACAAAGGTAGCGTAGTACAAAATTTCTTTCTCTCTTACGGAGTATATATATATATATATATATATATATATATATATATATACATATATATATATATATATATATATATATATATATATATATATATATATATATATATATATATATATATATATATATATATATTAAATATTTCAATCCAAGTCGAGAATGATTGAAAAAAAATTTCTCCTCAGACGTCAATACTGAGCTGAGCGAATTCAATAGGGCCTTAACCGAATATTATGTTGCATGCTTCTGAAACATGTAACTAAATAATACCAAATATCTGACGTCTCACTGGCGTATAATTACATACATTATTGACTTCTAGTGACCCTGAACACACATCCCCGAAGAAGGAACTAGAGTAATTCTGGAAAAGAGTTGAAACTCGGTCATCGATTCCTTGCAACATTGTCAGTTCGACCGAAATGAGATGCGTTTAATAAATATTTTGCTGCGTGCAATATGTTTCTTTTTAACAGATGTGATCGAAGGATTTCATCGGCTTAAACATTTTACGGTCATTTTATTAGAATCCCCACCCAGTAAAGATTTTATTTACTGTACTCGGTTACTTTATCAGCCTTTTTTGGAATATCAGACACAAACATATTGATTCAATATTAAGGGGCAGGTCCATGGAAGTACTCAAATATTCAACAATTTTACTTGCATTAACCTATAACTCGATTAGTTCAATAAAAATTTTAGAAACCATGCAATGACACAGTCAGCGTCATTTGATTATTTCACTTTTCAACAGCGTTAGTTCGGCCTTGATGCCAACGTTAGCGTCGGAACATGGCCCAGGGGGCGCTCGGTTCGAATTCTAACAAGCACCACTGAATGCCCTAGTGTCTACGCCGAGTATGGAATCTGTTGGCCTGGAAGTCCTTCCATGCAGTTTGCAAGGGTTGAAGGAGGGTTCGAGCCTTTCAGACATCGAACCTGTAGGGGCTCAGGTAAAGCCTCTAACCCTGTTGGAGCCCAGTATCCCTCAATGGACCTGGTTAGGATTTATCCCACCAGGGGGCGTTAGTAACAAAATCAACCGCACCATTAGTTCGACTTTTAAAAAAAACTTTAGCCAGGTGATGGCCGAATGGCTAGGGCGCTGGGATTCGGTTCAGATCCTGTGGGTTCGAGTCCCACTGTTGGCATGGATGTTGGTAGCCGTTCGGAATCGGCTTTAAAAGTTGACTGCAGCGCTCCAAACCAAACCGAACCAAAAACGAACTTAAAAAAAAAAGGACAGACAACCAACAAGATTGTTGGTTGTCTGATTGTTGGTTGGACAAATTGTTGTGCATAGTTATCATAAAAAATAAAATAACTCGACATTTCTTCCAATCACACCAACTTAAGGAGAGGTTAATGAAACTCAGTAAAATAATTACGAGATAAGAAGAACTTTTTATATACCATGTTTTTAAATTTTCTGTTGAATCATATAAACTTGACAATTCTATGTATTAATAAATACTTTTTAAAAAATTTTTTGATGAGTTATCCCATCAACTATAAAGAAAATGATCAAATGCGTAATAAAGAGGTATCAAAAGCGTAATCAATTGCGTTTAACTTTTCGTTCCCGTCCCGGCCGATAGATGGCTGCACCATTCTACAAAACAAAATGAACTGAAAATGAAATCAATTCTGCTTAAAGATGGCTAAAAGTATTAAAATAATTGTCATCGTGTTTTCCATGACTGCGGGATGAATGAACACTTTTAACACACTAACATGTTATAAATCTATACTCTTTTATATTTACCTCTGGACATTAATGTAACTTTTCAAACTACATTTTTCACGTAGGATTACGTTCCTCCATAACGGTCCCGAGGAAAGCAAAATTTCAGACGCTAAAACCGTCCGTCCGTACCTCGCGAATTATAATTTTGGCCGCGTGCCTAACCCAGTCTGTATCGCTTGGACAACCTTTAAACAGTTAAACAGAAAAGTACCACAATGCGTTAAAATTTTGATATATATGTATGTATATGCATACGTACATATATATAGATACGTATATACATAACACATCTATATATATAAAACAGTTCCGTAACTGACTCATTCATTCACTGACTAACTGACTGACTGACATACAACGCACAGACCAAACCGCTGGACCTAAAGGGCTGAAATTTTGCATGGCGATTCTTCTAATAGTGTAGGGGTGCACTAAGAAAGATTTTTGAAAAATTCTTCTTAGATTTTTTTAAATTAAATTTTTAAGCTGTTTTTTAAACTTTTTTTACGTTTGCATTTAAAATAATACATTGAGGGTTATAAAATTTATATCACGAGAAAGATCATAAAAATTCCATCAACATGAAATTTTTTTCGAATTTTTACCTCCATTTCCTGATTTTTGGTGAATTTTTAAAGATTAATTTTTAGAATTTAATTTATTAAATGCCGATCACGTGATTTCTTTTTCTGGTACTTTCAAAAAATTTATCGTCACGTGCGTAACAACTAAATAGACAAAAAAAATATTTTTTTGTCTTGCTAATGCGGCAAACGATCGGACATTATTTTGTCTATAAAAATATCCCTTACGATTTTTTTATAAATATATATTTTTTTTCTACATCAATTGTATATATTGATCATCGTATTGATTATAAATATATATAGTTTATATATATTTAGTTTTTTGGCATTAATTGCATACATTGACCGTTGTATTTAATTTGAATGTACTCCGTAGTGAAGCGCGGGTTTTCAGCTAGTACATACATATATACATACAAAATAGGTAAGCGACGGTAAGTAATCCTACGCTAATAAACCGCGGTACTTTCGTTAGAAGAGACTACCTGAAATTTTTTTCAGAAACGTTGGCAAAATTCATCACAGTCTGAAAATCAGAACAGCAATAATAACAATGATATGGTAAAAAGATAATTCTTTCTTTCTGTTCCATACAACAGCTAAGAATCCGTCACCCAAAGTCATCAAATGTGTGACAAAAGGTGTAAGTCATCAACCTCTTTCAAGGACTTACCAAGAGATGAGGAGAGACGTTTTGGAGAAAAGTAATTGCCCAATTACTTTATTGGATAACTCCTGGAGAGGCATGAAAGGTCACTAGAGTTTTTCAAAGCCAGAGGGAGCCAGAAACACTTTTAACGGAAACGCAGTCTGGGAATTGGTCATTACGGCTAGTTACGATCGCAGGCCCTTCGATTGTACACTATTAGTGCCTAACGGAGAGAAAAATTAAACATTAATGCAAGTAAAAGTGCAATTGCTTTCAATGGAAAAAATGCTACAAACAATTAAAAAGGAAAGAACTCAATATATCGGCTCGATAAGCAATAAGTAAATATTTCAAAACACAGTTGGGACTCTAATTAAAAAAGTTCTAACGTTCTTCTTAAAGTTTTTTTATTACTTTTTTCAGTAAATTAAAAAGTGAAAACGGCATCAATTTTCGTTTTTAATTCAATTCCCATTGATAAAAAAAACAAGTGAAAAAGTAATCAATTTTTGTTGATTTTTCTCGATAGGAATTAAATAGTGAATACGTAATCAGTTTTCTTTGTGATTTTTTTAATACGAATAAAATTAAAAAGTAAAATTGTAATCAGCTAGCTTTCATTGGGAATTTTTTCTACAGCTGGAAATAAATTAAAAAGTGAAAATGGCCTCAGTTTTCGTTTTTAATTCAATTCCCATTGATAAAAAAAACAAGTGAAAAAGTAATAATTTTTTGTTGTGAATTATTTTTGCGATAGGAATTAAATAGTGAAAACGTAATCAGTTTTCATTGTGATTTTTTTAATACGAATAAAATTAAAAAGTAAAATCGTAATCAGCTTTCATTGTGAATCTTTCTACAGTAGGAATTAAATTTAAAAGGGAACACGTGATCAGTTTTCACTGTCGAATTTTTGCAGTTGGAATTGAATTAAAAAGTGAAAACGGAATCAGTTTTGTTTTTAATTCAATTCCCAATGTGAAAAAAACACAAGTGAAAAAGCAATCAGTTTTTGTTGTGAATTTTCTATAGGAATTAAATAGTGAAAACGCAATCAGTTTTCATTATGATTTTTTTTAATATGAATTAAAAATGAAATCGTAATCAGCTTTCACTGAGAATTTTTTTACAGCAGGAATTAAATTAAAAAGGGAAAACGTGATCAGTTTTCGTTGTCGAATTTTTGCAGTTGGAATTAAAATTTTCGTTTTTAGTTCAATTCCCATTGTGGAAAAAACACAAGTAATAAAGTAATCAGTTTTTGTTGTGAATTTTTTTTTCAATAGGAATTAAATAGTAAAAACGTAATCAGTTTTCATTGTGATTTTAACGTAGAAGTACGTTCCTCAATAACGGTCCTCCCGAAAGATAAAAATTCAGAGTCCGTAGAGAGTTATAATTTTGGCAGCGTGACAAACCCAGTAGCAGTAAACAGTTACACAGAAAAGTACCAATATGCTTAAAAAAAGAAAAGAAAAGAGGTAAGCAACGATAAGTAATCCTACGTTAATAACCCGCGGTAATTTCGTTAGAAGAGACTACCTGAAAATTTGTTTAATACGAATCAAATTAAAAAGTGAAATCGTAATCAGCTTACTTTGGGAATTTTTTTACAGTAGGAATTATATTAAAAATCAACAACGTGACCAGTTTTCGTTGTGGAATTTCTAACCTTGGAATTAAATTAAAAGGTGAAAACTATGTTTTCGTTGTGAATTTTTTCTTAACAAGAATTAAATTTGTAGAGAATAGCTCACTTCTACCCACACTTGGGTGTATATAATTTGAAGTGGCACTCTAAATGAATTTGATACAAACACAGTTTATACATGAAACAATGTTTATTGAATTCGTTGCACATATAGAATTTGCTTTTACAGCAATAACGTACTACTTGTACGGAATATATATTAGCATTCAATAGAAATACACTTTGCAAATACTCACAAACCAGCAGAGAGTCAAACCAGCAGTTCTGCCACGTAAACTTTGGGCCCCCCCCCCCTCCTCCTAAGCACAAGCGTCGGTTAACACCTGGAGCTGCTTACCTCGTAGCTCCCTTAACTCGCTTATCTATCAACCTTAACAACCTTTCTATTAATCAAGCTGGTATTTATACCAAGCGCGTATGCCGAAATTAGCATATCTCAAGCAGCTTCTTTAATTCATTCACTCAAAAGTTCGATTCTTGTGAATCGAATCTTATGTATACCTTACAAATTAAATAATGAAAACGTAATCTGCTAAAATGAATACGACCAAAAACTGAACTAAATTCTCTACAACGAAACATCAAGTAAATTCATTTGACATATAATGGAAATGAGTCAAGGACAGACAAAACAAAATCGATAGAATAGCAAATATCACCCATTCGTATTCAATTAAATTCCGAAATGCTGTTCGTTAGAAAAATTTATTTGAAGTGATCGATAAAATATTATATATAAAGCAGAAACGGCAAATGGGTCGTATCTGCATGTGTGAGTCACAAAAACTCAAGAACTGTGAGCCCTACCTTGATGAAATTTACACGGTTTAATGTTCTTGGAAAATCTGGATGAATGTGATTATTTTCATCCCACTACGACGTTCCATTCCCGAATTATGTTAGGAGATTTATATAACTGAAGTGACATTAAAACATAGCAGACGATTTAGTTTTGAGAAATAATTAAAATCATGAAATACGTGTATATTCTAATTAAGAAAGGCTGAAAGTGGCATTGAAACGTAGCAGACGATTTAGTTTTGAGAAAGAATTCCGAGCATGAAATATGTGTATATACTTTTTCTGTAATAATTACCAGATTTGCTGTGTTTTAAAATTGATCAGTGGCTCACCCAGGGGGGCAACGAGCCCTGCCCCTACCCCCCCCCCCCCAACGAAATTGAAATTGCATTATGAATATTGATTTTGTATTATAAATATTTTTATCCGTTCATCTCGCCCCTCCCCCCAAGAAAAAATCCTAGGTGCACCACTGATATTGTGTTCTCAATCCATTCAAACATTATTGATTCTTTTTCTATAATAATAAATCCATTCAAAGATTATTGACTAGCTGTAAATTAATGCTTTAAAATGCCCAAAAAGAAGAGAGCACTGGACTAGATCTGAAAGAAGAATGTTTTTCGCATGGTCAGCTACATGTGGGAGTGTCTAGAGCAAGGAATCAATCAGAATTATACATTGTCGCAGAGGATAAAAAAGAAACAAAAAATGTTGTGTACTGGAAAGTATTAAAATAACAACAAATTAGTTAATAAAGGGATTTTTTATTACTGAAAAAAATGAAATTAATTTGTTTAAGAGTTGTTATAACTTTAGAACATCGTAACATGAGGCTAATCATTGGGGAAAAAACAGAAACTAAATCCTGAGCTATGACGGGTAAATAAATCTAGTATATATATAAATATAAAACACTCATAACTTGCAGTGGTAATTGCGAATTATGTTAGGAGATTTATATAACTGAAGAGACATTAAAACATAGCAGACGATTTAGTTTTGAGAAATAATTAAAATCATGAAATACGTGTATATTCTAATTAAGAAAGGCTGAAAGTGGCATTGAAACGTAGCAGACGATTTAGTTTTGAGAAAGAATTCCGAGCATGAAATATGTGTATATACTTTTTCTGTAATAATTACCAGATTTGCTGTGTTTTAAAATTGATCAGTGGCTCACCCAGGGGGGCAACGAGCCCTGCCCCTACCCCCCCCCCCCAACGAAATTGAAATTGCATTATGAATATTGATTTTGTATTATAAATATTTTTATCCGTTCATCTCGCCCCTCCCCCCCCCCCCCCCCCCAAGAAAAAATCCTAGGTGCACCACTGATATTGTGTTCTCAATCCATTCAAACATTATTGATTCTTTTTCTATAATAATAAATCCATTCAATGATTATTGACTAGCTGTAAATTAATGCTTTAAAATGCCCAAAAAGAAGAGAGCACTGGACTAGATCTGAAAGAAGAATGTTTTTCGCATGGTCAGCTACATGTGGGAGTGTCTAGAGCAAGGAATCAATCAGAATTATACATTGTCGCAGAGGATAAAAAAGAAACAAAAAATGTTGTGTACTGGAAAGTATTAAAATAACAACAAATTAGTTAATAAAGGGATTTTTTATTACTGAAAAAAATGAAATTAATTTGTTTAAGAGTTGTTATAACTTTAGAACATCGTAACATGAGGCTAATCATTGGGGAAAAAACAGAAACTAAATCCTGAGCTATGCCGGGTAAATAAATCTAGTATATATATAAATATAAAACATTCATAACTTGCAGTGGTAATTGCGAATTTTTTAAGATGAATTGAAAAAGTTTATTTTGTTTGTTTGGCGCCTGATAACAGGCCTAGACAGTATAGAAAAACAACAATTGCACTTCGTTCAGGTTTTTAATAAACTGAATTCAGTTCATAAACATGTAAAATAATTTTAACAACGAAATATATTAATTCTCCTTTTCACACACAAAACAAACACAAGACATAAAGGGAGACAGAAATCCATTAGCGTGAAAAATGGAAAATAAAAACTGAAAGTAAATAAAATTGGTTAAGCTTAAAAAATGGTTAAACCTAAAGCTTAAAAAAATGGTTATAAAATATTTTACAGGAGAAAACCCACAGAAAAAATAAAGATTAATGGAAATCTTTTAAATAAAATATAAAGGACAACTTTTAAAAACCAATAACGGTTATAAGAAAATTTAAATCTATATAAAAGGAAAAAATACATGCATTAGCATACAAATGGCGTGATCAATTAGTATTTTTCTTTCAGATTCAAGGTTCTACTGGAAATTTATAAAAATTGAAAAATCCGTTTCATGAATACTAAACTGCATTAAGGCAAATACTCTGTACAATACCCCACATTATCTAATATATAAAAATGAATGTTTGTATCTCTGTAATTGTATAGAAATCCACAGTTTAGGAGCAACGATCGTGAAATTTTACATACAGGCGTCTTTAAAAACAGCCGAGGGTCTGAAGAACTTCAAAAAACGAAATTAATTACCGTTGATTTTTAATTAATAAAAAACCAACAATTTGTAAGCTGTTACACTTTGTGGAATCACCCCTCTGAATATGGCGTCCACGTTAGGGTTAGCTGGCAAACAGCGAGCGAAAAGATAAAAATAAATAAAATCAAAAAGTTTCAAGTTATATATTAAACCAGAATAATGAATGAAAATAATAATCTTTCAAGTCAGATTTTATACTCTAAAATTTATACTTTAAGACATTTCGATTTACAAACGTCGTTTTCTTTCGCCGCGTTATTTTGTAAACAAACGCTCTCTGTTGCCATTTTCATTTCAGACATTTCTTATTGAAACGATGTAATGCGTAGTAAATGCGTTAAATATTTCTTATCTAAAATTTATATTTTAAAACATTTCAGTGAAATGAACATCGTCTTCAGATTATAAACAGACGTTATTTGTTGCTATTTTCATTTTAGAAATTTCTTATTAAAATGATGGAATTCTCCAATATATTTCCATAGTGGAGATTTAGACACATTACAGAATTTTTAAAAAAAAAACCTATTGTGTAATTTATATATTTGTGTGTGTTTAATTATTTCAAGTGACTCTAAAGTGGGCGTGGCATTTTTTCCACTAGCGTGAAAAATCAGAATAATATTGAATTATTTAATTTTTTTTGCTCATCAGACGACAGTAGCAGCGAGTGGCAGTAGTTACATTGAAGTTGGAATTTGAAACATTGTTTTGCTGTTTCCTAAAAGAAGCAATAATCCGTTTGGAATCTTTATAGGTTTGTATTTTTTTCTTGCATTCTTTTTCGATTTATGTATTTTTGCTTTTCATATGCTTAATTTTCATACGCTTTTAGTATTCATACTTTTCATAAGCTTAATTTTCTTACGCTTTTTAATTTTATCTGTATAACACTTAGATATACATTTGTGTATGTATATCTAAATGTTATATGTACTGCTATATATACATAGATATACATTTGTGTATGTTTAATTATTATAATTAATAGATTTATAATTTTTCTTGCATTCTTTTTCTTATATATATTTATGCTTTACATATGATTAGTTTTCATACGCTTTTTTTTGCTTTTTTCATATGCTATTTCATTTACGCATTATTCATCGGAAGTTCTGAAGCAGCATTATTTTCATATGCTTTTCATATTCTCTTTATAACATAATTTTGATTAACCCTTCAAAAAATAAAGGATGATAAAATTTAAATTTTAAATTATTTTATTTTAAATTTATACATTTGTGTATGTTTAATTATCGTAATTAATAGATTTGTATTTTTTTCAGTGCCAGTAGTTACACAATCAGTTTTTCAGTGCCAGTAGTTACACAGTGCCAGTAGAATCTGAAACATTGTTTTGTTGTTTCCTAAAAGAAGCAATAGTCCGTTTGGAATCTTTATAGATTTGTATTTTTTTCTTGCATTCTTTTTTGATTTATGTATTTTTGCTTTTCATATGCTTGATTTTCATATGCTTTTTAATTTTATCTGTATAACACTTAAATATACATTTGTGTATGTATAACTTGATGTTATATATACTGCTATATATACATTGAAAAAATAAAATGCCACCCAAAAAAATGGCTAGATTTGGTGGGAAAAAAAATTCCCCAAGGAATAGAAGATTATCGGCCTATGAACAAGCTTCTCGGAATGTGGAATCTGAAGAACACAGATTTCGTAGGCTGGAAGCTGATCGTATAGCTCATGCTGTTGCGATATCTCAAGAATCCCAGGAGGAAAGAAATGCAAGGCTGGAAGCTGGTCGAATAGCTAATGCTGTTGCGAGAGCTGAAGAATCTCAGGAAGAAAGAAATGCAAGGCTGGAAACTCAAAGAACAAGACAAGTTTCTGCAAGGTCTACCAGTTTAGAATTACAAGGTGCAGCTTTTGTTTACAATCCAGTAAGTGCAGCGGCTATTTCAGAAAAGTTTGTCATTGGAAGGATGGAACATGCCTGCCCTCATTGTGGTGCTCTGAAGTGGAGGGGCGAAACTAAAGGCATGTGTTGCTGCAATGGAAAAGTAAGTCTGCCTGTACTTCAAACACCTCCAGAACCACTTAAGTCACTTATGGCCAATGAAACGGATGCATCTAAGCATTTTCTTCAGAACATTAGACTGTACAACTCTGCTTTTCAAATGACTTCATTTGGCTCAAGCAGCATTGTTGCTGAACGTGGATTTATGCCGACATTCAAAGTTCAAGGGCAGGTTTATCATAGAATTGGAGCCATGTTACCCCTAGAAAATGAGGAGCACCAATTTCTTCAAATATATTTTGTGGGAGATGAACGGAAACAGGCAGAGCATCTTTGCACCACCATTCCGGGAACACGTGAGGATATTATCTTGCAGTTACAGTCTTTTTTGGATAGGTATAATAATTATGTACGAAGTTTCAAAACTGCATGCCGACAGATGATTACAGGTTAGTCATTCGAGCTGACAGGACACCGGCTGGAGAGCACGAGCGACGTTTCAATGCCCCAGTTATAAATGAGGTGGCAGTTGTTATTAGTGGTAATGAATTTAATCGGAGGGACATAGTTTTGCAGAAAAAAGACAATCGCCTTCAACGTGTATGTGAAACACATAGATCATATGATGCCTTGCAATATCCACTTATCTTTTGGCAGGGAGAAGATGGATACCATTTTGAAATCAAGCAAGTTGATACAACAACATTGATGCCTTCAGCTAAAAAAGTATCCGCTATGAATTTTTATTCTTATAGGTTGATGGTGCGAGAAAATGATTTCAACCTTATTTTGCGTTGTCGCCGACTTTTCCTTCAATTTGTTTTAGACATGTTCGCAAAAATGACATACAAAAGTCGTTCACTTTCTAAACCCAACCAGAAGAAGCTCCGTGCAGATGAGTACATCCATCTTCGAGATGCTATGAACAATGATGTTAATTCTACAGAAGTAGGTCAATTGGTTATTTTGCCCTCAACTTTCATTGGAAGTCCACGTCACATGCACGAATACACACAGGATGCTATGACGTATGTTAGGAATTATGGGCGACCTGACCTCTTCATAACTGTAACTTGCAATCCCAGTTGGAATGAAATTCAGGCAGAACTGATGGAAGGCCAGAAACAATATGATCGGCATGATTTGACGGCTAGAGCATTTCACCAGAAGCTTATACAGTTCATGAATTCCATTAGAAAATTTCACATCTTCGGTCAAGTCCGTGCTTGGATGTACACTATTGAGTGGCAGAAGAGAGGTTTGCCTCATGCACATATTTTGGTGTGGCTCAAAAACAAGATTGTGTCGAGTGACGTTGATAAAATTATATCAGCTGAAATTCCAGATCCTCAAGAAGATTCCATCCTCTTTGAAGTCATTGTGAAAAATATGATTCATGGACCTTGCGGAACAATCAATCATACTTCTCCATGCATGAAAGAAGGCAAGTGTACAAAGAATTATCCAAGGAAACTCATTAAGGAAACTCAGACTGGAATGAATGGCTATCCCTTATACAGGAGAAGTCCTGAAGATGGTGGAAGAGTTACGAAGATCAAGGTAAAAGTTGGAAATTCCTACAGAGAGTTTGAAATTGACAACAAGTGGGTTGTCCCTTACTGTCCTTTATTGTCAAGGTTATTTCAGGCACACATTAATGTTGAATACTGCAGCTCCGTCAAGTCCATTAAACACATCTGCAAATATGTCAATAAGGGTAGCGATCAAGCAGTTTTTTTCTTTTCAGGAAGACGGATCTGTTATCAATGAGATTGAAAAGTACCAAATGGGCAGGTACATTAGCAGTAATGAAGCAGTTTGGAGAATTTTTAGTTTCCCAATTCATGAAAGGTTCCCTTCAGTTTTTCACCTCAATTTACACCTGGAAAATGGGCAGCGTGTCTATTTCACTGAAGAAAATTTAGAAGAGAGGATTATGCATCCACCAAAAACAACATTGACTGCTTTCTTCGAACTGTGTCAAAATGACGATTTTGCAAGGACCCTGCTATACTGTGAGTTGCCAAAATATTACACATGGAATGCTAATCAAAAAGTTTTTATGCGCAGAAAACAGGGAGTTGCAGTAGATGGTCATCCTGGCAGGGCCGTTCCTAGGGTAGTTGCCGCCCGTGTGCGGAAATAATTTTGCCGCCCCCCCCCTCATACCGTATAGATTAATTGAAATTTCTCTGAAATATTTTTACCTTAAATGAAACAACGAATTACAAAAAATATTATAAATTCAGTTTATTTTTTAATTTTACAACCTATCATAATAATAATTATTAATGTATTGATATAATAACCAAATGAATACGTTATATTAAATACATACAACACATATCTATTAATATATATACTTAATAAGTCAATCAAAAAGCTTAAATAATCTTTACTTTTCTTGCCTTTTTTAATGCAAATTCTGTTATAATATCTGATACATCTATATCTTCCGAAATGTCCTTTTCGATACTAATATGAAAGCCTTTCTTGCCCCCTTGTTGATCTCAAATAATTTTTTTATTATTTTAAGTTTTGAAAAGCTTCTTTCCCCGCTAGCCACAGTCACGGGTAATGTTTAAAAACATTCGCATGGCAATCACTAAATTTGAAAACAGATAGATGAGGTTATTTGTAAATAGGTATTGAATCACATTTAACGAGTTCATTTCAGGGAAAATATAGGGTGCAACGTTGTCAATTTCATCGCATAAATCTTCAGCTATAATATCTTTTTCATTTTTAAATGGATCATGTAACATACTTTCCACAGATTTACATTTTGTAGACCAATTTGATTTATCTGTTTCAAGGAAATTATTTAGGTCGTTGATAAAACTGTGTGATGTTGTTTTATTTGTTCGAACCTTTCTTCTATTTTTGATAATGCAGTTTCCAATATTACAAAGTAAAAACTAATTTTGAAGTGGTCTTCTGGATTTTTTGGAGCCTCATCTTTACATTTGTAGTCAAATAAAGAACTTATAAAAAAGGCGCAATGTAAGTTAAGCTGTTTCTCGATAAAGATTGACTTTTGCAAAGAAACGTTCCAAATCGATTTTATTTTAATTTTGTTCATATTTTAAATACAATTCCCCCCCACATTTACTTTAATAAAAAAAAAATCGTATTTTCCCGATTTCTGAAAAATTTGCCATATTTCACGCACCTGTTAAAGAAATAAGGTGATGCAGTTCAAAAATCCAAGTTTACACTTGTTCCTGTAGTATATGTTTAACATTTGTAAAATAAAAAAAACATTTAAAATAGAATTAAGTAATGAATCCTAGCGGTTTTTTTTTTTTGGCAAAACAAATATCAAACCATAGATGTATTATTTCAATTTCGAACCGCTAACCGCTCAAAAGAAAAAATATCAAGTTTACTTACCTGTGAAATATTTGTATTGGTCAGCAATCACAAAATCGAGCACAAAAGTTCGAGACATAAAGCTTTGTTTTTCAGTTGTTGAGATGGACACGTTCAAAATTAATATAAAGCAAATTACTCCGTCCTTGTATTTATAGGCTCAGGGCATAAACGAGTATTTTCCTGCAACCTGACAAAAACCGCTCGCACCTACGCGATGCCGGCGATGCGGCGCGATTTGATGGGTTAAAACGTGTTAAAACAAAACGAACAATTTATTTCCCAACTGGTTGCGACGTGGATCTGCGTTTTTAAAACCAATGTGGTTTCCAGTTATACTTGTAAAATGCATTTTTAACTCTAAGTAGTTACCTAGCATAATGATATTTTTATATTAATTATTTTACTAATAAATTAGTTATAAATTTTTTTCAACCGGGCGGCAGACTTGCCGTCCCCCCCTTGACTTCCCGCCCGTGTGCCCCGCACCCCTGGCACCCCCGGGTTGGAACGCCCCTGCATCCTGGTATCAGAGCAACAGAAAATCTTGGCCGTGTTTACACAGTACATCCAACAAATTTTGAATGCTTTTATCTCCGAATTTTGCTTCACACCGTTACAGGTCCTACTTCCTTTGAAGACCTTAGGACTGTTGATGGGGAAATTTGTGATACTTTTCGTGATGCCTGCTTAAGGCGGGGTTTGTTGGAGGATGATGCACATTGGGATGCTACTATGTTTGAGGCTGCTGCGATTAAATCACAAAAAAACCTGAGGATTTTATTTGCAATCATAATCGTTAATTGTGGAGTTGCAGATCCCATGAAATTATGGAATGCATACAAAGAGAGTCTTTCTGAAGACATACGTCTCCAAGCTCAAATGATGATTTCTGGTGAAAATGTTGAATTTACTCCTGCAATATTCAATCAAGCTCTCATCCTTATTGAAGACAAGGTTTTAGAAATGATAGGCAAAAGAATCCAAGACATAGGCCTTCCTACTCCCGACAGAAATCCTAATACGCTCACTACAGAGATGACTAGAGAGACATCATACAGCATTGAAGAATTGAGAAGTTACATATCACAGAATGAACCGCTTTTGACCGATGATCAAAGAGCTGCTTACAATACCATCTTGGAAGAAGTACCAAAAAAAAGGGGGAAGATTTTTTTTCTAGATGCACCAGGAGGAACAGGTAAGACATTTCTCATCAAGTTGTTACTTGCAAAAATTCGAGAAAATTCCAAAGTAGCTATTGCTGTGGCCTCTTCGGGAATTGCTTCAACTTTGCTGCCTGGGGGAAAAACAGCACATTCAGCTTTCAAGTTACCGCTTAATCTGGCCCGATCGGAAAATTCTATCTGCAATATACCTAAACGAACAGAAAAAGCTCAGGTTCTACAGGAAAGTCAAGTCATTGTATGGGATGAATGTACCATGTCCCACAAGAATGCTTTGCAGGCCCTCAATCAAACGCTTCAATTTTTAAGAGGCAATGATTTACTCATGGGGGGAGTCACCGTTGTATTGGCTGGAGATTTCCGACAAACATTGCCAGTCATTCATTCCAAAAGGAACAATGGCGGAAGAAATTAATGCATGCCTTAAATCATCACATCTTTGGAGGCATGTTCACACTTTAAGACTTACTACAAATATGAGAGTTCATCTTTATGGCAACACATTGGACGGTCAGTTTGCTGACCATTTGTTAAATATTGGAAATGGATTAATACAACTTCATCCAGTAACTGGTCTCTTCAAACTCGGAGAAACATTTTGTAATACAGTAGTCTGTTGATGAACTCAAAGCAAAAGTATTTCCAGATATTCAACAACATTTTACAGACCATAAGTGGCTTTGCGAACGTGCGATTCTTGCACCAAAAAATGATAGTGTAAACAACATCAACTTGAAGATTCAAGAAGAGTTGCCTGGAGAAGCTGTATCGTACAAATCGATAGATACCGTTGTTGAAGAAAATGAGGCTGTGCACTACCCTACTGAATTTTTAAACTCTTTAGAACCTCCCGGAATGCCACCGCATAATTTGGTACTGAAGACTGGATCACCAATTATGCTTCTCAGAAATTTAAATCCCCCAAGACTTCTCAACGGCACAAGATTAGTGGTTAAGCAGCTCCATCCTCATGTCATTGAAGCAAAAATTTTGACAGGCTGCGCCAAAGGTGAGGATGCTTTCATTCCACGCATACCCCTCATTCCATCAGATATGCCCTTTCAATTCAGGCGCCTACAATTTCCAGTTCGTTTAGCTTTTGCAATGTCCATCAATAAAGCCCAAGGACAATCTTTACATGTAGCTGGAGTCAACTTGGAATCGCCTTGCTTTTCTCATGGACAGTTTTACGTTGCGTGCTCTAGAGTTGGATCTTCAAAAAATTTGTATGCATTTGCTCCAAATCAAGAAACGAGAAACATAGTCTATGAAGCTGCTTTGGGGTAATATGGGGATCAGTTTAACTGAACAGAGATTTATATGGAGTTTATTATGGAGAGAATGGTTCTATTATTGTTACAGAATCTTGCATTTATGGAGATATTTTTTTATGGAGACATTTATTATGGAGATTTTTATTATGCAGATATTTATTGCTACAGAATCTTGCATTTATGGTGCGTGGAGCCCTTAATTGCAGATTTCTATTAATTTTTTCGTTTGTCAGACCTAATTGCCTTAAGTTAACGAGTCTGCATAAATTCTACAAAATTAAACAAGGAAACATATCCCTACTGGGGAATCCTCGCCTTGCATATTTCGGAAAAGGAGGATAAGGCGCCTTTGCTGTACGCCTAGCGTGGTGTGGAAATGAGCAATTTATTAATTTAAAACCTCTTTTCTAAGAATTCTAGCTATTTTTTCTACCGTGACGAACTTCACGCAATCGTATGATGGGAGCGGGTCCCTAAACCGACCGGTTAGACGGTTGAAGCACGGCCAAGTAAATTTCACATTTTTACTTTTCAGATTTTAGTGCTACAATGATGAAAGGCTGAAATTCTGAGATGTGTATAATATTTCACATATATTTTTTCTATGTTATTTATACTGTGTTAATTTTTAAATTGATTTTGGTTAACAAACATTCTTAAAATCCCGGACATCGCCGGGTACTTCAGCTAGTAGTATATAAAAGAGGGGTGTGTTTTTCATTTAAACTTGTGATTCCAGGGGTTGAAAATTTAAGGACCATTATGGAATTTTTTAATTTCTGGTAAAAAAAAAAACTAAGGAGCATCAGACAACAAGCTGTACTTTTAACGATTTTTAATGCTGCAGTCACACACATCTAGGCAATTCTACAGTACGCAGCCCCCGACACCTGTTGACACATTTGGAGGTCGATTAGTCACGGTCCTCCCCCCAAGGTCCCTCGATTCTCTTTGATGCTCTGTGGAGATGATCGCTGCAGAGAGCGCTGCCCATAAATCACTCGTTTTTCCCCTGTGTACTGTGCAGGGCAGATGTGTGACCGCCTTATAAGCTTGGAGGTATGTCGGGAAAGTTGCTATGAAGTAGGGATGCGACATCGATGTCGATGTTTTGATAACAACATCGATATTCTAAACATCGATTTATTGAAGCCGATGTTTTTTTTAACGTCGATATTTTGTGCTCGGTGTTTTTTTTTAATGAAAAGTACCATAATAGAAAAATTTACCACGTAGCATAATTTTCACACTCAGTAAATGTAAGCCTGAATTCTGAAAAGGACGAATACAAAAGGGGGAACGATTCCTTAGCAAACAGACAAATGGCAATCAACAACCAATGAACCAATCAGAGCGCTTGGAATGTTCCTGACACTCCAGAACCTTCCATGGGGTTTTATTTTATAAATAGTATATACACGAGAGCAACCATTTAAGTTTTTGTTTTGTTCTGGTTTTATATAAGTTGACGTTAATGTTATTAGTAAGGTGCCTCCCAAAAGTACCGTTTGGAAATATTTTTGCAAACCCTCTGACAAATTGGCAAAATGCAATATTTGTCTTAAGTCCCTCAAAACTTCTGACAATACCACGAATTTATCTGGACATTTGAAGGCAAAACATGACGATATTTACAACGAGAATTTTGAGTCATCAATGTAGCCCAAGGCAAAAGCAACCAAGTTTTTGTCATTTGTGTCAGCCCAATCACAGAGTAAAATTAAATCACACCCCCCCCCCCCGAGTAAAATTAAATCACCCACCTCACAGAGTAAAATTAAATTTCGCACAAAATCAAGCATGCGTATTATACTCGGATGCGTATTACAGTCGAGATTTTACGGTAATGTAAATTATATGATGCAATATAAAATAAGATTTGAATAACACGAGATAATAAAAATAATGTTATGCAAATAATGCAACGAAATAATGTAATAATCATATATTCATCTATACTTTTAGATGGAACACTTGAAGGCGAAATAGAATAACTATTAACTGAATCACCACGAATTGAATGTAAATTAAAAATTCAATGGCATTTTTTTCGATTACAAAGCTTTAATTCAATGAAAGGATTTAAATCAGTTACACGAGCATACATATTCATATATTTCATTTTAAATCTGAGAGAAAGAACACGAATATATTAATAACGTAGTGAATAGAAATGCCACTTGCCCCACATATTCATCTCTATTTTTTTTGAGTGAGTGAGGGGGGGGGGGGAATGCCTAGAGAACAAATGGATTCATTTTTAGAGTTTCATTTCGAACAATCAACGTTCGAAAAGAAGGAGAGAAAGAGCAGAAAATCTGCTGTAGCGAGCTGCCAGATGAAATCATGCCAAAAGGGGTCGCTCGTGAGTTATTCCTCATCTGGGGAAAATATTGGCCATTCCCTGAAGGGGAAGCAGACGAGAAAAACGAAAGATTAGCCGATGCCTCGAAAGATGACGTCTGCTCTTTAAAAAAAATGAATAAATAAAAAGTATTATGAAACTAAATGTGATTTCAGTCGAATGGCAGATGCGGCCACAATTCGATCTCAAAAATTGTTCACTTTCTTGTTTTCATATCGTCTGCGAAGTCATCTGCTTATAATGAGAGGATTTTTGAACGTCAGATATTGAGAAGAGCTAATTTCGGGAAGTAAAGGATTGATATATTTTAACGTAGGATTACGTTCCTCCATAACGGTCCTCCGGAAAGCAAAATTTCAGATGTCCGTCGTCTCGAGATATAATTTTGGCAGCGTGCCAAACCCAGTATGTATCGCTTGGGCAAGCAGTAAACAGTTAAACAGAAAAGTACCAAAATGCGTCAAAATTTTGACATATATATATGTACGTACATATATATAGATACATATATACATCATACATATATACATACATACAAAAGAGGTAAGCAACGATAAGTAATCCTACGTTAATAACCCGCGGAAGTTTCGTTAGAAGAGACTACCTGAAATTTTTCTAATCACAGATTGGATATAAATGCATATTTTTAACTGTATTTTAAACTATGAAGTTATACATCCAAAAACAAGAGGGCGTTGTTTTTAAAATTTTAAACTTTAATTTTGCTTATGGCATTTAATTATGGATGTCAATTACAACAGATTGAAAATTGTCTTTTAAAAATATTAATTAAAGAAAATAGATTTTTAAAAACACATATAAAATATTTAAAGATATACAGTCGAACCTCCATATATCGAAGTAGCAAATTGCTCAAAAAAAATTCGATATATAGAAATTTCGATATATAGAATTGAGTTTAGTCTTATCATAATTCTCCTAAAAAAAAAATTTAAGCTAATTTTCGTATACGAAACTCCATTTCTAATTTATATGCGAATCCCATTAAATGAAAGTTTATAACTAAAAAAGGAATTAATATGAAAGATTTATTGATTACTACATATCTTAAAAAAAAAACAATAATGCAGACAGTGGTTACAATGATTACAGTTACATTCTTTAAAAAAAGCTACGAATATCTTGCTGAAGAGTTAGTTTTGCGGAAAGTTCAAAGAAATGTTCGTATTTATTCAGTCCACTAAAAACTTCATCAGGGACATTATCCGCGAATTGAAGTCCACGACGTATTGTTTCAAATGCCAAGAATTGGGAGATTTTATTCTAAAGTGGAATAAAATCTCCCAATTTGTCTTGAAAAAAAAATTTCGATATATAGAGATTTTTTCGATATATAGAAACAATTTTTCTATGTAATGAACATGGAGATTTGCTAAGAGTTCGATATATAGAAAATTTCGATATAGGGAAGTTCGATATATGGAGGCATATTTCCAATGAAAAAAAAGAATTTAAAAAAAAAAATGCATGCATTTGCCGTTAGAAAATTGTTACATAGAAAAGTTCTCCAAAGTTTAACAGGGGTTTTTAATATCATCTATTGATGCACAGCGTTAAATACAGACATATTTTATTTGACGCTTTCTGAATGCACCGATCATGCTTTAATTTTGCGTGTTTGTTTACCTATTTATCTCTTACATAAGCGACCTCATTCTCAATCCATTATTACGACGAAAGAATAATTTCTATCCCCAAAGCAATCGCCAGCTGTTCCTCTAAATATCAGAACGCAATTTATCAAAAGATCCATTAAATCATTCCAGACACGAGGATAACACAAAGTAAATAAACGAGTCCTTCATCGTTTACCCTCAAAAGCAATATTCGCCCTTTCCCATCATGGCGCTGGTCATCGAAGAGGGGGGAAGCAAAACAAAAAAACAAAGAAATCGTCTGGGACAAGATTTTGGCCTTAGTCCGAAAACGTCTGCATTATCTCCTGGAAGTGAAAATGAATTAATGATCCATTTTATGCGGTTATCGCTAAGAGATAATGCATCTTATATGCACTCAAATATATAATTTCAAGATAATTTTCAGAGATGGTTTTCGGGATAATATGTAGCATTTATGTTGGCAATAATTCACACGCACCTTTTACACTTAAAAGAAATACGCAAAACCTAATTTAGTTCAACGCCTCTCAGGTCTGTTCTCAATTAGATTTCTATCAAGTCAACCGGAATACTTTGACTGTTATGCAAACGACAATTTAGTCCTTTTTTTTTTAAATGTCATTTAGAATTTTAAAGGGAATTAAATAAACAGTTGAAATAGTTGTTCTTATTGAATCTCCATAAAGGCTTATTGTGACGCTTTTATTTTTTATGTAACAGAAGTTGTATTAAGTTTAATTGTTGTTTTTATTCCTGTTTGGAGGTATTCCAAAAATAGACTGTAAAGTTCTATGCATTTCATACTATTAACCTTTTCCTTAGGGGTGGGATAGCATGTATTCCTAGAATACGGATCCAAGAATGAATGAATGAATGTGTGCGTATGTGTGTGTGAGAGAGAGAATCAAACCTATTAAGTACTTTTTAATGAATAGGCTATATATATATATATATATATATATGTATATATATATATATATATGTATATATATATATATATGTATATGTATATATATATATATATATATATATATATATATATATATTATATATATATATATATCAATATATATCAATATATATATATATATATATATATATATATATATATATATATATATGTAACAATAACGCCCCATTATTATTAATTGTCTTATAAATCAAACGCGTATTCAAAACTATCCTTTCAATAAAACACAACCCCTCTTCCAAATTGCGAGCTAGAAATATACTAATTGACCATATATACTATCCCTTAATGCCCGTGTAGATCATTACTCAGGCACTTGATAATATATAAAGTTATTTTTAAATTCCTATTTACTAACAGAATTCATAGGCGCGTGATCCCCGGAAAACCACGACGTTTGAAAACCGCTCGACAATTTCATAATACATCGCATGTACGAAACCCACGCGGTTATTAATCATTACTCACATGTATAGGTCGTATGTCCGATTGTAGCCAACTGACTAATTCAAAGCCCTGGTGTTAAAATCAGGAGGCATTCATTATAAAATGTTGAACAGAAGATTTTCGCAACCTCTTGTTGCTCTTCTCTTCTCTTCGCTCTGCTCTCAACTTGTATTCAGCTGCTGTACGATGTAATAATGTTTCCTGCCTGTTCACACTCCGTCATGTCCGGTAGCTTTTACTGTCCTTTGCGTCCATTCTGCAAATCTGCCTTAATTGCTTCATGATGAATAAGATTTATTCAATGGATACCGACTGTGCAATTCCTGTACATCTTCTCTGGCTGCATGACTGTTTTTCTCATCAAACACTCACGGCAACATATTGTAGATTACTCTCTTAGGCATAACTGAAGACGTTCGAATTAAATGCGTGGCAAGATAAAGAATAAGTTTCGAGTGGTTAAAAACTATAAGCCAGGATTAACAATAAACTTAATAAATTTTAATAACAACAGATCAGAACAAATTAGAGGCTGGTTTGAGAAGTCTACAGCATCGCCAAACTGGTGCGAAAGATTTTAACAACGGCGAATTCTGAGCCTTACGGAGAACGGAAATCGTGCAGCCGCTGGCCTAGAAGTTACATTGCTCTCTCTCCAACAACTCGCAAAGTCTCTGACTAATATCTCGCGGTCCTTTCTTTGTTCATCAGAATTCCTAGAAAGGTGCCTGTTTTCCAGAGCGGGGCCCGGACGGATTAGCTAGTGACAGTTCTTCTTATCGTCGAATATTTCGGCCATCTTTATTGCCGGTCAAAAGTACTAAGATATCACCACGAAACAGATATTACGAGTTGTTGGCTGATCGCGATGTTTTCGCACAGTTCCGCCCCCCCCCCCCCCGCAAATTATCAGCAATCGTTATGCATGGGGTTTTAACCTTCCAGGCCAGGAATTTGGCGGGCCGCTGCATAGCTTTTTAATCCTTCGCGTGTTCAATATTCGGTGGGAACTTTAAATGGAAATTTCGAAGAACATGCAGCTGGTCCGTGAACACTGTTGGGTGTGAGAAAGCAACCCCGTACTGGCGTGACGTCACAATATCCAAAAGCGACTGCTTTCTGTGTGTGATGAACCCTTCTCCCCTCATTCCTTCATGTGCTTATCATCACGTATACATACATATGTATATATATACACACACACACATATATATATATATATATACACACACGCACATATATATATATATATATACACACACGCACATATATATATATATATATATACACACACGCACATATATATATATATATATATATATATATATATATATATATATATATATATATATACAGTGGAATCTCGATCTATCGTTTTTCAAGGGACCGATTGAAATGAACGATAAATGCGGGAAAACGATAGATGCGGAAAGATAACAAAGCAATATGATCATTGGGACTGGATAAAATGAACGACACATACGGAAAAACGATGGATCCGAAAACGATCGATCGAGATTCCACGGTATATATATATATATATATATATATATATATATATATATATATATATGCGTGCGATTCAGAGGAAAATGCTTATAATTAGAAAAAGAGAGAAGATGAGATAAAATTATCTGCATTCAGTATCACTCTTAACCGTTAATTTTATACATACTCGTACATTAACCGATTAGTCCTTAAACCGATAGGTTGCAGTTCTAAATTGTTACTTCCTCTATCGCCATAGGGAATCATTAGAAGGCTTATTAGAACCAAACCTATACTCTGATAAATCTCATTCGCTTTACCCATTTCAACCAATGAGTCACTCATCGCTGCTTTATGTATTCGGGAACATTTATTGCAACGAAATACATTAGGCCTTTGTTAACAGGTCTGTGGGAGAAATTTCACTACAACTTTAACCGCCTGTAGCTGTCGTCTCGACGATAATTAACCTCGGAGAAACTCAACATAATGAATTATGTATTTCCCGAAGTAAAATTATGAATATTAAAGCTCTCAGGCGGACGATAAGTATATTTTGGATTTAATATGAATCAGATTTTATATTTCAAAGGTCAATAATTATCACGGAAGGCTGCAATTAATAATTTAATCGTTGGATATCAACAAAGTGAAGGTATCGTAAGACGGGGTTACTTTGTGACAGAATTTAAGTCTTTTCCTGTGCCAGCTGATCAGTTTTAAAAGCAGCCCAAAACGAACAATAGCAAAACATTGGTACATCCTTTCCTTACGGAGTAATGCATTGCGCTAACCCGGATCTTTAATTACCATTGAGAAATTAAAATTAAAATGTGTCACAAAGTTGGCCCGCCGAGTGGGGCCACTTTGTGACATCTGTGTTTTTCGCCTTGAAATCCAAGAGGAAAAATTACTTGACACAAAGTTAGACAGTAAAACGCTTATCAAAAGCTTGAAACATAATTATATATGCCTATTGCAAATATTGGATAGTTTCATCTATATGTTTGTCATCATGGAGACCTCGGGTGCCCAGGGCCGCCATCAGTTCTTTGAGAAGATGAGGAAATTCGTCTTTCGCTCATTCTGCTCCTTTGGGTAGTTTTTTTCCAGATAGTCAATACTTCTTTCTCTCCAGTGGTATTTTAGAGCAGTGCTCCGCAACCGCTGTGCCGTGGCATACTAGTGTGCCGCGAGGTTGTCTTGACTGTGCCGCGGTGATTTTATCGATTATGATAATAAAAAAATTAACCACAGCATTAAATAGAAATTTTTCTAAGTAAAATATTCCTCTAACTTTTTGTTAATATACAATTTTTCTGGGTCGAAATTATACACAAAACAAAAACATGTTGTTAGCCATGCATTGTATGTATGCTCGAGCGTCATGTTTCTGGGTTTCAGTTAAGAAAGAATATCCGCAAATTTCTGACAAGGCCATTGCAATTTTGCTCCCCGTTTCTACGACATACTTATGCGAACGAAGTTTTTCGACACTGGTTCTAATTGAAAATGACAAACGATCATATTTAAAGGGCCTTGACCATGAACTGTAGCTCTTTCTATTATAGAGCCAAATATAAAACGTGCAAATATAAAACGCACATTTATCAAAACAATCTCAAATATCTCATTAATAAATTAGTTATGTTTAAATTAACTTTGATTTATTAGGCTTAAGTAAAGACCAAAAAGCAAATTTTAATATAAAAATTTAATGAGAAAATTTTTTTACTTGTAAACTATAATTTTATATTTTTGTTCTTGTGTTGGTGTACAGTTCAAAATGATTTATATAAAACATAAATGATTATAATTATCTTGATACATAGAGCTATTTTGTTGTGTTTTTTTTATCTAATAAACACATATACGTATTTATTGTAATTTATATATTTGCAAGCTTTTTCTTGTGGTGTGCCGCGGATTTATCGAAAAAAACGTTGTTGTACCGTGGAGGATAAAAGGTTGCGGAGCCCTGTTTTAGAGGACGGAAAAATGCAACATCGAGCGGCTGGAGGAGGTGGGTCGACTTTCTGGGTAATTTTGTGACAGTGTCAATGTGTCACTAAGTAATCCCGTCACCTTTCGATATTTAGATTAGGTTCTCATATCTCTCGGAAATATCACTACACAAAAGTTATATTGCTCCACAATGTAACCAACATATTGACAATAAAAAATAATTACCCGTGGTAGTTGGTTGTATAATGTGTTAGCCTTCAGCACACAGTTTCCGAAGTTTGAGTCAATAGCTCGACAACAGGTTTGAACAATACACTGGCCAGCGAAGACAAATAGCGTACAGAAGCTTCCGACACTGGCCACTAGGTGTCTCTGTATGTCGGACAAGCTGTTGGCGCTGTTCTTTGCCTACCCGGTATCACGGGCGCGACGCAAGATCCGAAATACGAAAAATTTACCATGTGTCACAAAGTAACCCCCATCTTACGGTATAATAAACGTTTTCCTAGACTCACACAAACACGTCATTTATTACTTTGGGTTGAAGATATCGGTTATGGTTCTGCTTGTCTGATTCCTACCGTGAAGCATGGAAGGGGCTCTTTGATGGTATGGAACGCGATATCGTGGGTGGCTTGGCTTGGAGCCGCTCTTAGTCCTGAGGGGGGGGGGAGATCGCAAGCAAGCATTATCACAGTATTCTCGCAGATAATTTCCATCCTATGCTACAGACTCTTGTTTCCTGGAGAACGTCCTGTGCTCCAAGATGACAGTGCCTCTGTTCACACGGCTCGCTGTGTTCAAACATAGATGAGCATAATGATGAAGTGGGAAGATCTCATCTCTGAGCATTTTGGGGGATTTTTTAGAGAACAAACTCCGTGCTCGGTTTCCTCTTCCACGCAGACTACCTGAGCTCGAGACCGCTGTGCACGAGGAATGGGGCCGAATTCCCTTGAACTTTGTGCAAGACCTTTATTTGCCAATCCCACGTCGAATGCAAGCTCAAATTAAGGCCAAGGGCTGCCCGACCCCCTACTAATAAAAAAAAATTTCAGGCAGTGTCTTCTAACGAAATTACAGCGGGTTATTATCGTAGGATTACTTATCGTTGCTTTAGCTTACGGGGTATAATACAGAGGCTGTTCGCACATTTTTTAGACGATTTTGGTAAGCGGTAATAAAAAATCGCTTGCTGCAAAAGAAATAATTGCAATTGTACTATGTTTTTAAAAGTCAAAATTATCATCTGCGGCTTGAAAGTTTTGTTTTTATTCAAAATGGCGTTTTTAACAAAGCAGTGGTTCGAAGGCTACATTTATGCTCTTTCCGAAGAGAAATATGCATACTCCGTTATCCAAAAACGATGTGAGAGTCATGGTATTATGATATCTAAAGCGTCGATAGGTAATATCGTCAAAAAGAAAGGAAAAAAAACGTCAAATTGGAGCCTCAAGTGGTTCAAAAATTCCAAACAAGTATCCAAGGAAAAAACGGACATCTTCGACTATTGCAAAGGTACGTTGTTTAATGTTAAAAGAAAATCCCCCTAGTCAAAGGACAGTTGCAGAATCATTAAAATGCTCGGTGTCCACTGTAAACAAAATGATAAACGTTGATTTAAATCTTAAGAAAACGAAAAAACGCAATGTGCATCGTCTTCTTCCAAATCATATCGCTGAACGCAGGACACGCTGCAGAATTCTATATGAGAAACACTTATCCAAAGAAAAATGGAAAACAATTGTCACAATAGATGAATCATGGGTGTATTTAAATGATTGCAACAAAAAAAGAGCCATTTATTATCATAAAAGGGGAGAAAAAAATTTAAGTACATGGCTCGAAGAATCGAAAGAAAGTTTTTCTAAGGGATTCATGATTGTTGCTAGTTTTTCTTATAATGGCAAGTTAAAAATAAAGAGAGAGGAAAAAAATGTCAAGATTAACTCCAAATAGTATCAGGAACATATTTTATCGCCAATTTTTCTGAATGAAATACCATCGCTTTACCCACAGTGCCATCAAGCTGTGAGACTCTATCAGGACAAAGCTAGCAGTCACACATCAAAATCCACTGTAAATTTCCTAAAATAAATGGAACAAAAAACTGGTATCAAGGCCATACCCTTCACTGATATCCCTACTAAATCTCCCGATGTATCACCTATGGATTTTTGTGCTTTCGGACTTTTAAAATCTGCATTATCCAAACGTCGTCCCAAAACCCTTACAGGACTCTGGAAAGCTGTTCAGGAGGAATGGGATAGAATACCTCTTCTGACACTTCAAAAGGCATTATTATCCTGGAAATTGCGGTGTCGAAAGATAGTTCAGAATAAGGGATGTCAAATAGAACATTTAAAACACAAGAATTTTATGTAATTTAGTTTTGTGAATACAATATACATCGTCTAAAAATGTGTGAACAGCCTCTGTATAACATAAAGTAACATTATAAATAACACGAGGTAATAAAAAGTAATGTAATATACATAATATAAAGTATAAGTTAATTATTATGTGATATTAAATAACATAGAGTAATATGACATAACAATATAAACAACACAAGGTAATAAAAAAATACAATATAAATAATATAAAGTATACGTTGTATTATAATGTGATAAAAATGTAATGTAATATAAAGTAACAATATAAATAACATGAGGTAATAAACAGTAATATACAGCGTGTCCGGGCTAAAGGTATCCAAAAGTCATAACTTATTTTTACGGAATTACCCATTAGAATTTTAAAAAAAATTAATTAAATAGAAAGAACATCTCACCTTTTAGCTTACGGGGCCCAATTTTCCGATTCCCTCTTTAGAACGTAAATGTAAGAGTAAGTGTGTGAGTGAGTGTGTGTGTGTGTGTGTATCTGTCCGTCCGTGTGCGTGTGCATGTGCGTGTGTGCGTATGTGTGTGTGTATGTGTGTGTGTGCGTGTGCGTGTGCGTGTGTGTGTGTGTGTGTGTGCGCGTGTGCGTGTGTGTGTGTGTGTGCGCGCGTGTGTGTGTGTGTGCGCGTTTGTGTGCGTGTGTGTGCGCGTCAAAATTTTGACGCATTTCGGTACTTTTCTATTTAACTGTTTACTGCTTGCCCAAGAGATACAGACTGGTTTTGGCGCGCTGCCAAAATTATAACTCGCGACGCAGGACATCTGAAATTTTGCTTTCCGGAGGACCGTTGTGGAGGAACGTAATCCTACGTTAAAAGTTACATTCTTTCCCAGGTGTTGTTATTTTGTCCTATACCTATATTTAAGCGCATACGATTGGGTGATAAAATATCTATAATTAGAAAAGGATGGAAAATAGGAAAAAAAATTATTTCTGTATCCAGTATCCTCTAAACTACAAAATTTACACATGCATTCCCTAAACCCGGCAGGTTGCCATTATGAATTGTTAACTCCTCCATCAAAATAGGGAATTACGTCATCAGGACCCCTATCAATACCAAAACACATACTCTGATATAGCTCAATGGATTTACCCATTCCAACCCCTGAGTCACTCTGCGCTGCTTTATATTCAAGCCCACGTATTGCGGCGAAATGCATCAGGCTTTAGTTAACAAGTCTGCATATCAGCAATTTCACGAAAGCTTCAACCGCCTTTAGCAGTCGTTTCGACGATAATTAACCTCGGAGAGACTCGTGTTCCAACAGAATGAAATATGTATTTCCCGGGTAAATTATGAATATTAGAGCTTTCACGCAGACGATAAGTATCTTTTGGTCGAGGAGGGAGTCAATATGGATCAGATTTATATTTCAGAGGTCAATAAGTATCACGGAAAGCTGTAATTAATTATTTAATTGTAGGAAATCAATAAAGGGAAAGTACATTGCAATTTTCACCCAACCAAACAAACACGTTATTATTATTATATATATATACTAGCTGAAAACTCGCACTTCGCTACGGAGTACATTCAAATTAAATACAGCGGTCAATGTATGCAATTAATGGAAAAAAAAATTATATATATATATATATATATATATATATATATATATATATATATATATATATATATATATATTTATAAAAAAATCGTAAGGGATATTTTTTTTTTTTTGATAATATCCAATCGTCTGCTGCATTAGAAAGAAAAAAATATTTTTTGTCTATTTAATTGTTATGCACGTGACGATAAATTGATTTAAAGTACCAGAAAAAGAAATCACGTGATCAGCATTTCATAAATTAAATTCTAAAAATTAATCTTTAAAAATTCACCAAAGATCAGAAAATGGAGGTAAAGATTCGAAAAATATTTCATTTTAAAGGAATTTTTAGGATCTTTCTCGTGATATAAATTTTATAACCCTCAAATTATTATTTTAAATGCAAACTTAAAAAAAAGTTACTTAAACAGCTTAAAAATTTAATTAAAAAAAATCTAAGAAGAATTTTTCAAAAATCTTTCTTAGTGCACCCCTACACCATAAGAAGAGTCGCCATGCAAAATTTCAGCCCTTTAGGTCCAGCGGTTGGGTCTGTGCGTTGTATGTCAGTGAGTCAGTTACGGAACTGTTTTACATATATAGACTAGATTTATTACCCGGCTTCGCTCGGAATTCAGTTTCTGTTATTTTTTTTCAATGATTGCCCTCATGTTATGATGTTCTAAAGTTATAACAACTCTTAAACAAATTAATTTCAATTTTTCAGTAGTAAAAAGTTCATTTATTAACTAATTTGTTGTTATTTTAATACTTGCCAGTACACAACATTTTTTGTTTCTTTGTTATCATCTGCGACAGTGTATAATTCTGATTGATTCCTTGCTCTAGACCAGGGGTGGCGAACCGGTCGATCTTCAGCATGATTTTAGTCGATCGCGTGCCATAATTTCAAAAATATATGGACTATGTTAGTGATAAGCGACTCATTTTCCATTTAAGAAATTGGAACTAGTCGATCGCCGAATAAAAAAATTATAGAAATGTCGATCGCCAACTAAAAAAGGTTGGCCGGCCCTGCTCTAGACATTCCCACATATAGCTGACAACGCGAAACACATAAGTGGGATATAAACGTATATACTACATAAACATGTAGTTCATATACGTGGCAACGCCGGAATATTTCTTTTTAAAAATGAAAATATAAAGATGGAAAGTCATTCATTTTCAATGAATGTGTTCTCAATCCATAGCAGACGATTTAGTTTTGAGAAAGAATTACAATCACGAAATGCGTGTATATTCTAATTAAGAAAGTCTGAAAGTGGCATTGAAACGTAGCAGACGATTTAGTTTTTAGAAAGAATTCCGAGCATGAAATATGTGTACATATTTTTTCTATACGAATAAATCTGCCAATACATGAATAAATCACGTTTTTAATTCGTGTCTATTTATTTTTACGCAAATGTTATAATTTAATTGGCAAGAATTAAATGTTACAATGGCTTTGAACAAAAATATCTGTTGATACCGCGCAAACTTGTTCTAACATAATTCGGGAATGGAAAGTCATAGCGGGATGAAAATAGTCAGATTCATCCTGATTTTCCAAGCACATTAAACCGTGTAAATTTTAACAAGATAGAGATCACGGTTCTTGAGGTTTTGTGACTCACACACACATACACACACGACTCATTTTCCGTTTCTGCTTTCTATATAAGCCTAGCTGAATACCCGTGCTTCGCTACGGAGTACATTAAAATTAAATACAACGGTCAATGTATGCAATTAATACCAAAACAAAAAGAAAAAAATTATAAAAAAATCATAACGGATATTTTTATACACAAAATAATGTAGAAGAAAATATTTAAATTAAATGTAATAGAACATACTAAAGAATATAGTACAGTTAATACAGTACAGTTTGAGGAACATTTCTTTTACTGTATTTTAATATTTTTTTGATAATTTTCAGTCGTCTGCCGCATTAGAAAGAACAAAAAATATTTTTTTCTCAATCTATTTCGTTGTTATGCACGTGACGATAAATTAATTTAAAGTATCACAAAAAAGAAAAGAAACCACGTAATCAGCATTTAATAAATTAAATTCTAAAAATTAATCTTTAAAAATTCACCAAAAATCAGAAAATGGAGGTAAAGATTCGAAAAATATTTCATTTTAAAGGAATTTTTATGATCTTTCTCGTGATATAAATTTTATAACCCTCGGATTATTATTTTAAATGCAAACTTAAAAAAAGTTACAAAAACAGCTAAAAAATTTAATTTTAAAAAATCTAAGAATTTTTCGAAAGTCTTTCTTAGTGCACCCCTACATTCTGAGAAGAAAAGCCATGCAAAATGTCAGCCCTTTGGGTCCAGCGGTTTGGTCTGTGCGTTATATGTCAGTCAGTCAGTCACGGAACTGTTTTATTTATTTAAATATCTTTTTTTGGCAAAAAATATGACTCCATTTTGCGTGCACAAGAAACATCAATAAATATCGTGTATAATCTATCATGTTTTTTTTTTAAAGATGTGTGGGAAAGAAGCGATGCCATTTTTAAATTTTAAATCTTTTATCCAGAAGTATTTTTTACTTAAGGGGACAGACAAGGGACCTTGAAACTCGATTTTTTAAATTTTTAATTTTTAACTCTATATACTAAATGAGGATAATTAATTTTCTTTTTTTGCTACATTGAAAACCCTTAGAATTCAACATTAGGATTTTTTTTTCAGAATAATGATTGTTTTTCAAATTTTTTTCAAAAATGTTAACTTTTTCAAAATGCTCTATGCGCATTCCATATTAATTAATGTCTTTAAATTTTTTATTATAACTTTACCATATGCATATAAATATAAATGTGCATTTAATTTAAAAAAAAATTTTTGTAGGAATCTAAAGTCTTAAATACAGTCGAACCTCCATATATCGAACTTCCACATATCGAAATTTTCTACATATCGAACTCTTAGCAAATCTCCATGTTCATTACATAGAAAAATTGTTTCTATATATCGAAAAAATCTCTATATATCGAAATTTTTTTCAAGACAAATTGGGAGATTTTATTCCACTTTAGAATAAAATCTCCCAATTTTTGGCATTTGAAACAATATGTCGTGGACTTCCATTCGCGGAAAATGTCCCTGATTAAGTTTTTAGTGGACTGAATAAATACGAACATTTCTTTGAACTTTCCGCAAAACTGGCTGTTCAGCAAGATATTCGTAGTTTTTTATTTTTAAGAATGTAACTGTGATCATTGTAACCACTGTCTGGATTATTGTTTTTTAAGGTATGTAGTACTCAATAAATCTTTCAAATTAATTCATTTTTTAGTTATTAACTTTCATTTAATGGGATTCACATATAAATTAGAAATGGAGTTTCGCATACGAAAATTAGCTTTAATTTCTTTTAAGGAGAATTATGATAAAACTAAGCTCAATTCTACATATCGAAATTTCTATATATCGAATTTTTTTCCTGCAATTTTCTACTTCGATATATGGAGGTTCGACTGTAATTAATTTTTTTTTTTTTATTCCTGCTGTTATTTTTTATGTTTTTACTTTATTTTATGGTGTGTAAATTTGAAAAATATTTGTAATTTCAAAAGAATTATGCACATTTTTGTGACAAACACTTCAATTAACAATTCAGAGACATTTAGAAGATGTCAGCAGAAAATGGATACACATGGAGCCTTTTGAAAAATTCTAGCAATTTTGAAGAATTTTTTGATAAATAGTTCTAACTTCTTCACAAAATACATATTTGTGAATTCTAAGTATCCTCAATGTAGTAGAAATGAATATTAATTATACTCATGTAAAATATTGAAAATTAAAGATGAACGGGATTGAAGGTTCCTTGTTCCCTTAAGGTGGACATACGCTGAATTACAGGTTTTACGTTTTGCGGATTATTTGTATTTCATAAAAGAAAAAAATGTAAATAAACAATAATATAACGGAAACACCGAAAAATTTACCTGTAAAAAAATGGAAAATCTGTATAAGTTTTATTCTTATTTTAATAAAATCCTGTTTAATTCACAAATTTACTTACTTCATTAAAAACCAGATTATTTTATATTTTAGAAAACAAATTTTAGATTTAGAACAAATTTTCGATAACAAACCATTTTTATCCCTACGGCGGGGGTCGACCCAGAGGTGTGATTTCACCCTCGCGTACTCTCCCCTCTCATTTCAAGAGATCGAGCTGACAAAGAACTCTACCAGGCAATCTTGCAACAGGTGTTGGCAGGCCCTGATTTTCCATTAGGCCTGGTAGGCCCGGGCCTAGGGGCCCCCGAATGTTAGGGACCCCCATAAAATTTTAATTTTAAAAGGAAAAAAAGAAAAATTCCCAATTCAATTTTTGTTAATTTTACCTTTTTAACAGCAATTTTTTATATATCCTTTCAAATTTGATTGATTGGTTCATCATATGTATAGTTATATGTATAGTTCATCATATGTATGTTATAGTGTATATAAGGTACTAGCTGAAAACCCGTACTTCGCTACGGAGTACATTCAAATTAAATACAACGGTCAATGTATGCAATTAATGCCAAAAAAAATTTATATATATATATATATATATATATATATATATATATATATATATATATATAATAAATACGACGATCAATGTATAAAATTGATGTCAAAAAAACAAAAATGTATATTTATAAAAAAATCGTAAGGGATATTTTTATAGACAAAATAATGTAGAAGAAAATTTTCAAATTAAATCTAATAGGACATATTCAAGAATGTAGTACAGTTAATATAGTACAGTTTGAGGAACATTTCTTTTACTGTATTTTGATATTTTTTTGGATAATGTGCAATCGTCTCCCGCATTAGAAAGAGAAAAAATATTTTTTTGTCTATTTCGTTACTATGCACGTGACGATAAATTTACTTAAAGTACCCGAAAAAGAAATCACGTGATCAGCATTTAATAAATAAAATTCTAAAAATTAATCTTTAAAAATTCACCAAAAATCAGAAAAAGGAGGTAAAGATTCGAAAAAGATTTCATTTTAAAGAAATTTTTATGATCTTTCTCGCGATATAAATTTCTTAACCCTCAAATTATTATTTCAGATGCAAACTTAAAAAAAGTTACTAAAACAGCTTAAAAATTTAATTTTAAAAAAATCTAAGGAGAATTTTTGAAAAGTATTTCTTAGTGCACCCCTACACCATAAGAAGAATCGCCATGCAACATGTCAGCCCTTTAGGTCCAGCGGTTTGGTCTGTGCGTTGTATGTCAGTCAGTGAGTCAGTTACGGAACTGTTTTATATATATAGATTAATAAGTTTTTCTGGTTGTTTATTGGTGTTTTAATGATGAAGTTAATATGTTGTATTCCTTTTTGCTATTTGATAATGTTCTAGGCTTCTACGCTTCAAATAGCCAATTCTTGGTGAAATGGTACTTTCACAATGATTCATGATTACATTTTTTGTGTGTCAATTTTGGAAATTTTACGCCCATATCAGTGTTAGGGGCTCCTATCGCGAGTTGTGCCTATAGTCAAGAATTTTCTAAATTGGGCCCTGGGTGTTGGAGCGTTTGCAGTTATACGTTTGCAGTAAATACGAGTGTCTTTGTTAAAAAACATTATTGATGATCACTAGTCATTTTTTTATTTTAAGTTTTTAATTTCGATCTTTGAAGGTCAAAAGTGTCATTATATATTATTTTTTCCCTTTTTGTGCTCGGAAATTTGGTTCAATAACTTCTAAAACTAGGTACAAGACTAAATTACATATTAGACCTAATATATACAACTTTCTATGTAAATGCCAGAGAGATTTTTTTTTGTTTAGCAAAATTAAAATTCATTGATCTTTTTTTCTACAAAAAGGGTTTTTATTTCATGTAAAATATTATCAATAAATGTTATTATACAACAAAAATGCTTATTGTGTGTACTCATTTCTACAAAAAAACCTCATCAAACAAGACATCGGGTCGGCTCCAACCCGACCGTACTTTTCATTTCGTCTCAAACCACTGTACCGTTAGAGGGTTAATACTCCTTGTTTTTAAGTTATTCGTGCACACTGCTCATTTAAGGTAAATGCACCTATAATGGGCCGCCCTTTAAAAATGTCGAGAAATTAAGGGTCTATTGTTACCTAAGGCAGTAGACCCTTAATTTCTCGACATTTTTAAAGGGCGGCCCATTATAAGGACATGGCCCATTATAGGTGCATTTACCTTATTAGCACGGATTAGCACGGATAATCGGCGTTCGGTATAACTTGAACCCCAATGGTTTTCATCATTTCCTTTACCTTATCTGCATGAATAAATAACCACCCATGGAGTTCAGAGTGTGTTATTTTTCGTAACTCTGTTCCACATTATAATTTCTTTCACAAGCTGATAGTAACTAAGTTAAATTATTGCACAGTACTGTCAATTAACCTTTTCCTTACGGGGTGGGATAGCATGTATCCCAAGAATACAGGTCCAACAATGAATATATATATATATATAATCTATATGTATAATATAATATAATATATATATATATATATATATATATATATTTATATATAATATATATATATATATATATATATATATATATATATATATATATACATATGTATATATATATATATATATATATATATATATATATATATATATATATATATATATATATTATATATATATATAATATATATAATATAATATATATATATATATATTATACATATATTATATATATATAATATATATATTTATATATAATATATATATATATATATATATATATATATATACATACACATATTATATATATATTATATATATAATATATATATATAATATAATATATATATATATATATTTATATATAATATATATATATATATATATATATATATATATATATATATATATATATATATATATATATATACATATGTATATATATATATATATATATATATATATATGTATATATCTATATATATATGTGTATATATATATATATATATATATATATATATATATATATATATATATATATATATATATATATATATATATATATATATATATATCACTCCCTTCATGGCCAAAGGGGGTATGAAATTTTCCGTTCGGGAGGGAATCGGAATAATGAGCCCCGTAAGCTAAAGGTTAAAGCTTTACAAACTTTATTTACAACTTGAACGTATGCTCAGCTTAATGTTGATTTGGGCTCCTTTGGCCTTCACAATGTTAGGTTCGCAGACCTTCAACATTTTTACGACCTCCTAGATCGTTTGCATGCCGATTACAAAATCTGAACTGGAAACAGAAAATCTTTTGGTAGAGGCGATGACAAGGAATTCAAACAGTAGCGCCACCAAGTGGTGATTAAAATCAGATCCCGAAACTCAGTAACAGAGTGTGTACAAGTGGCACATAAGTCCACCTCTTAGATATCCAATTACCTTGTGAAGGGTATTGTGTACTAACCCTATTGGATTCGCTCACCTCAGTGTTAACCTATGGAGGAAATGTGTCTAATAACGACAGTTCCATAAATGCTGATAATCCAATTAAAATGGCATTTTCAGAGAGCCTGACCTTTTCTGCACGTTGCCACACGATTCACTTTATAAATTTCGTTCACCTAAGAAATTAAAGCTGCTGTGTACTAGCCCTATTTGATTCGCTCACCTGAATGTTAACCTATGGGGGAAATGTGTCCATATATGGCCGACTTTCATTTAAAGATTTTTTTTAATTATACTCAATAAAAATTTTTACACCTTACGGCATTTTTCATTTAAAAAAATGAAAATAATATTTCAAAATTTAAATAATTCGGGAGGGGGGGGATCTGGTAGGGTGTGTTTTAAACGCTCCTAAATTCCTTTGGTGGACGAAATTTATAATTACAAGATAAAGAACTTTTTATATACCATGTTTTGAAATTTTCTGTTGAATCATATAAGCTTGATAATTCTATGTATTAATAAATACTTTTTTTAAACTTTTTTGATGAATTATCCCATCAACTTGAAAGAAAATGAAGTTAATTGGAAGTTAACTTGCGTTTAACTTTTCGTTCCCGTTCCGGCCGATAGATGGCTGCACCAGTCTACAAAACAAAATTAACTGAAGATAACTTAAAATTAATTTAATTATGCTTAAAGATGGCTAAAAGTATTAAAATAATGCATTGTCGTCGTTTTCTGAGCTATTCTAAAAGTTTCAAATGTCTAGCTAGTCGGGAAGTTAGTTAAAAATCGATTGCAAGATTTGTACTGGACAAACACACAAACAAACAAGAAATCAAGTTAATAAAAACATGGTAATAAAATTAATCGTGTTGCAAGGTGCAGAAAAGTTTAGACTATCTGCAAATACCATTTTTATTGGATTATCGGCGTTTATGTAGCTGTCAATAGTGGACGCATTTTCTCCGTAGGTTAACATTAAGGTGAACGAATCCAATAGGGTCAGGCAGCCTTAAGCATTGGACAGCCTTAAGCCGTGGGAGTTTATAATTAACTCATTCATGACTTCATTTACTACCACTCACCATAAACCAAAATCGGAAAAAACAATCATCCCTTATTTCGATCAGCGCAGTGGCGTAGCAAAGGGGGGGGGGGGGGAAGGGGGTCTATCATGCCCCGGGCACCACTCGCAGTGGGGCGCCAATGTAAGATCCATATATTACTATATGTTTTCGAGGTGGATGCCAATATAAGGTCTATATATTATATTACTATATGTTTTTCAGGGGAGGGCCCCAATTTAAGGTCTATATATTATATTACTATTTTATTTTGTAGGGGGCGCCAATATAAGGTCTATATATTATATTACTATATGTTTTTCAGGGGAGGGCCCCAATTTAAGGTCTATATATTATATTACTATTTTATTTTGTAGGGGGCGCCAATATAAGGTCTATATATTATATTACTATATGTTTTTAGGGGAGGGCACCAACATAAGGTCTATATATTATGTTACTATATGCTTTTCAGGTGGGGGAGTGCCAATATAAGGTCTATATATTATGTTATTATATGTTTATCGAGGGCGCCAATATAGGGTCTATATATTATCTATATATATAAAACAGTTCCGTAACTGACTCATTCATTCATTCATTCATTCATTCATTCACTGACTGACTGACATACAACGCACAGACCAAACCGCTGGACCTAAAGGGCTGAAATTTTGCATGGAGATTCTTCTTATAGTGTAGGGGTGCACTAGAAAGATTTTTGAAAAATTCTTCTTAGATTTTTATAAATTAAATTTTTAAGCTGTTTTTTTTACTTTTTTTAAGTTTGCATTTAAAATAATAATTTGAGGGTTATAAAATTTATATCACGAGAAAGATCATAAAAATTCCTTTAAAATGAAATCTTTTTCGAATCTTTACCTTCATTTCCTGATTTTTGGTGAATTTTTAAAGATTAATTTTTAGAATTTAATTTATTAAATGCTGATCACGTGACTTCTTTTTCTGGTACTTTAAATAAATTTATCGTCACGTGCATAAAAACTAAATAGACAAAAAATAATTTTTTTTTCTTGCTAATGCGGCAGACGATTGGACATTATCCAAAAAAATATTAAAATACAGTAAAAGAAATGTTCTAGAAACTGTACTATATTAACTGTACTATATTCTTTAGTATTCTTTATATTAGATTTAATTTGAATATCTTCTTCTACATTATTTTGTCTATAAAAATATCCCTTACGATTTTTTTATAAATATATATATTTTTTACATCAATTATATACATTGATCGTCGTATTTATTATATATATATATTGGCATTAATTGCATACATTCACCGATGTTTTTACTTTGAATGTACTCCGTAGCGAAGTGCGGGTTTTCAGCTAGTCTATATATATAAAACAGTTCGGTAACTGACTCATTCATTCATTCACTGACTGACTGACATACAACGCACAGACTAAACCGCTGGACCTAAAGGGCTGAAATTTTGCATGGCGATTCCTCTAATTGTGTAGGGGTGCACTAAGAAAGATTTTTCAAAAATTCTTCTTAGATTTTTTTAAATTAAATTTTTAAGCTGTTTTTTAAACTTTTTTTACGTTTGCATTTAAAATAATACATTGAGGGTTATAAAATGTATATCACGAGAAAGATCATAAAAATTCCTTCAAAATGAAATTTTTTTCGAATTTTTACCTCCATTTCCTGATTTTTGGTGAATTTTTAAAGATTAATTTTTAGAATTTAATTTATTAAATGCCGATCACGTGATTTCTTTTTCTGGTACTTTAAATAAATTTATCGTCACGTGCAAAAAAAAAAATAGACAAAAAAATATTTTTTTCTTGCTAATGCGGCAGACGATTGGACTTTATTTTGTCTATAAAAATATCCCTTACGATTTATTATAAATATGTTTTTTTACATCAATTGTATACATTGATCGTCGTATTTATTATAAATATACTGTCCGACCACGGAACGAAGAACCACGGTTGGCATAGTGCCAAGACGATTCTATTCACCCTGTAGGTAAGACTGCTGAGGAAGGAGGGGGAAAAGTCTCGTATTCTCTCGACATTCTTTAGAATTGGTTACTAACTGCATTTGCTTGCTTTTTCCTCGTCTGTTATTTTGATTATTATATTAAAATTAATGGATCCTTTACCCAACACAACTGCTCGGAATAAGCCGTTCCGTAGTGATTGTAAACGTATACTACACAATGTAATTAAATTGTGTGATAAAGAAGCACTAGAAGGAAATGTTATTCTTCCACTTTCGCAATCCCTAAAGAGAGCTAGTGAAATGACCGAGATATCAATGTCCAGTGTAAAAAGAATACGCAGAGAAGCAAAGGGTGAAGAAACTCCAAAATTTGAATCTCCGAGGAAACGTCAGAAAAAAAGAACCACCGAAAACGTAGCTTTAGATAATTTTGATTGCGATGTAATTCGAAGAACAATTCATGAATTTTATGCTGTCCATAAAATAGTACCAACAATTCAATAGTATAAACAATAGCTCTCATGTTGTTTCATTAGAAAATATGTATTGGAAAAGGGATGGTGTGATTGAAGATTTGGTTGATCCTCTGCAAATAGATATTTCAGACACGGACAGTGATTCGGATATTTCATCAGATGAATATTAGATTTTTCATTGATTTTATTTGATAGTTTTTGATACAAAAATTAAAAAAAAGATTTTTTTACCGATCACTGATGTATTTTTTCTGCAGCTCTTATAAATATCACAGTGAATGTAAATATACCATTTTTTAAATTAATTTTAATTTACAATAAAATGCATTTTTTAAATCTAGATTTTTAATTATCATAGAAGACTGAAATTATAAATTTGTATCTCATATTCACACTTCAATTATTTATAAAATTATGAGAAAGATCTTAAATTCATTTTAAATTTTTTATTCCTAATCACAAAAGATTGAAAATTTTGAGTTGTATATCCTAATTATTTCTGCAAATTGTAAAACTGTGAATCAAATGTATTATTTTTTATTGCATTATATATATATATTTATGTTATTACAATATATCACTTAAAAATGGAATTTTTCAAACCCTCACTTTAATATGTTTTTCGGTTTTTATTTATACATTCAATCAAAAGAAAAATTCTGAAAAAGAAAGTTGGTTGAAAACATTCTTTCGCAGTTCTTAAACAAACACACCCGAAAATATCCACTCCTATTTTTTAAATAGATTTGCTTCTTTCTTTTTATTATTTTGAAAGTATTATTCACATATTCGATCAAAAATAAAGTTTTAAAAATAACTTTAAAATTGAGGACAAAAAGCAGTCTGAAATACATTCCGTATTTCATAAACAAACACATCCGAAAATATGACGTTTTCCCCTATTTTCTAAGTAGACTAGCTTTTCTCGCGCATGCGTAACAGCTTCCAGGGACCTAGCTTCCGTGGTCGGACTGTATATATATTTATTTTTTTTTGGAATTAATTGCATACATTGACCGTTGTATTTAATTTCAATGTACTCCGTAGCGAAGCGCGGGTTTTCAGCTAGTATTACTATATGTTTTTCAGGGGGGGGCGCCACAAAGGTATCGTGCCCCGGGCGCCAGTTATGCTCGCTACGCCACTGGATCAGCGTATAATTGTTAACCGTGTTGTAAAAGTACACGAAGTTCTCCCGATTTTCCCTAAATACTATTTCCGTATAAATCATGTTTACATCGCTTCCTTCCTGCATGTCGTGAGACACACTATCTATTTAAACGCCTGCCACCGCCGTTAATTTGGCCATAAATGAACTGTCTGGAGTTAATGCATCGGGTTGTTTAACAAGCTTTTAACTTACCAGCGCGGTGAAAAGCCTTATTGCCTGTGGCGACATCTGGTTACAGATAATTACCCCTGGGTAATATCGGCGGGATTGCCGTGTCTTGGCATTTCATTGCGAAATGTTTGACCTCTCTCGGAAAATATAACATACAGAAACATTTACAAAGGGGGGAAATTTATGATAAAACTTGCGTTTCGGAGGTCAGAAATAGCCTTAATTTATTAAAAAAAGAACGTTTGCAGGGTTTTCGTTAATGAAAATTATGCTGTTATGATAATGATCGGACAATTAAAATAATGGATACACAAGATAAATGTTCAAGGTAGTTGAAATTAATTAGTAATAACAATGTATCGAATAATTATAACCAATTTAGTCGTTTCAAATGATTATTAGATATCCAACGGGCATAATTTTCTGTAAGATTACTAATTGGGCAGTATTTTCGCAAAATCGTGTTGTTCCTCTTTTAGGGATAAAAAAGTTCAGTCATTTACATAAAATTGCACCGAATAACCTTTTGTCGAAGCATGTTAACCTATGTATCATAAAAGTACTTGTACTATAAATATAATTTTAATGGCTAAAAATGGCTTGACATTTCAGATGGCTCCAAAGGTTTTAAAAGGCCAGCTTTAAGGATGCTGTGTACTTAACCCTATTGGATTCGCTCACCTCAGTGTTAACCTATGGAGAAAATGTGTCCAAGGATTGCCTACTTTGGTTGAAAGATTTTTTTCAATATATACTCCGTAATAGAGAAAGAAATTTTACACCTTAGGGCATTTTTCTTTTTTTAACGTGGGATTACGTTCCTCCATAAAGATCCTCCGGAAAGCAAAATTTCAGACTCTAAAAACCGTCCGTCGTCGCGATGTATAATTTTGGCTGCGCGCCGACCCAGTCTGTATCGCTTGGGCAAGCAGTAAACAGTTAAAAAGGAAAGTACCAAAATGCGTCAAAATTTTGACATATATATATATACAGTGGAATCTCGATCGATCGTTTTTCAAGGGACCAATTGAAATGAACGATAAATGCGGGAAAACGATAGATGCGAAAACATAACAAAGCAATATGATCGTTGGGACTGGATAAAATGAACGACACATGCGGAGAAACGATGGATCCGAAAACGATCGATCGAGATTCCACTGTATGTATGTATGTATGTATGTATATATATATATATATATATATATATATATATATATATATATATATATATATATATATATATATATATATATATATATATATATATATATATATATATATATATAAGGGCTTGTGGCGGCCTTGTGGTACAACGCGCTGGTTTTCGGTGCTAAGGGTGCTCAGATCGAATCCCAGCGTTGCGCCACGAAAAAATGCCCCCGTTCGTGTCGTCCCTTCATAGGGGGTAATGCTGTCCACCTATGTGGTGCCCCCATAATAAAATGGACAGTAAAAACTGCGTCGTAGTAAAGGCGAATGTTTGATTACAAGTGCCTCCGCATTGGTTAAAATATATATATATATATATATATATATATATATATATATATATATATATATATATATATATATATATATATATATATATATACACTGATTGACAACAGCTAAGGAACAGTCACATTTTTCGGAATATTTCATAATAAACATTGATTGAAGAAAGGAAACTTAGTAGATATTAGTAGAGATACTGTGCATTATTATGCAAAATGGTACAGATTTCGCCACATGGAAAAAGAAGAAAACGAAAAACAAAAATGATGCTCTTTGGAGCATTTCCAAACAGCCACGAAATATGGGTCTTCCTGCCAGAATGAAACAGTTATGAGTACCTTAGTAAGGTGTGTGACCTCCTGGGACACTAGTGCACATTTTGCATCTGCTTTTCATGCTGTCTACTAAAGTATTGAGGAGTCCTTGGGGGATATTGCCCCACTCCTCTGTCAAGGCGATTTTTAGTTCTTGAATGGTTCAGGAAGGGCGAGTTATTTGAGAAACACGTCTGCCAAGAGCATCCCAGGCATGCTCTATAGAATTTAGGTCAGGAGAGTCGGCAGGCCATGTCATACGTTCAATAATTTCACTTTCTAGTGTGTCCGATACTTCAGCGGTCCTGTGTGGGAGCGCATTGTCGTCCATAAACAGAAAATCTGGACCTACCGCACCCCTAAAAAGACGAACATGATCCAGAATAATCTCTCTGCAATACCGCTGCGATGTAACGGTACCTCGCTCAAAGATGTGAAGCGGTGTTTTGCCATTGTGCATAATGCCTGCCCACACCATCACGCCTTGGCCATACTGATGGCGTTCCTGATCATTCTGTGGGGCATAACCTGTTCCCCCTCTCTTCCACACTAACTGGTGGCCAGAATCACTTGTCACAGTGAAACGGGATTCGTCGGAGAACATCACTCTGGATCACTCTTGCTTACCCCAACCAATATGTTCCTTAGGCCGTCTGCACACGGAGCAACTCAAAAGGAACTGATAACTGACTCAAATCGCAAACCAGTCCGTGATGAGTCGCAACCTATGTAATTGAATGGAGCCACGCACACGGCGCAACTGGTTACAAACCCGTCCGACGGGTTTGTAACCAGTTGCGCCGTTTTTTTAAATTAATTTTTTAATGAATTTTGTGCCCTTAAGAGCACCTCTTAAATATGGATACAGCCCCTTCACCACAACCAGTCTAATTCGATACGCGGGGGAAAAGAGGTTTGTTCTGAGGGGTGGTTTGAGAGTTCGTCTGGGGGTGACGGGGTGGGCGAAGTGTTTAATTTGCGGGGGGGGGGTGCAGGCCAGTATTTTTTTGATGGAATGCATGAAAAATTTTATATCTATATATCTACCCGGGCAACGCCGGGCAATAATGCTAGTATATATATGTGTGTGTGTTTGTATGTATGTATATACAATATATATATATATATATATATATATATATATATATATATATATATATAAAAAAATTTGACGAATTTTGGTAATTTTCTGTATAATTGTTTACTGCTTGCCCAAGCGATACAGACTGGGACTGTTACGCTACCAAAATTATAACTCGTGACGACGGACGGTTTTAGTGTCTGAAATTTTGCTTTCCGGAGGACCTTTATGGAGGAACGTAATCCCATGTTAAAATAATAATAAAACACGTTTTATTCGTAGACCTTTCTAAGTTAACTGAGTAGAACAGGGGTTCCCAAAGTATATGCCGCGGCACCCTGGGGTGCCGGGCAGAAGGATCAGGGGTGTCGCGAGGTGCCCATGATCTCCAATCTAATTTATTGGTAAGGACTATTCCGTTATAACTTCAAAAGGCCTATTACTCCAAAAACCTCTGTATTGCAGAAGTACATGATCTGTAGTGGAGAAAAGTTTTCACATAGAATGCTGACAGTTTTCACAGAGGACCTATCACAACGAACTGACTATTTTGCAAAGTACTTCGCAGAAGACCAAACCGAGAAGTTTGCGTGGATTCAAGATCCATTTAATGATGAAGCTCCAAAAGAATTCGCTTCACAAGAGGACGAAAATCTAATTGAGCTATCGAGGGACAAAAGCCTGAAAGCAAAATTCGCTTGTTTGTGTTTGACGGAGTTTTGGATATCTATAAAAAATGAGCTTCCCATTCTAAGTGCCAAAGATATAAGATTTTTCATTTCCTTTGCAACTTCATATCTGTGCGAAGTTGGGTTTTCAGTAGTTGCTGTTATAAAGAGCAAATATCGTTCGAAAATTAATGTCAAAAAAGAAATTAGAGTAGCTGTATCAAGCTGTAATCCGCGATTCGAACAATTGTGCAGTGAGCAGCAGGCTAAAACTAAACCCGCCACACTAAAACTAAACACACATATACCAAGAGCATTTAGAAGGTAATTTTATTATTACTTTTATTAATATGTTTTCCTATTAATTACAATTAAAGTACTCGCGTGATTTTTTAACACAAGTTGCATTAATTTATTAAGGTGACTGCCTACGTTCGGAGCCAATTTTTTTTTAAATTGTTTTTTTAAGGATTTTTTGGTCTCTTATGGTGAAACAGCATTTAAAAATAAAAATAAATAAAAAAATTTCCTGTAAATACCATACCTTTTTATAAATTTGTCAATTTGAAGTAATTTTTAATGAAATTTAGCTAAAACGCCTATCACTCTGAACAAAATTCTAATGCTACTATTTTAATTTCTTTCTTACACGTGAAAGATATAACAGTTATCTTTAAAATGACCTACAATCAAAGAGAAATTTTAAAATGCAAAAATAATACAGACAATTTTATTTTCCAATATGAAAATTTTCCCCAATTCGTCATTCCTTTCCTTATAAAAACAGCCCCAAACAAAAAAATATTTATTATACATGAATTATTGTACGTCATTTCATTAACAATAGTATCTAAAAAATTTTCCTGAAAATTTTATCAAATTATATGCATTATTATGTGAAATATCATGATAATGGTAGAGATTTGTGTTAAATAACATAATTCTGAGAAAAACGCCTTTAAAGTTGTTTGTCACTTCAATTTTGTATTAGACGATGTTTTTTAAAATAGCTATAACTCTGCTTCTAATTGATGTAGAATGAAAATCTAAGTGGTTTTGAAAAGATTGAATTACAAGATTCTTGCAAAAAATAAAATTGACCAAAATAGTCAAAAAATGGACGCGTTTAAAGTTGTTTGTCACTTCAATTTTGTATTAGACGATGTTTTTTAAAATAGCTATAACTCTGCTTCTAATTGATGTAGAATGAAAATCTAAGTGGTTTTGAAAAGATTGAATTACAAGATTCTTGCAAAAAATAAAATTGACCAAAATAGTCAAAAAATGGACGCGTTTAAAGTTGTTTGTCACTTCAATTTTGTATTAGACGATGTTTTTTAAAATAGCTATAACTCTGCTTCTAATTGATGTAGAATGAAAATCTAAGTGGTTTTGAAAAGATTGAATTACAAGATTCTTGCAAAAAATAAAATTGACCAAAATAGTCAAAAAATGGACGCGTTTAAAGTTGTTTGTCACTTCAATTTTGTATTAGACGATGTTTTTTAAAATAGCTATAACTCTGCTTCTAATTGATGTAGAATGAAAATCTAAGTGGTTTTGAAAAGATTGAATTACAAGATTCTTGCAAAAAATAAAATTGACCAAAATAGTCAAAAAATGGACGCGTTTAAAGTTGTTTGTCACTTCAATTTTGTATTAGACGATGTTTTTTAAAATAGCTATAACTCTGCTTCTAATTGATGTAGAATGACAATCTAAGTGGTTTTGAAAAGATTGAATTACAAGATTCTTGCAAAAAATAAAATTGACCAAAATAGTCAAAAAATGGACGCGTTTAAAGTTGTTTGTCACTTCAATTTTGTATTAGACGATGTTTTTTTTAAATAGCTATAACTCTGCTTATAATTCACGTAGAATTAAAATTAAAACGGTTTTGAAAAGAGAAAAGATTGAAATACAAGACTCTTGCAAAAAATAAAGTTGACCAAAATAGTCAAAAAATGGCATTTTCAACGTAGGCAGTCACCTTAATGTTCTTACCACTTACTTCTCTAATTTCTTCTTCACAGTCGTACAAATAAAGTATATATATTATACATAATATACATAATAATATACCACAGATAGATATTATATGACAAGGGTGCCGTGAAAAAATTCTACTTCTCTTACGAGTGCCACGACTTGGATAAGTTTGGGAAGCCCTGGAGTAGAAATTAAGAATTATTTCACTTATCAGCTTCTTTTCGAAAAGAAAAGTTTTTAAATAACCCCAAATCTACGCGAATAAAACCGAAATTACGTGAAATCGATCTAAACCAAATTTTGCATATCTCCTCACTGGGACCCTGCGAAAAAACAGGCGTCCTTTAAACTCAGTCAAATCACCCCTTCCCTTTAATTGCGTACTCATGACATTTTTCGTAATATTATGTCATCATCTTCAATTTAAATCAATAGCGTAACTTTTTTTTTTATCTAAGGAGATGGCTTAGTTCCAGCAGATAAATTAGGTTGCTTTCTATGAATCAAAATCAATATATGCTTAATCTTTTTCAGTGGGTTTTAAATTTTCAGCTTAAGTTTGCTGTCGTTTCGTAATAAGATTATTTGTTAATTTTTCACTTTGATTGAATGTATTTCGAATTTATTTCGATAGCTTATCAAGTAATGGAACGATGTCAATTCGGAATGCCAAGCTGAAAAGGATATCAGTAGCGTGATAACATTCTTAAGGGGACTCGGTACATCTCATTTTGTCGAAAAATGACCAAATTGACGAATTTCATATTTTTATTCTAAATTATTCCTTCACATGTCTAGAAGATTCCACCCAAATTTCGTGTCATTCTGATAAATATTTAAGGAGTTATGGTTAATTTTCGTAACCCATATCTTTCATTTTCCCTTTAAATGTCCCTTTAAATCCCAGCTGCTTCAATGTTTACAGCTGAGATCTGATCGTCTCCCTGGTTTATTGTAAAAATAATTATTTTTATATCGATGCTGCTTTCAAAGTTAGATTATCCACAACCGTAGCGCCAACTTGTTTACATTTACGAGTGCTGAACACTGTTTTTTTTTTTCATGGATTGCGTTTTATAATTCGAGTTCGTTAAGAGAAGTGGAAGCTTCGTTCATTTTTATTTATTTTGTGTGTTCTTCTGAAATCATGCCTAGAAGGAAAAGAAAATATGTTCTTGCAACAGAAAATAATAATAAAAGATGGAAAAAAACCGAAGGTAACATAATAAGTGATAGCAGTGCAGAATCACGTTGCATGAACACAAGCATGTCATCAAACAGTTGTGCTCGATTGCAGAATTTTCAATCTTGTAATCAAATAGAAACAGAAAATATTAATGATGAATATATTTTTGTAAATACTGTTGAACTGTGAAATTTGTTTTCTAATGTGAAATGTGTAGATTGTGGAAACATATCTCTCAAATTAGACTGTAGCAGTGCAGTTGGTTTTTACAGAAATTTAAAACTTGTTTGTTTAGAGTGCACCAATGTATTATCAGACACTAAAAGGAAACAAGAATGTTCTAATTTAAATATTCAAGTTGACAGTGCCTTTTCTAATATTGGGAAAGGATATACTGCTATTGAAAAATTTTGTATGTCAATGAATATGGCCCCATTTTCTTCACGAACTTATATGAGGTGTGTTGAAAAGCTTAACTCTGCAACTTGTACTTTATCAAAAAATATGTTCGAACAAGTTCATAAGGAAGTGAAAGAAGCTTATAGATCAGGTTCAAAAACTTCAGCTATTTGTGATATTTCTGTTTCCTGTTTGTGATATTTCTGTAGAAATTAAAAAGGAAGAATGTGTAAATCACGTAAGTAAGAGATTAGGGACAGCTTTGCGAAATGCTGTTAAAGATTGGCGTGTTCGTGGTGTCAATTTAGGAGGCAAAGGGCATGGTAGTCTTAAGGAAACGACAATAAAAAGCTCACAAAATACTATCAAAGAGCAATTTTACAGAACAAGGGTGATGTAAATAATATGAAAACTGCAATATATGCTACATTGTTCCACAGTATTTCAACTTACCAAAAACCACAGCACCACAAATGTCCAAGTGGGGCTGATTCATGGTGTTTCTATCAGTCTGCAGTTTCGAAAGGTGTAAAACCAGGAAATCATAAGTTAAATGTTGGAAAACCGATTAAAGAAGAATTTTTACCAAAGATACTTCCTATTTACCAACGACTAGCATCAAATGAACTTTTAGAAAAGTGCATTAGTTACAAAATGCAAATGAAAGTTTGCATAATATGATTTGGTCTAGGTGTACCAAAGACATATTTGTGTATAAAAAACGTGTAGATCGTTCTGTTAGATAAGCAATTTGCGAATATATAAAAAAGGTGTGAGTTTTACATTAAAAGGAGTTCATAAAATACTAGGAATAAAGTCAGGGTGCCATACATAAAGACTTGCAAAAATGTTAGATATGCGAAAACAATCTTTTCGAGAAAGACGAGCTACATCTAAATATCAATATGTAAGAAAAATTGTAAAAAATGCAAAAGCTAAAAGACAAATTGTAGAAAAAAAGAGAGAAGGAATTACTTATAGTGCTGGCTACTTTTAAATCTATTGGAAAGTAATTGACCCTTGTTCATTAAATTTAGAAATTGAAATATTAAAATTTGGTGGTTTCAAAATTCATATCTTAAGCTATTAATAGTTTATGTTTATTATTATTTAGGATTTATGACAGTAGTGCATCTTATTATAAATATATAACAAGTAAGTAGTATATATTATGCCTTAATTTTTGTACATTTACAGCATTTGTCTATTTGAAGATAATTTTACTGCAGTAAACGAGTGGATAACAGCTTATATATGCATCTCAATTTTTTAAATTGAGGTTTCTAGCTTTTATTTTTTGTTGTGAAAACAAATAATATATCCTATTATTGTTGGCAAAAAAGTTTTCATGAAGTAAGATTATATTTAATATGGTTTTTCTATAAATGAAATCTTTAAACTCATTTTTCTCGGTTTGTGATTTTTCAAATTCTCCCCATCTTCGAAATGCTAAGGCTTCTACAATTCTAATGCAAATGGTCTAATTTTATTTTTGATTAATCTTGATACTTACTGTATCAAAACGTCTGAGTGGTTTTTTGATATCTATGAAAAAACTTTTTAAAAAAATTTATGAATCTAAAAAAGTACTATTTTCAATCGTTTTTTCCATATGCAACCACATTTTATTTTTTTTTACCCTGATCTACTTATTTTATTTAAAATCTGCTCAGAAGTTTTATGTAGTTAGGTATGATGAACAAGTGGTAAAAAAATCTAGTTCCAAATATAAAAATTAAAAAAGAAGTAGGAATTTGAAAATTATTGAATTTTTTTTAAAAAATTCAAATTTTTATAAAAAATTATAAAAATTGTAACAATTTGAAATGTTTTATTATTTTGTATCATTCAGACTTACTTAAATATGATTTCAGAATTTTAATATAGGCATTATTTAAGAAAAAAAAATTTTTGGTACCGAGTCCCCTTAAGTGTTTAGACATTCTTGCTTGACTTAAAGGATTTTAATTTTTTTTTAATATAAAAATGATATAACTAGGTGGCCTGTTCGAAACATTTTGCATGCGATTAAAATACGATAAATTTTAGAGCGAGGTTGGTGGTTTGTAGTAGGATGAAAGAAGAACCGGTTCATGTGTAGCCATTGTTTATGTGTCAAATAACAATGGCGCGTAAGGACAATACAAACCAATCACAAAGCGCCTTTGGCCACAGTATTGTAAGGGAATCATAAGACAAAACAGGGGAACATGAGATATGCACACGTAAAAACACCTTTGTAGACAATATTAAAAGTTAAATATGACACAAACTTGTGGAAAATGTAATATTAACGTTACAAAACCGCTGTGCACACTATTTGACTGCCGTTTCGACGCATCCGGGGAAAGAACTTTGGGCCAAAAGTCCATTTTTCGCTTCGATTTTTAAACGAACAGCACAATGTGTCATTCTGAATTAACAATTCGTCAGAAGCGTAGAATTTAATCTTTAAAAGGGTACCTCATTTATCGATTTTGGTCAAGTATGAAGGGAGAGAAAGGGATCGTCACAAAAAATTACCTTCTAAAAATAATATATATAGCTTTTCCATGCAAAAGAATAATGTACACCTACGCGGATGTTGCCAATAAAGTAACTCATGAAATTACAGAATGATTTTCCACGCAAAAAGAATAATATTTACCTACGTTTACCTACGCGGATGGTGCCAATAAAGAAACTTATTAATGAAATCACAGAATGATAATAAAAGCAAACGATTTTTAAATTTATAAGTTCAATATGATTGATAATGGTAAAATAAAAAAAAAGCTAGCGCGCGTGCCATCTAGGGGAAGAAAAATTTATTATAATGTTTATAGTTCGATTTTTAAACGAAGCGGATGCCTTAATCTTTAAAATCGCACCTCATTTATCGATTTTGGTTAAGTATGAAGGGAGAAAAAGGGATAAAAAAAGAAAAACACCTTCTAGAAATAATATATATAGATATTTCAATACAAGTAACGCTGGCGCTGACGGATTCTATGTTAACAGGCCCTTAGGATTTGAATTTGAAAAAATTCGAAAGTTCCATTGTTGTTTGGCTTAGGATTTGAATGAAAAAAGAATGATGTAATCGCAGTATGAAAAATTCTAAATGAAAACCAATTGCGGTCTAAAATAACAAATCCTAGACAAGAAAAGAAACTAGATTATTCGGAAATCGAATTTATGACTTTAACATCTCAACAGCAAAAAGGTAATTTTTTTTTCTAATTTAAGAATGCATTGATGAGATCTTTCTATGTAAATTTATAGTATTAAAGGATTAAAATTTTTGTCGTATTTTTATGGATGAAATTCAAATCAAAGAATTTTTTCTAGCCGATCGGCCATGTTTCTCTCTTAGAGCAAGTCAGTCAATAGCAGTGTTAATTTATAACGTGAAATTTTGTTGAAATAACTAACAAGTTAGCCTTTCCTGCACTAGATTAGAAAAATCAGGCCAACGCTAGGATAACTTAAAGCTAATCCCAGCCAATTTTCGACGGTATCTTATGAAAATTTATTTCTTTGTTTTGTTTTAATTCTAAATAATCATCGCTCGAAACACTGTTCCTAAGAACTACCTAATTCATTATAATCAAAGTAAACATAACTGAGCACAACTCAAATTATGAGCGGTTGTAATTTATAAAACACTTAGTTTTAAAATAAATTCCATTCTGAGATTGTTAAACAGCAGGTAAATCGACCCGTTATCTGTATTATCCGTGCAATATACTTAATTCTAAAACATTACCAGCGAGAGATTCCCGGATGCCTCAGGGAATATTTTCCAAGGACTGATTAGAAACATATTTTCCTAAGTAGAAATATAATCCCTAAATGGTATACTAGTACTTAGGAGATATTTAGGGAATATTCGAAGTATAACATTTCCTAAGTTATTCATTAGCGAAACATTTCCCCCTAATTTAAAGACCTGTAAAGACAAAGAAGTTACTGAAACAGTTTAAAAGACACAATTCTCGTTTGAAATTCTGTACAATGGGCAAACGACATTTTGATCCCCAGGAGGAAAATTTCCACGACAAACGGAAATGGCGCCAAATGTTACGTGGTCGCCATACTGGCAGGATTAGTAACAACATCATCATCATTAATCGCCATTGTTCATAAGTAACAATTTATGAAACAGGTTTGCGTAGTGACGAGTATGCTTCCGATACAAAACGGAAGCGTTTTAGCTCATACAGTACAGTAAATATTGTAAGAATATTCGAACAGATCATATGGATTTATTATATCGAACTGAAGTGACCGGAGAGAGACCTGGAAGAATCGGAACGAACCGAAGTGAATTGATGAGACTGACCAGATATTTCGACCCGTGTTTGCGATTAAGTCCATATGATTATTTTCGTAATCAACTATATTGTTTCGTCACAGTATCGATGAGCATAATGTTCCTAAACTCCTTTTTTTCTTGCCAATCAGATACGCAAAATGTAATCACAACTCGAAAAAATAGACTATAAAGACAACCGAGATCTAAAGATTCTGAAATACACACAGATTTATAGTGATGCAGTCATACTTTGCGTGCGAATTTGTTTTGCGAATGTCAGGAGAGGTTTTTAACAATTGTAATGAAATTTTCAAACTAGAGATATAATTTATCATCGATTATCGATTTGCAACTAAGAATTTTTCCTAAATTTATCTTTATCCCAGCTATTTTAAAGTTATTTTTTAAAATGCTGCAAATATATTTAATTAAAACTTTTACTACAGAGGAGTTGGCATATTGAATGTCTCGAATAAAAATTATTTCTTCAAAAAAAAAATAAATAAATAAATTGAAATGTACTCGCAGAATTTATTCTTTTCCCGTTGATTTTAACACTTTGGGGAAAAATCCTTCAGTACAAGTCGACTGGTAAGAATCTTTTTCTTTAACAGTAAACATGATATTCGACTAATTTTGCCTTTCGTTATACCAAGCCCATGAGATTAATATACGGTTCACAGTTGTAATACGACCGTGAGATAACCGTTAATCAAAATGCCTAAGCTAAACGCAATGCAAAAGTCAAGCGCTAAAGCAGATCCAAAAACATACCTTAATTAAGTCAGAGCACTTCAACATGAATCAATATAATTATGCAAAAATAAAATTACACTTAAATGCAAATGTATTTAATCATCAAAATAAACTGGAAAACAAGATTATAACGTTACTCTTCTTTTCAATCATATGCAAATACGAATGATCACCCATGCAGTTCAACACATTTACTCCTCAAATTAAAGCACAAACTTTGGAAAAATAAATAAATAAAGGCTCCAGGTTTAAAACAGATAAATTTGAATACGCTTACTATTCCTCCCTGTTTTGTTTAATTAGCAGTGTTCATGGCAGACAGCCAAAAACATTCCGAAATGATATGTTGGTATTCTATTTACAATGTTCGTTGTCGTCAAGTGATTTTTGTGTATGATTATGTTGTTGTATATGAAATAAAACCTTTGAGTATTTCGCTCATACGTTATCAAGGACCAGTTTTGGACCAGTGCTTAATTTTTAATAGCAGAAGCCAGAATGAGCTAGCTAGCTATGTAACTGTAATGATGTATTTGGCTTTGAAATGCCGTGATTCTGCTTAGGGCATTCAGAATTTTTCAATAAAAATCCTGCACACGACAAAACATATTAAAACAAATTCTAAAAAATTCAATAATAGCAGTAACTAAAATTTAAAATAAATTAAAAAGACCTCATCAGCGTGAGGAAAAGTGGCGATAGAATGTCATTAATTCTCTAAAATTCATAAGATTAATGGAATTTTGATAAATATCCCCCGTAGATTTTGCTAAAAAATGAGATTGCATGATCTTTAAATATAATAAATCTATATATATATAAAACAGTTCCGTAACTGACTCACTGACTGACATACAACGCACAGACCAAACCGCTGGACCTAAAGGGCTGAAATTTTGCATGGCGATTCTTCTTATAGTGTAGGGGTGCACTAAGAAAGATTTTACAAAAATTCTTCTTAGATTTTTTAAATTAAATGTTTAAGCTGTTTTTGTAACTTTTTTTAAGTTTGCTTTTAAAATTATAATTTGAGGGTTATAAAATTTATATCGCGAGAAAGATCATAAAAATTCCTTTAAATTGAAATTTTTTTCGAATCTTTACCTCCGTTTTCTGATTTTTGGTGAATTTTTAAAAATTAAATTTTAGAATTTAATTTATTAAATGTTGATCACGTGATTTCTTTTTCCGGTACTTTAAATAAATGTATCGCCACGTGCATAACAACTAAATAGACAAAAAAAAAATTTTTTGTTGCTAATGCGGCAGACGATTGGACATTATTTTGTCTATAAAAATATCCCTTACGATTTTTTTATAAATATAAATATTTTTTTCTACATCAATTGTATATATTGATCGTCGTATTTATTATATATATATATATATATTGGCATTAATTGCATACATTGACAGTTGTATTTAATTTGAATATACTCCGTAGCGAAGTGCGGGTTTTCAGCTAGTGTACACATAAATATGTATTCAAAACCAGAATATCTATCATATGTATTGTTCACTGCAGGCAATAAGATGGAAATTATTTAATGAATAGAATGATGGGTCTACAGCCCATTCATTACAATACAATTAACTTATTTTCTTAAATTCTGCTAAAAGACGTTTATAACTATAAAACAAATTTCACGGCTTACCTGAGTAACTTTTCATAGAACTAGTTTTACTTGACATTCGATATTATGCCATAAAATCATTCATGGGTTTTTTTTTTTTTTAGGAATGCGAAATAGTCGGTTAACATTTTCCCTTTTTAGTAACTCTTGACGCATGACTTTTACAAATAAATCATCAAAATTTATTTAACAGCCAAACGAAAAAACAAATTCGCTATAAGACAGGTGTTATTGTTAAAACGATAACTCCTGAGTTGCCAACCGATAAAACTTAATAAACTTTTATTTTCCGTTCAACTCAGCGCCATCTTTCGGTACCAACTTCTGACACTACAGTGATAGATGTCTCCTGTCTCACGGCAGTTACTGACAAGAATATCTTTGTCATTTAGGTAATCTGGGAATCTTCCATCCACAGTAATAAATTAAATGAGATCCGAATTATTACAGACATGGAATATCAGCGTCAAAAGTTAGCAAACATTTCTTTGGGAAAAATATTAAAGCAAATAGACAAATTTCGATTAAATTCTTTTGCATTGTCCACATGGACAGCGATATTAAACTTGCATATTACGTACTTCCGCCACGAAATTTCATAAGTAAAGAAAAAATAACTTTTTAACGAGAAAGAAAATTATAGAATTTTAATTGTACTGCAGTTGATCATTGTTCTTTAAATTCGCTTTTCAGATTACAGAATCATAACATAGGTTAAAATTAGACGACTCTTCGTTTTCCATTTGAGGTTCTTTCATAAGTGGAACAAATAATTTCTCAATTGCAATCACAGCTTTTCCTGATAATTTAACTTACTATTCCATTGTCTTCCCTCATAAGTATATAAATTTCTATATTTAGCGTTAATACGATAATTCGCAATGGAATGTTATTAAAGCGAAAGAGTTATTGCTTTGAAGCGAACATCTGGCAGCACGGTCGTAATTCTCTCGCGTATAGAGACACCTGTTGGTTTAAATAATAATTAGAGATTTGCACAACAACTTCCGTATTTGACATATTGTAGGGGAAGGGGGAGGGGGTGCCTTGTGTCTGACTATAAACATTTTATAACAGGCGGATATGAATTAAAAGATTTATGGAAATATGCAGTAGGGATGAATAAATAAATTGTGCATGTTTGAATTGTACGGCAGCGGTAAATGTCAGGTTTGGATTTCTATTGCCATTTTAATATATGAAGGGTCCAGGGGTAAAACAACTTTACTCCAAAAACCTCGTTTTGAGAAAAACGAATTTGAAAGTTGGAGTAACGTGGTTTTTCTATGGAACGCCGAAACTTTATCGCTATTTTTAACGGCTTTAAAGTGATTTTGCCCCAGATATGAATGCACGTGGTGTTAGTACTCCTTGAAAGCTACAAGATGGCACTGCTAACTCATTTTCGCAAAAATGGCTGTAAAGTCGTTTTATCCCTGGACCCTTCATACGGGAATATAAATTGCTTTTTGCCTGATCCTGGTGAGCAAATATGGTAATTGGGTGTGTGAAATGAAAAATAAAATATGAGAACCATAAACATGCATCATTTAACAAAAACAAAAAAAAAATTTTTATTTCAACTTTTCTTTTTTTTGTTTTACAATTTCCATTATTTTAAGAATTCAAAGCAAACTCAAGGTACTTAGAATTATAATTGGATTAGGTAAAGTTGCAGGGGAATAGTAGATTAGTTTTCCTGAGAAAAAAAAAATTCTATGTGTGTTGCTTTCATGAGAGTGATTTGAAACTTACTTCTTGATAAAATAGTTAAGTAATATATTTTGTCTGATGTATGCATTTGCAAGTGTTAGCTTGCAAAATATGAGAACGTTGTAAGAATAAAAAGTAGTCACAGAAGATTTTCATATTTCCCCTATTAATTGTGACTCGTATGTTATTTTTATTGATGCGAGAATAAACTCTTTCGTTTTTTTTTCTCAAGTATGACGCCATATGTCTCAGAGTGGTCCCTATGAGGTTGTGGGAAATATTAGAAAAAACATTTTTCTGTCAATGATAGTACATATTAAATAAATTTTGCTGAATTTAATTTGTACTTCTTTTCAAGTCTTAAATTCCACCATATATTAGATTCTATCTGACTTCGGAAATTTGGCTGATTGCCAAGAAAAGAGAAGTCGGGGAGAAGTCTGGTGCGTAAGGGTTTATTGCGTGAAAAAATTAATTGTGGAACATAATTATTCATCAAGGTGAGAGTAATTAAATTGGAGAAAGAAATGAAGACGATCGTCTGTTATGCAAATTTAGCGGCAAAAAGTAATTTTAAGGCGATAATTCATTCTAACTAAACTCCATATCAGATAGACAATATGCTTTCAAAATTTTGATTTTCTTTATCCGGCGATAAAAGAAAAAATTTATTTCGGAAAAGGTAAAAATGGGAGGCTTACGCATACAATTTTAAGTGGAGAATTTAATTAGTTTTCGGTTTGACTGTGTTTAATTCTGCATTAAAATTTTGCTCAGCTTAATGAACGAATAGGCATAAAAGTTTCCTTTGTCCTCAATAAAAAGCCTTTTTCTATCGGAGAATATAATTTTATTATCTTTAGAACTATCAGTTTGAATTTAAAAGCAGCAATGTTTTTTTATAGCCGTTGTTATCGTTTGGTATTTGTTAATAAAAAAAAAATTCCACGGTGGAATTGTTATCGCTTTTCTATTACTTACTTCCAATACAAGCAGGCGTTCTGGATTCTAACGAATACAGAAATCAAAACATGCTTAGTCTGCTTTCTGTCTCTGAGAAACTCTAACTCAAGACTATAATTAGACGCAATTCTATTACCATTTTATTATCTTTCGTATAATTTCAGCGCTGCATTACGGGAGAATCCCAAAGCTTTATTGATATGACCGTTATTAAATGAGGCGTTGAAAGGCTAAGTGGTGTAAGTCACATTTTCAACTTTTTTTTAATTTGGGGACAAATATTTAATCTCCATGTTCAATTTATAGCATTATCTTTCGTATAATTTCAGCGCTGTATTACGGGAGAATCCCAAAGCTTTATTGATATGACCGTTATTAAATGAGGCGTTGAAAGGCTAAGTGGTGTAAGTCACATTTTCAACTTTTTTCATTTGGGGACAAATATTTAATCTCCATGTTCAATTTATAGCATTATCTTTCGTATAATTTCAGCGCTGTATTACGGGAGAATCCCAAAGCTTTATTGATATGACCGTTATTAAATGAGGCGTTGAAAGGCAAAGTGGTGTAAGTCACATTTTCAACTTTTTTCATTTGGGGACAAATATGTAATCTCCATGTTCAATTTATAGTGGAATTGTAAATAGTTATTATTTGCAATATTGTAATAATTGTTATGAATTATAATTTGTTCAATTTATGGTGGAATTTTTTGTAGTTTTTGCAGTTAAACTCTTTTGACTTACACCACTTGACTTACTGACTTACACCACTTTGCCTTTCACCGCCTCAAATAATGGTTGATTCTAAAAACCATTTCATTAGTGTACTATTTCCAGACATTGTTTGTCGAAGCCGTTTAGACCTTTCTAACCCTTTCCACGATCTCTTCAGGTTATGAACCCTTGTCCCACTAAAATAACGCCAAGTCCTCCTCATTCCCAAACTTTGGCATCCGAGGTATCGAGGTAACAAGGCAGAACAAAACAATCTTGCTACGCCTTCAATTCATCGCATCAATTTTTAAGACACTGGGTGACGTCCGGACGGTTCACCAGCCTTAGAAGTGGCAACGACATATATCTTGCGGGGAAGTTATGGAACGTTTTCTCTCCCAAGGAGGTCATTATCTTGGAGGCTAATTGTTTTTCCGTTAATCGCGTTTCTTTCTACGCGTGCCGGTTTTTGGAGGGGGAAAAACTCTGCCCCGGTTCGAACGTTTTTGGTAGACGAGCAACGTAAATCCGTCATATATCATATCTGTAGCATGTAATTTGATGAACTTGATTTCTTTTCGTGAGCTCTTTCCCCGCGCCGTGATCTATTTTATTGTTCTAAATTAATGTTTATAAAGTGTGTTCGATGGAATCCACACAGATTAGCGAGAAAAAAAGGGGAGGTTTAAAATTGAATTTCATATAATTAAATGTTATGAATAGCCGAGGAAATTTTTTAGAGACTCCATTTCGATTAAGAAAAATAAATGGTGATATTATGCTCCATTTTATGGTTCGACTGTTGTCCGTAATCAATGTCTCTAAAGTGAGTTCCATGGAAACCAATGGACACGTGAAAAAGAAAAATAGGGGTCCGAGAAGATGAATTTTCTTATAATAAAAAAAAACCGAGGAAAAATTCCAATGACCTTGTTTGAGATTTAGAATTTGAAATCCATAATGATATTATGCTCCAGTTTATGATTCGTCTGTTATCCTAAATCAATGTTTCCAAAGTGAGTTCCATGGAACCCCAGGGACTTGCGAAAAAGAAAAATTGGGGTTCCAGAAGATGAATTTTCTTATAATAAAATATAATAAAAAAACTGTAGGAAAATTTCTGTGATCTTGTTTGACATTTAGAATTCGAAATCCATAATGACATTATGATCCATTTTATGGTTCGTCTGTTGTTCCAAATCAACGTATTTATTACAAATGCCCAGAAGAATGGCTATGACGCCATTAGTTCTCTTCCCTTCCAATACCTCTGAACTTTACAGTTTAAGAACACGAGTGCAGAGCACGAGTCCAGATGAGTAGCATCAAAAATTTGATCCTGTCCGCACAAAGGACATAAGGGGGAGTTTCAAAGTTTGAGCCGGTGCAAATATGCGGGCAAACAGTCATGACCTGCAGTAAGACGGAAAAGTGCCACAGCTGCACTTCTAGGAAAATCAGGAATGTTCTGTGTGCCCTTAATCAAAGCAGCCCATGACTTGTCGACAGGGTCACACAGAGCTCTCTGCTTTATCCCAGCAGTATAGCGTATTTTAATCAGGGGTTTTGCCGAACGGAGTGAAAGGCTTTTCAGGGGTCTCTGAAGTACCCTAGAACCCTTTTTGCCAAAAGGTTCGTTCCCAGGGATCCCACAGTGTGCTGGAATACACTGGAAAGAGACAGAGATTGACTTAAAGAAAGATCTCTGCATTCTAAAATGCGAATATTATCTGTATATTGTCTGTCTTCAAGAACTTGAAGAGCAGATAGGGAGTCAGATAAGATAACCGCTCTATGGAATGAAGACGGGCGGATAGTCAGCTGCTTTAATGCGATATAAATAGCCTCAATTTCACCATCGTAATGAGTGGAATGAGCACCGATGAGAGAATAACAGGAAAATAGATCACAGCATACACCGGCCCCCGTTCCGTCTTAATCATTAAACATGGATCCATCCGTGTAGACACATAACCATGAATCACTAGGGTATCTATTTTCAATGGTTGATAGAGCAATGGCACGGACCTGCTGTTCGCCCATATGACTCCAACAAACATCCATATCCAGCTTCAGATGCACCGAAAGCTCTCGATAATTTAAAGGGCAACCAGGTCCACAGAGAATTTGCGGGCCGAGGTGGACATCTAGATAAGTGGCAGCAGAATATGCATATTGTATAAACCCTTTTTGAGTTTTAAGATTTCTCTCCGCATTAACGTCGTAATCCCTCCAGAAAGCATTGCTGGGCAGTCGAATCAACTTTTCATAATGAAGGACTGCATCTCTTTTAATTATGCTTCTTACGGGGGGGAGTTAGACATTTCCAGGATTGGAGTGGTCTTTACAGCACCCGTAATGATACAGAAGAGCTTGATTCTGGATCGTTTCGAGTTTTTCAATGGTCCAAGTGGCAGCAGAAACTGAAACTTCATTGCAGTAAGTAAAGATTGGTTGTATGAAAAGCTTGAAGATGGTTTTCAAAGTGTCTCGTCTCCAACCTCATTTGCAATCTGCCAACTTTTTTAGAATAGGAAGTATTTTAACAACTCTTCCACATACGGAATCAACATGTCTGTTCCAGCTCAGCTTATATTCAAAAGCACAACCCAAATACTTCGTGCTTTCTGTTCTTTGAAGTTCAGCATCCTGGATTTTAAGGCTATGTACAAAGGGACGCCTATTTGGGGAGAAAAACGGGTAGATAGTTTTGGATTTGTTAACAGACAATGACATTGCCTGCTTGAATGGCATTGCCAGAACACCAAAAACTAAGTTTCTCAAGGGCTTTATTAAGTGCATTATTAAGCCTGTCCTGGTTCACCTATTCTTTGGCTAGTTGGCCAATTCTTTGGTTCACCGGTCCACATTGTCAGATCATCGGCAAACAAAGCAGTCTTAACCCCAGGAATGCTTTCCAAGGTATTGGTCAAGTCGTTAATATAAACATTGAACAGTATAGGGCTCAAGACAGCGCCTTGAGGAAACCCAGATGCCATTTGTTTGAAACTAGAGAGAGAGTTTCCATATTTTACTGAATAAAACCGCTGACCAAGGAAATCCCTTAGCCAGCGTAACATGTTGCCACTAATTCCCGAGGAAATCAGATTAGATATTAACATAGGACTCCAGATCTTGGCATATGCCGACAAGAAGTCAATAAAAGCCGCCAACACAGATCTACGGCTGTCGAGTTCATCCTTGATATTTTGGCTAAGGTAGGCCACCTACTGGGCTGTGGAGTGAAAACGTCTAAAGTCCGCCTGAGAGTTACATAGGAGACCGTTATGTTCCAAAAACCACGTCAGTCTTACAGCGATCATTCGCTCCATGATTTTTGCAAGAATTCTCGCCAAGGTAATCGGTCTATATCCATCGAATTGGTCAGAAGGTTTACTCTACTTAAGTATTGGAACAATGATAGCTTTTTTCCCAAAAAAAAAGCAAATGTATTCACAATAACTGCTAACAGTAACAGCCTGTTCGCACTGAATCCGAAGAAATTCGTAACGTCAGCGGGAAAATTTTAACCAATCTCAGAGATGAATATAGTGACCACGTGATGCGTCAAACCAATCACAGGTCATGTCAACAATATCGTAGTCAACGCCTGATGCAATGTGAACAGGCCTTAAGGCTGTTGTGTACCTACCCTATTGGATTCGCTCAACTCAATATTAACCTATGGAGAAAATGTGTCCAAAAATTGCTGACTTGGATTGTACGATTTTTATTTTTAAAAAATTGTACTACGTAATAGAGAAAGAAATTTTACACCTTGGGGGATTTTTCGTTTGTTTTTTTAATGCAAATAATATTTTAAATTTTAAATTATTCTGAGGGATAAATCTGGCATAGTGTGTTTTAAACGCTCCCAAATTCCTTCGGAGAACGCAATTTATAAAATGGATCCTGTTTGCAGAAAAGTTTAGGCTATGTAAAAATGCCATTTTCATTGGGGAATCAACCTCTCAGTAATTTACTTATCGCGGATATGCAAATGCATATTTTTGAATTCTACATATTTCCTGTATCTAAAAATAGGTCTCTGAATGCAGTGCGAACGCTTTTCAAAAATCTCTTCGTTTAAACATAATTTTTATCAAAAAAAATTCTGATTTTTTTTTTGACATAATAATTTAGGTATAAAAAGAGAGACGTCAAAAATGGATTCTCTGTAAAAAAAAATAAACTACAGAAAAATTTTTAAATTTTGAAAACCAAATAATATTTATTCAAACGTCTGCCTATCAGAAAACATAATTCAAAACTATGCATTTGATAATGATTAAGAAATAATCGATATTACGATTAAGACATTATCCATATTGAAGATTTATTACAGCGAAATTATCGAATGGATAATTTCCCGCAGCTTTACATCAGGATTATAAATATGCGATGTCAGGTGATCCGCCAACTGAAAGCTCTAAGGCCGTCTGCACACGGAGTAACTCAAAAGAAACTGATAACTGACTCCAATCACAAACCAGTTTCTCCGTGTGCAGACGGCCTAATCGTTGTCTTCAGCTGATCTTCAAAATTTTGGCAACCCACACTTACCCCCTTTAGAACCGAACTCCACTATTTTCCACCAGTAGGTAGAGCCAAATTTTTAGGTCCCTCCTTGTGATATGGGATGTGCGAATTATGCTCGCACCCGGTGTGAGATTTGCAAGAACGCACTAAGTCAACTTCAGCAAGCACCTTATTCTACTCTGAACGCTCCCTGGTCACACGTGCGTAGTAACAGCGGTGATTTCGTTGTCGCGCTGACCGTAACTGGAGTGAGGAGAGCGTCAAGGAGAGACCCTGCGCGGCGAACGTGTTTACGAGGCTCTGCGCAGCCCGGCCTGACATGTTGAGTTCTGAAGCGAAATACGGCACTTCTACCCGCGACGTCCAGTATGGTGGTGAACCGTCGTTAGCTCCTGGTTTAGGCGCTGCATGTCAAGCTACAAGTCGACAAGATTTCTTCTAGTCCATTCGCATTCCGTCTCTCTCTCCTCTAACTAAATTAATATGTCTCCTGGTTTAACTTCTTAATTTAATTCCCCATGTTTAACGTTGTTCCTTTAGCCTTTTTAACTTCTTTGAATCGACCACGTGTCCATTCCATAGCCCTAACTAATGCATAATAAACTGTCCCTTTTTTAACCATCTCATTCACTTGTAGTGTCACTTATTGTGGGAATGAAGTCCCAGGTTTTCTCGCCTTTTTTTCCTTCTAGCTAGATGACGACCAGCCTTGGGTTATTGTTGGTATCAGGGTTAGTATAATTCGACGTTTTTTTTTGTACGATCATTTTTGTTATATCCTTATTCTCCGGCCCATATACCGACCCTATACCATAACTTGGTGCCGTGACCAGGAGTCGAACCTGGGTTATTGCCCTATACCATACTCCTCTTTGCTCTTTTAGGACTGGATTTTACAGCTTTTGCAAGTAAACGTCACACAGCTTCGTCACAAAAGTTCGCCAGAATTATCTTTGGTGACAACTGGATGTTCCATTAGACGTACCGAAAACAAATGTAGTCAATATTTATCTGAACGCAAACAACAACATATTCAAATATTGAAATTCTTCTTAAACAATCTAATAAATAACAAACAATAGTTTTTAGTTTTAGACTTTGGTATAATTAACTGAAAGTACAGGAAAAAAGTTTGAGGCAGAAAAGAACATTCTAATTATTTCACATATTAAAATGATGACCTCATTTGGCGATAATGGGTAATGATGCGTTTGCTTGGATATCTAGGAGCAATTAAAAATCAACCTCTGGTTTTAACAGCTTTGAGTTTGCTTTTCAGTGGTTTTATTATCTTTTATGAGAAAAAATTATATATATAATAGCCGTTGTCTCTGTATAACACTTCCGGACTGTACTCATATTTCAATTGAAGCCCTCAGTAAACAAACAGCCGGTTAGGCTTAATTTCAATTTCAGATGTGGATCAGAATTTTTTCTTACCTAAAAACTAATATCTTCTCCATCAAATCACGTTTGTTCAGCCTATTTTTCTATAAAACATTCAGAACTAAAAAAAAATTGGATGTTTTTAGTTGTATATTTAACAGTTTTTAAAAATCTGTTTACTTTTGCGATGAATTCTGAAAGTAAACAAACTTGAATGTCAATGAATCAAGTAGCTCAAGTATTCATATTGCGTAGTGAGCTGTAAAAAACTGGATGGCAGTCTACTACTCCAATCGCATGAAAAACTAAATAAATAAAAAATAATGAAAGGGTTTGCTTTTACAAGGTGTGGATTAAATGCAATATTGTTAAATAATTCGGGATATTTTTTAACTTTCATATACTTTTTCCATTATGACGTCATTATTAGTATTATGACGTCAAAATGACGGGTTACCTTCTAGTTTAATATAATAAGGGGAACTTCTATATTTACGGCGATGAAGAAGTAGAAATTTGGCTCTAATAAAGAACTCACAGCTTCTTAACCCCTTACTTCTCGCTCAACGTCAAAATTACGGGGTGAGCCTTCTATTTCTCGTGCCCGTGATATTTCCGGGCTGGAGTATTGAAAAGTAACGCACCAAAAAGATTAAAACGATCCATTTCATTTACCCTGAAGAATTTTTCTTTCTCATTTTACATACCAGATGGCAGCATCAGACTATTTATAATGTTATTGGGGATAGGTTTTTTTTAAACTGTATGTGGCAGATCAAGAAATAAATAGAATCCTTCGGAAAAGATAGGCACTTTTATTACCATTTTCTTGAAAATTATGCGATCGTTAAGGGGTTAAACAAACAATAAAAAAATAACAAACAATAAAGAATTGCCCCTAGTTTTAAACTAAGGAATACAGCTTGGGCTAGGAATCCTTATTTGCGATTGTCTCAACCTTTCCTGGCCTCATAAAAAATTCAATTATTCTTTCGAAACCAGTAAACATTCTTAATCTTTATTGTGAATTTTAAAGAAGCTGTATGTTTCTGTTTCGCGTATTCAGTGGTTTTAACGTGAGTAAAAATGTACTATAATTTTTCACAGAATTTTCTTTGGTCTTTTGAAAATTGCGAATATTTACGTAGAAATAAATGAATTATTTATTAAATCTTCCTAATCTCCACTGCGCGACTAAACGCAGCTTTATTTCTGCCCCAAAAATTTCGAATTCGGAAGGATCTGCGCATGCCTATAATTCACTATTGTTGATAACTGACCGTAATAACGGAGCATCACTGCTGAAAAACATTTTAAAATGTACGGACTATCTTCTCCTAGTTTCCCAGAAACTTTCCTTTTCTTACGATACGGTAATTTTAGTAAAAAAAGTTATAAAAAATTGCCGCATTTCGTAACTGCGCAGTCAAAAATGGTGTTAAGCCGTTTTGCAAAGAGAAAACGATCCTTCTAAAGCTGTTTGGTAAAACGATAATGATCGTTTTTAAACCGTTTGGCAAAACAAAGACGATAAGAACATCTGGAGACTTGATGATACCCAATTGCATAAGTACCCGAGAAAAAAAAAATCATAATCCTTTTCATCGTAACAAACAATACCTATTTAAAGTTTCCCATTTTTCATTTCGACTGACACATGATGCCACATCAATCTCTCATTAATTTAATTTTTGTTCTCCCGCGTCTTTTATCAGGTAACATCGTTATTTTGCCGGTATCACATTTAAAGGTCGTTGCACGCATCATCTTGATGCTGCCCCAGTAAAAAAAAAAAACTTTTTCGTCCATCATCTGAAAGGGTGCCTCATTTGCATAAATAAATCCATAAAGAGAATTAGACGTTCTCTCTCTCTGCCCTTTGCCCCTCCTCTCGCAATGTCAAGTTTAGGAAAACGGGGAATGATTTTTCTCCTCGGGTTGTAGGTTACTCTAGGATTTTAACCTGGAATCGTAACGCCATCTATTATCGTTCAACTGAAGTACAAAGTTAGGGTGAAAGTTACAGGAATTGTAATAAAACTATTATTTTTTTTATGTTTAAGGGGTTAAAAAATATAAAAAATACATAAATATATAAGAAAACTTATAATCTATGGCAACATATTTACTAGTAACATTTCGTTAAACAGAAATAATTATATTTAAAAGGGAAAAATGGAAGTTTCTTTAATAAAAGCTAAACGTTTGAAATAATATTTCATGTAGTGACATTCTATGGAGAAATACAAGCATTTTCTGAGTTGTTATGAATATATTAGTCTTAAATTTAAGAACATTTTTACCTTCCAAATAGATTTATTTAGAATCTGATACATGATTTTGGTGTCAAGCAATAAATTTCTCAGATATATAAAAAATTTTATTAAATATTGTGGTAACGATGTTGCTTGTGTATGGGGGTTTATTTAAACTTTATAATATTATAATTACTACTAGTTAAATTAGAATTACTCTTTACAATCTTTAAGATCAAATTACTTCAATAGTTGCCATTTGGCCGTTAGTGGTTAGTACATTTTAAGATAGATGGTAAAGTTGCGTTGTGTATAGCAATAACCAATAATAATTAATTATTAAAATTTATCCTAGGTTCATTACTGTCTGCATCACTGTGGTGATTAATGAGCCAAAAGAAAAAATGAAATTAAATCTAATAAATTTACTTAACCTTGGAGAGCACCTAGAAATAAAATTGTCTCACCTAAAAGAAAAAGCTTCATATCTGCTGAAATAAAAATAAAACCTAAAGCTGAAAATCAGAAAATTTACTAAAAAGGCAAGGACCGACATGACACCACTTTACAAACTAACATAACAATTTATTTAAGAATTTCCCTGACATTACAACAAACAAACTCATTAACTCCAGATCTTCTTAACATCATTCTGACAACCAAATTCAATTGAATAAATACAATTTCGTTTAAATGAGTTCTACTCTCCATAATACAAATAATTATCAATAAAAACAATACAAATAAGTGAAGTGGCTGGCGAATCAAAAAAAACTTCTAAATGAAAAAGTGATGAGAAAAAAACAAAAGTAAAACTATAGAAAAATTCAGTAAACCAAAAAAAAGGAAATTAAAACTATATTACCCAATTAAAATGCTGCAGCACAAAAAAAAACTATTATTTTAAAAAATCATGAGGGGAGCCTTAACGCCATTTTCTAAAGCGTGCACGACGCCAAGACATGAACGTCGTCGGACCTTTCCGTACAGCCATCATCTTTTTTTATCAAGGCACTGGGGTCAGCTCCCAGCCTCTTCGCTCGCCTCTCCCCCTCTGTGTCCACTTGCACCCTCCGCCCCCGAGTTGACGCTCCTTTTTTCACTTTGTATTCCGCGGAAAGTAAGAAGGTCCAATCCGCTCCGTCAATCCCGGACGAGGAAAACGCTGAAATTCGGAATTAGCCGAAGGAATCTCCTCTCCGACTCATTGTTGATTTTTTCATTTTCTTATTTCACATAATTGTTGGTGACTTATTTCCTCCTTGAAAACTTACAGGGCCTCTACGAATCACTGTATTCAACCGCGTAGGGAGCGCCTTCGTATCTGCTTGGCTCATCAACATTCCAAACGTCCCGAAGGGGAGGGTGTCCGTGACCAGTCGTTATCGGATGTCTCAGTTTACGATCAACTGACAAAAAGGGGTTCTCAAAAGGAAGGATTTAACTTTAAAAGAAAAGACACACTATAATTTTGTATCCATTCATTTAATAAAAAACCCAAAAATTCACCAGCGTACCAGCCACTTCACAATTATTTCAAAATAAGGCTTATTAATTTATCAATATTAACAATAAGGTATAACCTGTGATGATCTATTTCAAACTTAATTCTTCTCAATGTCAAAACATTTAGAGAAACTTGCGCACACTTCTCTAAATGCGATGACATTAATCAAATCAATTAATATCTGATCACCACAAGTATAACCCTTACATATATTTAGCAGAGGCTTAATAAATTGATTAAAACAAAGCACAATCGTTACTAAAATTTACTTACTTTACTAATTTATTTATCTGAATACCCGATATTAATATTAACTTTAATCACTTCCAAAACTATTAATTATCATCACAACAATATTTTACTAGCAAATTAATGCTTTTATTTTGACTCAAACACTAACACAGGCATAAAACTTCATCAATAGAGCTAAAAACGTTTTTCAGTGAACAAAACTAAAAATTTTGCCCTGGAATTCTGAAGAATATTCCATGTTTTGAAATCAAAAAGAACTTTTATCTGTTGACAAGAAATTAGTGATGATAATAACAATTAATAAAGTTTTTAAAAAATTAATTCTTACTTTAAACGGTTGAGTCTAAAAAGTTTCTAAAAAGATTTTTTTGAAAAATGTTTTTTTTTTTTAATATTTCTTCTCTTCTACTTAGGGAAACAAACAGAAAAGAAGTCTTTCCGGTCAGAAGATGAAACCCCAGACAGCAAACTGCATTAAAATGGCATGAGCATATGCAGGCTCCATTCACACAATTTTTATACGATAGCCTTTCTACATACTTCGAAAATATTAGATTTGATCAGTGCTCTTAAATCACGAATTTCGAATTTTTTGTTTATTGTTTAACGATGAATTGGAATTGCGATATGCGGAATCATCTATATATATAAAACAGTTACGTAACTGATTGACTGACTCACTGACTGACTGACATACAACGCACAGACCAAACCGCTGGACCTAAAGGGCTGAAATTTTGCATGGCGATTCTTCTTATGGTGCAGGGGTACACTAAGAAAGATTTTTCAAAAATTCTTCTTAGATTTTTTTAAATTAAATTTTTAAGCTGTTTTGGTAACTTTTTTTTAAGTTTGCATTTAAAATAATAATTTGAGGGTTATAAAATTTATATCACGAGAAAGATCCTAAAAATTCCTTAAAAATGATTTTTTTTTCGAACCTTTACCTCGATTTTCTGATTTTTGGTGAATTTTTTTAAAGATTAATTTTTAGAATTTAATTTATTGAATGCTGATCACGTGATTTCTTTTTCTGGTATTTTAAATAAATTTATCTTCACGTGCATAACAACTAAATAGACAAAAAAAATATTTTTTTTTCTTTCTAATGCGGCAGACGATTGGATATTATCCAAAAAAAATAAATATCCCTTACGATTTTTCTTATAAATATATATATTTATTTTTTACATCAATTTTTTACATTGATCGTCGCATTTATTATAAATATATACAGTGGCTCCCAAAAGTGCTCGTACACTTACGATTTTCAATGAAATAGGGGTCTATCCATTGATTAAAATGAATATTTCAGAATGGGTATTTAAATTATAAGATCTATAATCTATTCTTAACAAAACTGCATGAAATATTTTGAAAACATAGTAAAACTTTATTTTTAAGAAACCAATAATCCAAAAGTAACAAAAACTTTATCTCACAAAAGTCATCGTACACTTGTAAAAAATCTCTACATATTAGTAAATATTCTAATTTTTCGTTAAATTAATATTTAGTAGGATATCCTTTAGCATCCACAACAGCTTTTAAACGTCTGGGAATAGATTGCTATATAGTCCTTTTGTAATTTTTGCATCAATGTTCATCCATTCTTCCATCATAATTGTTTTTATTTCGCTTTTCGTGTGAATGTCGTGTTTTCGTACTCGAACCTCCAGTTCTCTCCAAATATGCTCTATTGGGTTTAAATCTGGCGATTGAGGTGGTGTTTTCAAAACTTGTGGACAATTATAGAGACACCAGATGCGAACGTTGAGAGCCGTGTGCTTAGGATCGTTATCTTGATGAAAAACAAAGTTGTTTCCAATACCCAAATTTTGAGCTGATAATTTTAAATTGTCTCTTAAAATATTTATAAAAACAGCATGATTCATTATGCCCTCAATAAATACCAAATTTCCTAGTCCTGATGCTGACATGCACCCACACACAAGGATACCTCCACCGGCATGCTTAACTGTTCCTACTAAGTTCTTGGGATTAAGGTCCTCATTTTTTTCTTCTCCATACAATTATACGCCCATCAGCAACAAAAATGTTTATCGGCAAATAAGACATTATTCCAATAGGTTTGGGGCTTATTTATCATTGATAGTGCGAAGGGAAGCCTAAACTTTCTGTTTTTCTCACTCACAAAAAATTTTCTGTGGGCAGAACGCCCATGTAATCCAGCTGTTCTGAGAACTCGTCAAAAAATTTCAGGTGAAATTGAAGTGGAAAATGTTTCATTGAATTCTGCAGAAACTTTTACAACACTCAAACTTGAATTTTTCACAAATTTTCTAATTATAAATCTCTGATCACTTTTTGTTAACTTTGCCGGACGGCCTTTTCTTACCTTGTTTTCGATCCAATTTTCTTCTTTAAAGCGTTTTTTCACATACTGCACAGTAGAATGGGATAAATTAAGCAATTTAGCAATGTTCCGAACTGATTTTCCACTACTATGATGAAAAATAATCAATTTTCGAATGCTGTTTGTTGTTTGTTTACGACTACGAGACATTTTAAAATAATAAATAGGATATTACGGAGTAGGCAAGCAAAAATTAAAGCCAAACGATATTTTAAATGTCACCACAATTCAAAAATAAAAATAAAGCGCCAGATGATAATTTTAATTATGAATTTATCCGAAAATATTTCAGTGTACGATGACTTTTGTGAGATAAAGTTTTTGTTACTTTTTGATTACTGGTTTCTAAAAATAAAGTTTTACTATGTTTTCAAAATATTTCATGTAGTTTTGTTAAGAATAGATTATAAATCTTATTATTAAATACCCATTCTGAAATATTCATTTTAATTAATGGATAGACCCCTATTTCATTGAAATTCGTAAGTGTACGAACATTTTTGGGAGCCACTGTATATAAAACAGTTCCGTAACTGACTGACTGACTCACTGACATACAACGCACAGAGGAAACTGCTGAACCTAAACGGCTGAAATTTTGCATGGCGATTCTTCTTATGGTGTAGGGGTGCACTAAGAAAGATTTTTGAAAAATTCTTCTTAGATATTTTTAAAATTAAATTTTTAAGCTGTGTTTGTAACTTTTTTTAAACTTTGCATTTAAAATAATGTTTTGAGGGTTATAAAATTTATATCACGAGAAAGATCATAAAAATTCCTTAAAAATGAATTTTTTTCGAACCTTTACCTCAATTTTCTGATTTTTGGTGAATTTTTTTTAAAATTAATTTTTAGAATTTAATTTATTAAATGCTGATCAAGTGATTTCTTTTTCTGGTACTTTAAATAAATTTATCTTCACATGCATAACAACTAAATAGACAAAAAAAAATTTTTTTTTTCTTTCTAATGCAGCAGACGATTGGATATTATCCAAAAAAAATAAATATCCCTTACGATTTTTTTAATAAATATATATATATAATTATTTTTTACATCAATTTTATACATTGATCGTCGCATTTATTATAAATATATATATATTTATATATATACAGCTCAAAACATTTAGGGGAGCATATGGTTTTAACGAAATTATGCAAATACTTACACCGATAAGTTACATAAAATAAATCATCCATAATTTAAAGCCTAGCAGGAAACAGAAGAAGAAAACTTCATATGCAAATCAAAGTTCATGACGTCAAAATCCAGAAACAGAACATAAGGGCGGAAATCAGGATGTTGCAGAAACGTCTGTTTCACTGCCTTAACTGTGAAATTCGATTGCTCAGTTATTCTTTTTGAGAAAAGGTGACTTGAAAATGTCTCAACAACGTGATTTACCGGAATCCATGGCATGGCGTATTATAGGCAGACTTGAATCCGGGCAAACACACCGTAGTGTCGCGGACGCTGTTGGAGTCGCCAGAAGTGTCGTTGCAAGGCTGTGGAATCGATTCCAAGAAACAGGGAATGTTAGACGTCGACCAGGGCAAGGTCGGCCACGCGCCACTACAGCAACTGATGACCGGTATATACTGTTAACAGCTCGCCGAAACAGAACAGACAATGCTACTCAGCTGCAAAGACAGTTGCTCTTGGCAACAGGATGAAGGGTGTCCAGCCAAACAGTACGTAATAGGCTTCATCAGGGAGGTCTCTATGCACGTAGGCCAATGGTCTGCATTCCGTTGACCTCACGCAACCGTGCGGCCCGAAGAATATGGGCTGCTGAATATCGAGATTGGGAGCAACATGATTGGAGCCAAGTTCTGTTTACAGACGAGTCCCGATTCAGTCTGAAGTGTGACACCCATCGTGTTTTGGTATGGAGGGAAAGGGGCACTCGAAATAACCCCACGTTCGTTCGTGAAAGGTCACAATACAGACGAGCTGGTTTTATGGTATGGGGTGGAATCAGCATAGGTGGACGTACGGACCTGCATATCATTCGGAATGGTACTTTGTCGGCCCGAAGGTATGCAGACGAGATAGTGAGACTTCATGTCATACCTTACGCTGCAGCCATTGGAGATTCCTTTGTTTTCCAGCATGATAATGCCAGACCGCATACAGCTCGTCTTGTGGAGAACATGCTTGAAGCTGAAACAATACAGCGTATGGAATGGCCAGCGTGCTCTCCTGACCTGAATTCAATCGAGCATGTTTGGGACATGCTCGGACGACGCATTGCTGCGAGACCAAGGCCTCCTTTTACCCTCCGAGACTTGGAGATTGCACTTCTTGAGGAGTGGAACAGTATTCCCCAAAGTCTTATCGATAACATCATCGCATCCATGGAAAACAGGTGTGCAGTAGTTTTAGCTGTTCGAGGAGACCACACGCCATATTAAAAATCTTGCATCATTTCTAAACAATACTTTTTTTTTTATCGTTTACATGTAACCAAATTGTTGCCCTAAATCATCTTTTCATGTTTTTTCCATATTTTCAAAGAATTAAAGCTTAATTACAAATTTTTTTTACGTCTTTTTTTCTGTATTGCGCATTGATACGCGTGTACTATCCATTTTATGCCAATACGTGGCTGTCTCGCACGGTTTTCTTAACTTCTTTGCTTGCTCCCCTAATTTTTTTTAGCAGTGTATATATATATATATATATATATATATATATATTTGGCATTAATTGCATGCATTGACCATTGTATTTAATTTGAATGTACTCCGTAGCGAAGCGCGGGTTTTCAGCTAGTTTATTACATATTATTACTTTTGAAATTCCGGCGCTGCCGACCGCATCGCGTTACGCTGATTGGTTGTATATCTCCGTTATTTGCATACGCATGCCTGTACCAGTTTTTTGGCTCTTCAGTGTGTGTGTGTGTGTGTGTGTATGTATATATATATATAAAAATATATATATATATATATATATATATATATATATATATATATATATATATATATGTATGTATGTATGTATGTGTGTGTGTGTGTGTGTGTGTGTGTGTGTGTGTGTGTGTGTGTGTGTGTGTGTGTACGAACACAGGGAAATTTCTCTATGGCGGCGAGTCATGATTCCTTAAAAATATGGTCGTTTTGTGCGGTGGCCGGCTAGAAAAGTTTCACTGTATATATAGAGAGAGAGACTGTGATAACTTAAGACTCCGGGTAGCTAAAAATGTTCAGAGTCAGTCTACTACATTAAAATACAATTTTATTAAATTTAAGTCGGAAACTTTTTACAACTATTTACAAATTTATTGATCTACCTCTAGACATAGAGGGAACTGGCCTTCGTAATAGCCAAATAATTTCGATGAGAAGATGTCGGGAAGTACATTCACGACTGAACTAGAAGGTCGGTACACAGCCTCTAGAGCATACAGCTCTGAAAATAGAGTAACTTCGTAAGGAAGTTCTAGCTAACGAGAAGCTTATAGAGCGGGCTGCTCTGAAATATAAAAATAACTTCTTGATGAAGTAACGTGCTAACAGAAGCCTGTAGAGCAGGATGCTCTGAGATAGCTATACTTCAGGGTGAAGTATTAGTTGACGAGAAGCTTAGAGCGGGCTGCTCTGAAAAATAAAGTTCAGGATCAAGTCGGTCGCTCCAGGACCTCTGAGACGAAAGGTGCTCTCTAGATGAGAGTCTTGACCAAGTCTGCTCAAAAAACTGGATTTCTTCTCCCGGCGTTGGCACTCACGCTCCCGGTCACGTGACTGCAAATTTTTAGGTTGGCTGGCCCAATTTGAGACGTCATGTTCGTTGGCTGTGATTCGCTTGACGACAAAGCCATGTGGTCGGCTCTTATAAATCAGCTGATCTGAAAATCATTAGTTCACGTCGAATATTCATTAGTTTACGTCCTCCCAGGGGCGGCGGCTAGGAGCAACACTATTCTCTGCTTTCAGACACCTTGACGCCGATCTATAGAACTGTTCGCAGGTCACCTGCCGTGGGAGGTCCGGCTGTCTGGGTGATTTATTCGGAAGGTCGTAACGGATTCTTACAATATATATATATATATATATATATATATATATATATATATATATATATATATATATATTATATATATATATATATATATATATATATATATATATATATAAATCAGTGAATGAGATGTGTTTTTATTGTTACTCATCTTCGGTGTCGAGTTTATTGGCTGTTGATTCTAAATCACCTCATGGTTTTGGCCCTGATGCATTTGATCGAACTGCGAACATTAGTTTTATTATTGCCTTCTTTTTTAATACCATTTATTTGATAAATCTGTTATTTCTCTACTGTAAATTTATTGTTAATTTTCCTTCAACCTTTTTTCACCCTGTCAAACGTTTTTTACAACTCAATTCCCATAAATGAATTTTTTTTCTTTTTTTAAAACGAATTTAACTGTGGAACGTAGGGTTTTCGTTAAATTGCTCCCCAACTGAAAGTATTTGAAAACCCTGCCAGATTCGTCATACAAAAACGATAGAACTATTTCTGAAATCATAACGTCTAAAACCAAAACACAACAAGTGCAGCAAAATAGCAAATGTCGTAATTGTAGTTGAGACTCTCTTAAAAAAAGATATTCTTTTATACTGCTTTTAGAAACTTATTTTTGTCTGACTCGAAAAAGCTTGCATTTTAACGTATTTATAATACCTGAAAACATCATCTATATCAGAGGGGTGGGGAACCTTTTTACCATTAGAGGCCACATGTAAATTAGGTAGTAATAAAGGAGGCTGCATAAGTTGATGTACCTATAAGTGCGACTTTTATGAAATTATTATAGTTAGGTATAGTTTTAACAATTTGGTGCATTATATAGAAAAATAACAACAAAAAATTAAGTCCTTATTTATTTATTTATTATTTGACTTTAAAAGTTACAATATAAACTACTTTTAAGGATAAAACTTATAAGGGTAAAAACTTGTTATAACATTAATCATTAATTATTATTTTTTTAATAAAATTATAAGACACATAGATACCACTGTAATTTTTCATATTTCACTGTTGGTATTTTTATTTATGTAAGCACATATATATATATCCAGATTTTTAAATTTTAATAATCAACTACATATTTAAACACCACTTCAAATAAAAATAATAAAGTAGAAGTATTTTTAAATCATTTTAACATTATAAAGAAATACAATAGAAAAATAACAGTATTAAATTATAAATAACTGACATAGCAACAATTCCTAAAATAATTTTAAAATCCGATGGAAAATTTAAGCTAGTAGGATATTTGCATTCGTTTCTTGCTTGAAAGTAATTGAATATTTGGATCAAGCTTCGTAACGCGAAGCCTGCGTACATACATTCATGCCGTTCTTTATTTAATTCCATTGATTTGCAAATTGTAGTAATCTATAAAATTAAATATTAATTAATACAAGTGCTAGATTTCATGAAGGCCGCACAAGAAGATCACGCAGGCCGCGCGTTCCCTACCTCTGATCTATATCATTACAGCAAAAGAAAAAAAAAAGGCTAAAATCTGCGAGTGTCATAACAACAACTTCCTGTTGCCATTTCACACGAAAAAGGAAAAAGCGGTGTTATAAAATAAAATCTATGACGTCAACAGAAATGATACTTAGTTACTTTCAACAATTGTCCCATTAGTGAAAATTTCGGAGCCAAAACAATGTCAAACGATAATTATGGTCCGTAATAAGTTCTTAACTCCGGGTCCTCGCAAAAGCTTTGTTTAGGCAAGCGAAATTGAAACAACACCAGAGCTATGTCCTGAATATTTAATGGCTTCGAATCCATGGACATCCGAAAATAGCTCCGAGTTTTTAAGTCACTGGGACAGCAAGAGAGGATGTAAATGGAACGCCATTAGCAATAATATTAACTCGTGTCTCGGAATAAATTTACTCGCTACTTATTAAAAATTATAATTCTTTGTTGTTCTCGAGTCACTCACGCGTGGAAAAATATTAATATTTATACTCTTTGTTGTATTTCCATAGAAAGTATTCAAACATGACTGTGAACTCAAAATTCTACTTCATTCACTTTCAGCGACATCTTAGAATTAGGGCCTGTTCACATAGGAGTCCGTTGCGTTGCGTTAAGGAAAAGATGACGTTGAGACGAAAATAAACCAATCATAGGCGTTAAAATTTCATTGCTAAATGTTTGGAGGCATAGCAATGAAAGGTATTGCTATGCCTCTTTAACAGCATAAGAAGGCTGTTAAAGAGCTGTTAAAGAGGCTGTTTTACAGGCCCTTAAACAGTTGTACTGCGTCGTAAGAGTGGCATTTTCGTAAGAGTGACATTTGTACTGTAAGGGACTCACAAAAGTGATCTCAACAGTTATAGATGAGATTGATGTATTCCAGTAAAATGACAACAACATAAATAATTACAAGATTAAAAGGACTTTTTATATACCATGTTTTTTAATTTTCTCTTGAATCATATAAACTTGACAATTCTATGTATTAATAAATACTTTAAAAAAAAATTTTTTTTGATGAATTATCTGATCAACTTGAAAGAAAAGGAAGTTAATTGAAAGTTAACTTGCGTTTAACTTTTCGTTCCCGTCCCCGCCGATAGATGGCTGCACCAGTCTACAAAACAAAATTAACTGATAATAAATTCAATCCTGCTAATGATGGCTAAAAGTAATAAAATAATTCATTGTCATCGTATTCTGAGCTACTCTAAAAGTTTCAAATGTCTAGCTAGTCGGGAAGTTAGTTAAAATTCGTTCCATTTCAAGATTTGTACTGGACAAACACACACACAAACAAGAAAGCAAGTTAATAAAAACATGGTAAAAAATTAAAATCTCTTTGCATCTCCTATCTAATTTTGTTCTCCGTCCAGGATTTCATGGAATTTTTATGAAGGATTGCAAAATAAGTCGAATTTAAATAGTATAATACACGCAAGACAAAAAATAATCCAAGCTCTTACTAAACACAATCTGCTTGCATCACACACACACACATATATACAATACAGTTCCGTGACTGACTGACTGACTGACTGACAGATAACGCACAGACCAAACGGCTGGACCTAAAGGGCTGAAATTTTGCATGGCGATTCTTCTAATAGTGTAGGAGTGCACTAAGAAAGAGTTTTGAAAAATTCTTCTTAGATTTTTTTAAATTAAATTTTTAAGCGATTTTTGTAACTTTTTTTAAGTTTGCATTTAAAATAATAATCCGGGGGTTATAAAATTTATATCACGAGAAAGATCATAAAAATTCCTTTAAAATGAAATCTTTTTCGAATCTTTACCTCCATTTTCTGATTTTTGGTGAATTTTAAAAGATTAACTTTTAGAATTTAATTTATTAACTGCTAATGACGAGATTTCTTTTCTTTTTGTGATACTTTAAATTAATTTTGCGTCACGTGCATAACAACGAAATAAATTGGCAAAAAATATTAAAATGCAGTAAAAGATAAAATTTAACCACTGGGCTAATTGAGATTGACGTTTTTTAAGAATTTAATTCAAATTTGCTTGTTTTATGGATATTAAACACACAAAATAATTGCATACATTGACCGCTGTATTTAAATTGAATGTGCCCTGTTGAGAAGCACGGGTATTCAGCTAGTATATACACTCAAGAGCCAAAACATTATGACCACCTGTCAGTAACGAGTTGGCCCACCTTTGGCGCGCAACGCAGCTTCAACCCGCCTTGGCATGGATGCCACAAGTCCTTGGTAGATGGCCGGAGACAGATTGTACCAGATGTTTAAGCAACGGTCACGCAAATCCGAAATATTGCGAATTGGTGGTCTTTAAACTCTGAAATTCCTTTAAAATTCCTTTAAAAATTCCTTTAAAATGAAATTTTTTTAAATCTTTACCTCCATTTCCTGATTTTTGGTGAATTTTTAAAGATTAAATTTTAGAATTTAACTTATTAAATGCTGATCACGTGATTTCTTTTTCTGGTACTTTAAATAAATTTATCGTCACGTGCATAACAACTAAATAAACAAAAAAAAAATTTTTTTCCTTGCTAATGCGGCAGACGATTGGACATTATCCAAAAAAATATTAAAATACAGTAAAAGAAATGTTCTACAAACTGTACTATATTAACTGTACTATATTCTTTAGTATTCTTTATATTAGATTTAATTTAAATATTTTCTTTTACATTATTTTATCTATAAAATTATCCTTTGCGATTTTCTTATAAATATATATATATATATATATTTTACATCAATTGTATACATTGATCGTCGTATTTATCATATAATATATATATATATATATATATATATATATATATATATATATATATTATATATATATATGTGTGTGTGTGTGTGTGTGTTGTATGTGTATGTGTGTGTAATTTTGTAATCAGCGTTAAATTTTGCAATAAGATCTGAAGATATATCCATTAAATTCAACATTACCTACTCCAGTAGACGACATACACCTTCACCAAGGAATTTGTTTTCGAGAGTTTACACTAATAATCAGAATTCTTCATTTTACCAAAATTTGCGGAAGTCTGTGCTGTTTTTTTTATCATTTTTCTGACTCGTAAATTTTTTTTTCCTCGTTACTTAGACATGATATTTAGTAAAACGGGTTACTTTCCTAACAGTCGCTTGGTAAACATACACCATTAGAATCGTGTAGCTCTCTCCTGCTAGTTGTGGAAAATCTAATCTGCTTGGTTGATTTTTCTCTTTTTTTTTTAAATATAAATTTCAAACAACGTGAGCTATTCCACGGAACAACTTTAAATGTCTCCCGTTTCTTTTATTTTTTTATTCTATTACGTTATGTAAAAGTTGTTTTTTCTCTCCAGAAACTGGCTGAACAGTTTATATTTACTTTTTTTTGCACTTTTTTTGTAATTTTGGCTAAAATTCTGTGCCCAATTACGTTTGCAAGAGAATACATTTTGCAGACTATGGACGACTTACAAAAATACTTGTCGGTTAAAAAATTTTTTTGTCTTATTCCTTGTCTAAAAAAGTTTTGAATTGAATGGAATTTCAGTATGACGTCAAAACATTTGTTCCCGGCAGAAAAGAAAAAAAGAATTAGATTTTTAGAGGCTCATCATCAAATCCGCGTTTGGCAGAACCTGATTGAATGGAAATTCACTGCCGTGACGATTAAGAGAGGTGAATTTAAAAAATAAAAAACATTTTTTTAAAACTTATTTAACTGCTTTTTAAACATTTCGACTGCAGTCATTTTTGCCCATGGGAGATATTCATTTAAATAGCATAGCTTAGAAAAAACCACGTGATAGTCAACGTGATTGCTCTTTTATCAAACAATTTGAAAATCTCGAATGATATCGTCTGTAATTTCCAGAACCATGCTTTTATATCGTCTGACATTTAAAGTAAGCGTTTATTTCAACGAAACTGTTAAAATTCTATAATTTTTATTGTTTAAAATATTTAATACTTCATTTTAGAATATCATTCATGAAATTTGTAGCAATTTGTTTCTTTTTATATAAAAAAAAAATTATACTATGTGGAAGTCGGAATTACCACAAAAAATGTGTACGGTAATTTGATACGCTGAAATTACGTAATTAACAGATTATTTAATGATAAAATTCGTACATTTCTGCTTAAAAAAAATGCATTATGTCGTAATGTTGTTTTAAAGAATTTTTTTGTTTTTTTTGTTTATTTCTTCATCAAAAATCAGCACTTAAATATCCCGTTTGAAGAGGTAGCTATTTTGTTGGTGATTTTGCGAGTATAGCAGAAATCGTTTGGACAATTTTTTCAGGCCATTTTGATATTCAGGAAGATTAACAGTCTAAAATACAAAAAACGAAATTGTTTCTTTAAAACAACATTTGAAGTTAGTAATACGGCATAAGTAGAACAAAACAGAAGAAAACAGAAAAATCCCTTCGATTCCCCTTAGGTTGTTTTAGAAGCTAAAGATAATACAACAAACTAATAGAAAAATTTGCCGAAATAAGTTTTTTTTTATTAATTTAATTTACACTTAAGTACTTGGTAATTTTAAAATGTATTATTTTGACCTGAATATATATGATGCCATTTCGCCATTTCTATTCAGCTGGCAATTTGCACGTAAAGTCTGATGCACTTCTAAAATAGAACACAAGATCAAATAAATGAAAATAACCTTTTTTTTGTATCAAAATCATTCCATCCTATATATATTAAAGGCATTAGTGATCGCTTGTGACATGTTTGTATAGGTTGATACAGGGCCTTTTTATCGCATGGGCAAATCGGGACTTTGCCCAGGGCCCCCTGATGCTAGGGGGCCCCAAAACCACCTTGTTGTACGCACCTAGTACTTCTAATAGTATGTATTTTTATAAATGTCCGTAAGGGGGGGCCCCCAAATAGCATCTGCCCAGGGGCCCCCAGCGTTCAAAATCGGGCCCTGGGTTGATAGTTAGAGGATTCCTCTTTCGTTTTAACAAATCGAAATGCATTGAAATTTGCTTTTAAGTCTAAAATCTCTATAATTTTTATTAATAATCTCTATAATTTTTATTAATTTTTCTCTATAATTTTTATCTCTAAAATTTTTATTTAATATTCACATCTATATATATAAAACAGTTCCGTAACTGACTCATTCACTGACTGACTGACTGACTGACTGACATACAGCGCACAGACCAAACCGCTGGACCTAAAGGGCTGAAATTTTGCATGGCGATACTTCTTATAGTGTAGGGGTGCACTAAGAAAGATTTTTGAAAAATTCTTCTTAGATTTTTTTAAATTAAATTTTTAAGCTGTTTTTGTAACTTTTTTTAAGTTTGCATTTAAAATAATAATTTGAGGGTTATAAAATTTATATCACGAGAAAGATCCTAAAAATTCCTTCAAAGTGAAATTTTTTTCGAATTTTTACCTCCATTTCCTGATTTTTGGTGAATTTTTAAAGATTCATTTTTAGAATTTAATTTATTAAATGCTGATCACGTGATTTCTTTTTCGGGTACTTTCAATAAATTTATCGTCACGGTGCGTAACAACTAAATAGACAAAAAAAATATTTTTTTCTCTTTCTAATGCAGCAGACGATTGGATATTATCCAAAAAAATACATATCCCTTACGATTTTTTTATAAATATATATATAGATAGATAGATAGATATTTTACATCAATTGTATACATTGATCATCGCATTTATTATAAATATATATATTTATTTTTCGGCATAAATTGCATACGTTGACCGTTGTATTTAATTTGAATGTACTCCGTAGCGAAGCGCGGGTTTTCAGCTAATAAGTTCTTATGAAAGGGCTCTGAGTTCAACAAATCGTCTGCCGATATGTTTCCTCCATTTAAATTCGTGATTTCTTCAGGGGAAAGAAGTAGGGAGATAAAATAAGTAAGATAAACAATCATTTTCGAAAGAGGACGTTTGGTCCCTGCATCCAAATATGGTTGCCCTAGAATTAGAAATATCGCCACCCTTGTGACCTACACTACGTCGGTGCAGAAAGAGTGCGGTTAGTTTTTAAAGTCGCCGATAGCTGCAAACGACTTTCGACTTGCAATTCATGCTCATAAATAAGCGATCAGCTATGATTTTTTTTTTTTTTAACCGAAAGCGTATAGATCTAAATCAAGCACGGGAAGAGTGTTGATACTTTCTCGTGTTCTTTTGGAACGAAAGTATATCATAAATGTTACAGATTTACTATCATAAAAAAAAGGGCTCAGATGCTTATCTAGAACATTCAAAGACTAGGTGTGTCAGTTTTATAAATAAGATTAACTTTTATCAAAAGCAAATGATTGCAAAATGCGCAGGAAAAAAATAAAGCGAAATAAATAAATAAAAAAAAACACCTGTTGTAAAAAGGGTGCGGTTATGTTTTGAAATCTTTTTGAACCCACTAAAATAAAAAAATTAAAATTAAAATTCAGGTAATCTCACGAAACTACCGCGGATTATTAACGTAGGATTACTTATCGTTGCTTACCTCTTTTGTATGCATATATGTATGTATGTGTTATGTATATATATATATGTGTGTGTGTACGTATGTATATATATAGTTATATGTATGTCAAAATTTTGACGCATTTTAATACTTTTCTGTTCAACTGTTTACTGCTTGTCCAAGTGATACAGACTGGGTTTGGCGCGCTGCCAAAACTATAACTCGCGAGACACGGACGGACGGTTTTAGCGTCTGAAATTTTGCTTTCCGGAGGACCGTTATGGAGGAACGTAATCATACGTTAAAAGACTAAAAATCACAAATGTGTACGTGCGCGCGTGTGCGTTGGGTGGGTAATCTTGAAAAGTGATTCCCGAATTTTGACATATTTTATTGGAAATTTGATTCCGAACGTAATATTACTGTTGCCATAATTTTAGATAATACGCTGTATAATAGAGAAACACTTTAAAATAAGTTTTGACAGTTTTTGACCAAGATTTCCTATTCAATAACCGTTTACAAGTTATTTCCAGATCGTCTGCTTTGAAAAAAAAAATTTTAATCTTATAAAACAGTTCCGTAACTGACTGACTGACTGACAGACAACGCACAGGCCAAACCGCTGGACCTAAAGGGCTGAAATCTTGCATGGCGATTCTTCTTATAGTGTAGGGGTGCATTAAGAAAGATTTTTGAAAAATTCTTCTTAGATTTTTTTAAATTAAATTCTTAAGCTATTTTAGTAACTTTTTTTAAGTTTCAATTTAAAATAATAATTTGAGGGTTATAAAATTTATATCACGAGAAAGATCATAAAAATTCCTTTAAAATGAAATATTTTCGAATTTTTACCTCCATTTTCTGATTTTTGGTGAATTTTTAAAGATTAATTTTTAGAATTTAATTTATTAAATGGTGATCACGTGGTTTCTTTTCTTTTTGTGATACTTTAAGCTAATTTTGTGTCACGTGCATAACAACGAAATAAATAGATTATTTTTTTTTCTTGCTAATGCGGCAGACGATTGGACATTATCCAAAAAAGTATTAAAACACAGTAAAAGAAATGTTCCTCGAATTGTAGTATAACTGTACTATATTCTTTAGTATGTTCTATTAGATTTAATTTGAATATTTCCTTCTACATTATTTTGTCTATAAAAACATCCGTTGCGATTATTTTATATATATATATTTTTTTATTGGCATTAATTGTATACATTGACCGTTGAATTTATTATATATATATTTTTTTTTGCCATTAATTGCATACATTGACCGTTGTATTTAATTTGAAAGTACTCCGTAGCGAAGTGCGGGTATTCAGCTAGTATTAATATATATATATATTTTTTTTTCTTTCATTCCATTTCCAAGCATTCTAACTTGTTAATCCTAACCCTTTTTTCTTTTCTTTATTACAGTAATGTTGAAATTATTTTTATACACAATGCATATTATTGTGAGGATGCCCTTTAAAACTGTCTGCCAAAATTTTCTAGTTCCAATAAAATACGCATTTGAAGTGTCATTCATAATCGCCTGCTTTTAAAAAAAAAGTTTTAATTTTATCTGCCAAAATTTTCTAGTTCCAATAATGTACACATTTGAAGTGCAATTCACAATCGTCTTCGCTTTTAACTTTATTTTTATTTCTAATCGTCTGCTCTTTTACAAAAGTTTTTTACTTTATTTTAATTTATTTATTTTTAATTTTCCACTGCAACCGTAGTTTCTTCATAACAAACACGCTGTCAGTTCTTTAATATGTCATATCACTTTTTGCTGATAGGTCATAAAAAATACTTTCGAAAGCCCCCCCCCCCCCCCATTAAAACTTCCTTGAAAAGAAACTTCTCCCCTCCACTTCTTAGATTTTTATTGTTATTATTGTTGTTATTCTCTGTGGAAAATATATATTTTTTTGTTTGTCTGAAAATGCGCGCATTTGTATTCATGGGTATGAAAGTGGGTCAGATCAATGTCGCAGTTGCTGCCAATTTATGGTGGAAAAGAACTTGGCCCATGTCCACGAGACGAGCGAGATAAAGGGGAATGCAAAGTGGATTTGCGAGGGGGAGTGAATGAGAGAGAATTCGGATTGTTTCAAGTTCATGAAATTGTTGATTATCTCTGTGAAGTTCTGTTTATCTTTGCCTTGATTAATTCGAAAAATAAAGCATAATGTCATTCTTGACAGTGGGGAGTGATGAAACGGAAAACTTTCATCTGCGGTGAATTTCGTTACAGTAATTTCACACTTTGTTTGTTATCTATTTAAGTTAGACGTGGCTTTAGAGTAATATTATACTTTATCTGTATTATCACAAACACATTGGAAATGCAGTAAAACCCAATAAATGGTTTTTAAATGAAATTGAAAAGTTTCATTCTGGATTTTTTTTTCTAAATAAACTATTTAAGTCGAAAAAGAGAGAAAATGCAATCCTTTATATGTAATTGAGTTTAGCAAAATATTCACCATGCATAGTCTGCGAATTATCTGCATACTAGCTGAAAACCCGCGCTTCGCTACGGAGTACATTCAAATTAAATACAACGGTCAACGTATGCAATTTATGCCAAAAAATAAATATATTTATAATAAATGCGATGATCAATGTATACAATCGATGTAAAATATATATCTATCTATATATATATATATATTTATAAAAAATCGTAAGGGATATGCATTTTTTTGGATAATATCCAATCGTCTGCTGCATTAGAAAGAGAAAAGAATATCATTTTTGTCTATTTAGTTGTTATGCACGTGACGATAAATTTATTGAAAGTACCAGAAAAAGAAATCACGTGATCAGCATTTAATAAATTAAATTCTAAAAATGAATCTTTAAAAATTCACCAAAAATCAGGAAATGGAGGTAAACATTCGAAAAAAATTTCATTTTGAAGGAATTTTTATGATCTTTCTCGTGATATAAATTTTATAACCCTCAATGTATTATTTTAAATGCAAACGTAAAAAAAGTTCAAAAAACAGCTTAAAAATTTAATTAAAAAAAATCTAAGAAGAATTTTTGAAAAATCTTTCTTAGTGCACCCCTACACTATTAGAAGAATTGCCATGCAAAATTTCAGCCCTTTAGGTCCAGCGGTTTGGTCTGTGCGTTGTATGTCAGTCAGTCAGTCAGTCAGTGAATGAATGAGTCAGTTACGGAACTGTTTTATATATATAGATATTTCCCAGACATTTACATTTGATACAATACTATATATTAATATACTATATACAGCCGAACCCCGTTATAACGGACTTCAAGGGACCAAAGGTTTTGTTCGCTATATCCGAATCGATAAGAAATATGTTAAAAGTTCACAAAATGTATAACTCATTAGTTGCTATGTGTATTCAATAATGATGTATTAAAAAATGATAAAATCTATTAAAAATGATCATTAATGAATTAAATTGACTAAAATCGATTACATTAAACTGACACAATACTAATTAAATTAACTAAAAATGAAGATAAATGGAAATAAATTGATTTTACCTTTAATTGTTGCTCATTGTTTTGATACAGAAATATAGTCGAACCCCGTTATAACGAACTTCAAGGGACCAAAAGTTTTGTTCGCTTTATCCGGTGGTTCGCTACATCCGAACCGTTAAGAAAAATGATAGAGTTCCCAAAATGTATAACTCATTACTTGCAATGTATTCAATAAAAATGTATTAAAAAATGATATAATCTATTAAAAATGATCATTAATGAATTAAATCGACTAAAACCGATTACATTAAACTAACACAATACTAATTAAATTACTCACAATAGGTAAACGGCGGGACCAAAATTTTCGTTCGTTATATCCATGAGTTCGTTATAACAGGGTTCCACTGTAATCGGTAATCTTCTGCTGACGTGATTCCGATTTCAAAAACATTTTATGAATTTCTTTGTACAGTACATCAAATGACTCCAACACTCTTTCTTCCACTGTCTGTGTAGACAAAAACTTATTAATTTCACTCATCGCTACTGTAGCATATGAGATGTTGGGGATTTCGTCATTTATGTGCTCCTCTTCATCAGCATCAGATGCAGAATCTTCGATTTCAGAATGATTCATTTGAATTTCTTCCACAATATCTTCATCAGTCGGATTTTCACATGCAATGACTTCATCATCGCGTTGCCAACAATTGCATGTCACAATCTGAGGATGATGAAATTTGTTCTTTTCTATCCACTTTGCGATAGGTAAATATTCATTATCTTCTTCTTCAACATTCGTTGTATCTTTAACTTTCTTAAAAAGTTTTAAAATGTTAAAAAAAAAAGATTCAATAGTCGACTGAAAAAATGTTCGTTATAGCCGATTCTTAAGATTTCGGAGGCTCGCTATAAAAGGATAAATTAGCATTAAATGCAATAGGAAAACGGCGGGACCAAAATTTTCGTTCGTTATATCCGGGAGTTCGTTATGTACCGGTTTCGCTATAACGGGATTCTACTGCATTTACATTTGATACTATACTAAATATTGTTATTATATATACTATACAACCATTTACATTTGATCTAATTTTTATTCAGTGGCTTACCATAAAAATCCGGAAAATTGGATTTAAGATTTTTTTTTTTATTATGATCCTAATCTTTAACTGTTTACTATTATTTTTTTGCTTCTATGGCGAAGAGATATTGGTTACGGAATCTAGAATCCTGATATAGCTTGATCGTGTAATAGCCATCCCACCTTATCTAGCTTGTTCTGTCTTGTTCTTATTCAGTTTCTCAGTGTGTTAATTGCTGTAATTTAGGACATTTTTTGCCGCAAAATTATTTAAGAACTCATATCAGGTTTTTAAAAATTAACGTATCACGTTTTTAAAAATTTGAAATCATTATCCTTGCATAATCAACAGCTTCATTTCATTACGTTTTCTAATGTTGCCTTGAATTTAATCCTGACTACTTCACTAAATTTTAGAGAAACTAAAAACTAATAGTTACTTTGTAAAATTATGAACTTGCATGGTTCAGTTACATACTAAATTTTATAAAATAATTTGGCTGTACACTTTTGACTAAAGAAAAAAAAAATCCCTAAAGACTCAAATAATGGGAAACAGTAGAATATTTGTTACTATCTTAAGAGGAAAGCACTAGAATCACGATTTCTTTGTTTACACTTATGAAACACATGTCATATCTTTCCATGAGGTTTGGCAGCCGAAGGTCATCAAACTGAAAAGAAAAAAAAAGAAAAATTCCACATGATTCCTTTCATCGGACTAGTTGCGCCATCTATTGTAGAAAATATTTAAAAAAACCTTTTCGATAATAGAGAGTATATTATGTGAGTGTTACTATCTTAAGTGTTACTATCTTAAGAGGAAAGCACTAGAATCACGATTTCTTTGTTTACACTTATGAAACACATGTCATATCTTTCCATGAGGTTTGGCAGACGAAGGTCATCAAACTGAAAATAAAAAAAAAAGAAAAATCCACATGATTCCTTTCATCGGACTAGTTGCGCCATCTATTGTAGAAAATATTTAAAAAAAACCTTTTCGATAATAGAGAGTATATTATGTGAGTGTTACTATCTTAAGTGTTACTATCTTAAGAGGAAAGCACTAGAATCACGATTTCTTTGTTTACACTTATGAAACACATGTCATATCTTTCCATGAGGTTTGGCAGACGAAGGTCATCAAACTGAAAATAAAAAAAAAAGAAAAATCCACATGATTCCTTTCATCGGACTAGTTGCGCCATCTATTGTAGAAAATATTTTTAAAAAACCTTTTCGATAATAGAGAGTATATTATGTGAGTGGTGTTGGATCAAAACTGGCAATCTCCATTATTTTTTCAAAATTGATATAAAGTTACTTTCTTATAGTATTTTAATTCGTAAAAACGAATTTTTTAAACGATCTGCTAATAAAAAATAATGGGGGAATTTTTCAAAGTAATTTCAAATTTATATCTTCACAAATGCAGTCTATTATTCAATATATATATATCACGATTTCTTTGTTTACACTTATGAAACACATGGAAATTCATATTATAAATTCATTATATATAAGATATTGTTCTTTGCCCTTTAAAGAAAAAAAAAAAAAAAAAAAAAAAAGGCCTAAGGGAGATTGCTAGTTTTAATACCACACACGTGTGGTCACTTTATGAAAGATATTTATGAAAGATTTTTTATGAAAGATTTTTTTCTGTGTGTGCAGAAGTACGTTTTCCTTCCGTTTTTCCCACCAATTCCTTCATTCCTTACATAGAAGCAACTTGGTCGACCTAGTGAACGTTACAAAAAATTAGAAATATTTCACTAAAATTACGGTTTATTAGCAGAAATTTATCTGAAACTTGATTTATTTATGTATGAGTATACGTAATTAATCTTTCGAAGACAGCTGTAAAAAGATAATTTACTTTCTCTTTCGAATCCCTAAAACAGTTTCTGGATCTATCCATAAGTTTATTTATTTATCTATATATATAAAACTGTTCCGTAAGGCCGGGCGCAAGTTGAGACGCAGCTGGGTGAGGTGGGGTGGGGTGACTCACCGAGAGATTCTGTGAAACAAAGAAGTGAATACTACACCGGATGTTGGAACGCAGGGTCCGGTGACACAGCTTGAGAGCTCCCGTGAGCTGCGGAGGTTTGTGGTCGTGCCGCAGATTGTCACTAGTGACTACGACCTGCGAGTGAAAAGTTGCGTTGAATGTGAAGTCCACGATGGAGAAAAAATTAATACAGGCAGTTCGAGGGAGATCAGTACTATACGATACGTCAAATTATGACTAAAATTGTTGATTTGTGAAGAAATAGCCCAAGAAATTGGAATGAAATCTGCTCAGTTTTTATAATAATTTTACTTAAGATTAATTTATTTGAAGTGTACACGGGAAAACGGTTGCTCTTTTCAATTAAAAGTATTTCTTGAATTAGTTTGCTTACAATGTATTCAATTTGTTCTCGTGTAAATTCATCCTTTGGACTACTACCGATTTCCGCTGCACCTTTTATTTGTTTTAGATAACATTTTATGGACAGCAGATTTTCGGCGAAAACAAAACTGCTTTGTAGGTATATTCTTTATTTTCTATACAGATGTGTGTCATAGTTAGTATAATAAATGACAAGAATTATTTAGTTGAAAAGATGTAGATTTGTAATTAAAAATAAAATGAACACGTAATCTTGACTTTAATTTCAACTTCTACAAATATTTCATAATCATGTACAGTAAAATTATAACATTGCTCCATGTTACGTACAGACGATTCGAAATGATGCATTTTCCTCGGAATGATTTTATTTACTAGGAACTACCAATTAGTTACGTTCCCCTTCAACATGTTTTTTCCGTTCGGAGGTAGGTATTAAAATTTTTCCGAAAGAAACTTTATCTAACCGGAATTTAAAAGTAACATTAATTTAAATTAAATGATTGAGAAAAGAAAGGTGTTACAACATTAAAAAATAAGCATTAAAAGATGTATTATATTTATTAAAAAGTATAAATATATAATGCTTTAAAGATTAATTTTTATAGTTTAATTATTATACATTCTCAGCACTTTCCATTCAACACGCATCTCTCTGCCAAGGAACTGAACCTCCGGTGAATTAAAGTATTCCGTGAACTTTTGACGAATCCAAAACGCTTAAGATCCACTTCATGCATTGGTTTGATGCAGTGGACGTAATTGATACTGTGGCAAAGCCTATTCGGTGATATCACCTCCAGTTTGCAATACTGCAGAATTTCTCAAATAGTTGTGCAGTAAGCAAGATACTTTTGCAATTTTTACTACAGTGCTTACTTTACATTCAAAAGGTGAACGAAAAATACGAAAACGCTAAGCAAGAATACCAAAAGAGCACTCCACAACTTGCCTATCCCGCGAAATAGTTTACACCATGGGTGTCAAACTCAAAGGCTAACTTGGGCCAAACAAACAAGGTTTAACTATAGGTGGGCCGCAAAAAAATCAATATTAATATAAACGCATGTTTATTTACCTAATTACAGTATATTCAACATAAATATACGCATTTTGTTTAATAATAGCAGAAAAAGAGTATAATTAAAAAACATTCAGTGAATTCTTCCTATCTTATTATAATTCTGCGTCGGTTATTTTATTATATATTATTGTGTGCCAATATATTGGCCTGGCCGCAAAAATGTTCGTTGCGGGCCGCAAGTTTGACACCCCTGGTTTACACGGTAATAATTTCTATATTTTTCATTAGAAAATTCATTCTTGAGAATGAATTCTCCGTGCGTCTTTCTTTTCTTTAGATAATTGCTTTTCGGAAGCTTTTCACGAAGTAATGTTGAAATTACTTGGTCTTCGAATTCATCGGAATCAGATTACGAACTTAATTATGATTGTATATACATTGCCATCGCGCACATTTTCGTTTAAACACCCTTATTGGCACGCAGTTGGGATAGAACTGCTTCCCAATTTTCGCTCTCCCTGCGCGCAGTTGATTGAATCCTGCTTCCCTTCTTCACCTCACCTCACCAAGCTGCGTCTCAACTTGCGCCCGGCCTAACTGACTGACTGACTTATAACGCATGGATCAAACCGCTGGACCTAAAGGGCTGACATTTTGCATGGCGATTCTTCTTATAGTGTAGGGGTGCACTAAGAAAGATTTTTCAAAAATTCGTCTTAAGGTGTTTTTAAATTAAATGTTTAAGCAGTTTTTGTTGCATTCTTTAAAGTTTGGATTTAAAATAACAATCTGAGGGTTATAAAATTTATATCGCGAAAAAGATCCTAAAAGTTCCTTTAAAATGAAATCTTTTTCGAATCTTTACCTTCATTTACTAATTTTTGGTGAATTTTTAAATATTAATTTTTAGAATTTAATTTATTAAATGCTGATCACGTGGTTCATTTTCTTTTTGTGATACTTTAAATTAATTTTCGTTACATGCATAACAACAAAAAAAAAGCATATTTTTTTCCTCCCTAATGTGGCAGACAATTGGACATTATAAAAAAAATATTAAAACACAGTAAAAGAAATGTTCCTCAAACTGTACTATATTTTTTGTATGTCCTATTAGATTTAATTTGAATATTTTCTTCTACATTATTTTGTCTATAAAAATATCCGTTACGATTTATATAGTATATATATATATATATATATATATATATATATATATATATAAAATATAAAATATTAAAAGCTTGGATTTTTTCTATCGTTAAAAAACATATCATTAAGCTTTATCAACTATTTTTAAATATGAAACTAAAGAATTATCATTATCAGCATCTGGTATATGATTTAATACTAACAAGGGCAAAACATTTAAAAATAAACTTATATAAACAACATAATTCAGATAATAACACATTTTGTGTACTAAATTTTACTAACCTTAAACTTAATTATATTAACTTCAATAGTATATTTGATAAACTTCATGATATGTTTCCTATAAAGAAATAAAAATAAAACGTGCCTTTAAATATACTCTGCCTATGGGTAGACGTATATTTAACTATAATCAGGTATCAAAAAATTTTTCTGAGTCATTAAATTTAACCTTGTGTTTGTCATCTGCCCATTTACAATAGTTATTTAGATACGACACATGGTCATGTAATAACAGGCAATATGGATATTGTGGAAGATGATGCACTGCGAGATTTGATGAATTTAGGAACTAAGTTTAGAATACCTAGTACTAATAATAATAAGAAAATCATTAGTTCCTTAAATGCTGATTTAGATAAATTTATTTACAAAATAGCAATTAATTATTCTGTACCTACTGAAGCTTTCAACCCTTGGAAAATTAATTTACTAAAACTAGTACAAGCTAAATTACCCAATAATAGTAATACATTAATAATCCTTATAAACACTTTAAAGCTGCTATTACAAAATTACAAGATGACTTTATAGTCACTTATGTAGATAAAGCAGCCAACACTATGCTATAATTTGTAAAAAATACTTTGCCATATGTTTAAAAAAACAGTTAGAAACTAGTGATCTTTTTCAGCCATTAAATGAAACTACTAATATATTATTAAGAAAATCATTGCTAAATATAAACTGCTAGGTATTTCTTCTACATTTATCATTTTCCTTATAAACTTTAGTTCCAAATTTCATAAAACACCTATTGCTTTTAGAGCAGTAACCTTTGGTCATAATACTTATGCTACAAAAGCAAGTAAATTATTATTAAAATACCTTAAATTAATCTATAAAAATATAACATCAGGTGTTTGTGGTATAATTGATAATAGCTATAGTCTAATTAGAAAACTACAAACATTAGATAACTGTAAATATATTGTAACTTATGATTTTAAAGATCTATTTAATAATATTGATATAATTGATTTAAATAGAATAATCATAATGTTAGTACAAAATAATATTCAATACTTAAACAACGTAATTAAACTAACTCGTTTTCAATAGGCTCCTAGAATTAGTAACTAAACATAATTACATAGTTCATAATAATAATATATACTTACAGTCCAAAGGTGTACCACAAGGTGGTAATGCTTCAAGTATGCTAGCTAATTTATACTTATATTATTTGAAATTAATAATATAGAAAATAGCAATTACAATATATTTAGATATATAGATGATATAATAGTAATAAATAAAAGTAATAACCCTATAGACTTAAATTTTTACCCTCCTAATTTGGAACTAATTAAAAGTAGCCATGATAATATTAATGTAAACTTTCTAGATATCAATATTAAATTAAGTACTAACAATAAATTAACTTATGACTTATATGACAAAAGATCTGAATATAATTTTAATATTGTTAAATTTCAAAATTATCTAACCTGTTTACATAAATCTGTTTTTAATAACATTATTGTAAATCAGTTAGTTCGTATAAATAGGCTATGTTCTAAGACAATAGGATTAAGCATATTATAGACTTGAAAGCTGTGCTAACTAGTAATAATTACCCAGTTAGTCTATCAAAAACATAATTGGTTGTTTTTGTTTTAATGAATAGTTTGTTCTGTTGCATTAATAAGTTAAACATAAATAGGTTAAAATAAAAGTAATAACTACTAAAAACAAAAATAAAACATAAGAATAATAAAAAATAATTAACTAATAGTAGTAACAATAATAAAACTAAATAAATAATGGAATAATAGTCTTAAATAAGTTACCTTAGTAAGTAAGTAACTAAGTATCCACTACCTCAATGGTTGCAAGTTATGACGTCAGTCATCTTGCGGTTACAAGTTCTTAACTTCCACTCTGATTAGCGCCAGGCTTGGTGTTCTTTGGTTAAGTACTTTAATACAAATTCATTTATTATTCAATTCTTCTGTTAATAATGGATTGTACGGTGTCTGAGTGTGTTTATTTAATAGATCATACTCATCAGAAACAATCCATTGGTTTTTAGACAGTATTGACACCGCTGATGAAGAAATGCTGTCAAAAACCGTATTCATACTTATCTTTACATGTTGGATGTTCCTGGCTACTTGTAGCTTTAGAGCTATTACTGGTTTTCTCTTTCATCTTATTCTTATATATATATATATATATATATATATATATATATATATGTGTAGGACGGCGTCTAGGGGTAAGTAACTTTACGGAAAGAATTATACGAAAGAAATAAAAGATTAATATCTAAACTAACATTTTATTTACTTTTAAACACATAAAGAAAAGACATCACGCTATTTACAATTTACAAAGTTACGAGGAAGGTAAATTAAGGTTTTACTACAGAGCATGGTTCACCTGTGAGATGGGGACTTCGAAATATTCCAATTCGTTAAGCGAATTCGTTAAAAACACGACGCGAGGAAGAAGGCACGACATTACTCGTTCATGTCCGCGGGGGGGTCTGCCAGTGAGCTCCTAATGCTCTCTCCGAAAAGGTGACGTCACGCGCGCGCAAAGCTTTCCTATTGGACGCTTAAGCCCAACGGAATAAAATTCGTTCAGGTCGAAGTCTCCATCTCTCACAAATCAATTTTCTACAAGTTCGGCCAGCCTGGAATCACTGACCTCAGTGATCTGACTTTACATAAAACGATTGGCCTAAAACATCACTAAATAAATGTACATCAAAATTTCCGAAATGATTTAGATGAGAAATAACCATACAATTCGCACAAATGAATTACAATGAGGAAATACAATAAACAAAAATAAAATAAAAACACAGTAAACAATTATGAATAAAAAGAAAAAACGTTTAATCCCTCATCCTGGTGAGTAGGATTTCATTAGATCGGCAGACGAGGAGGTCAATCTAGGACCCTCGTGGTTACCTACTTTCTCTAACTCGTATCTATCTCTAGGCTTTACTTCGATAACTCTATATGGTCCTAAAAATTTAGGCCTTAGCTTCAAGCCTGTTCCAAATTGTGTTCTTCGGATGACTACTAGATCTCCCTGCTGATACTCAGGGGCCCTTCTTGCATTTCTTATCGTAGGTTCTTTTATTCTCAGCCTGGATCTTCTGAATGTTTCTTTTAGCATCTTGTCGTAATTGGTTTCTTGCTCTTGAAATTCTTCCACCATCTCTTCCATTAGCAGATTTTTTAGGTGAAGGTCCTCCTTATTTCTCATGATGACGCCAGTTAATAGTTCAAATGGAGACCATTTAGTACTTCGGTTGGAGGTGCTATTTAGAATTCTTTGCAGTGGGTCTACGAATTTGTACCACTTGGTAGGATCGACGATGGACATCTTGGTCAAAACAGGGATAAGAGTTCGGTGGATTCTCTCCACTTGACCGTTTCCTCGAGGTACGCCAGTGGTGATCTGCAGATGTTGGATGTTCTCTTCGGTACAATAGTCACTAAACACTTTGGAGATGAAAGCAGAACCGCGATCTGTTATTATTCTTTGGGGATTGCCGAAAGTCTTTTGTTGCAATTTCAATTTATCGAGGGCATCTTCTGCGGTGGTAGATCTTACGGGATACAGCCAGGTGAACTTCGTGAAGGCGTCGACTATTGTGAGGATATGTTGGTACCTTTTGTTGGTAGAGGGCATAGGACCAATGAAATCTACGTGATAGGTGCTTAACGGTACATCTTCTTTCGGAATAGGGTATAGGAAACCTTCTTTTTTCCCGCTCTTTCTGTTGGTTAAAATACACGGTACACAGTTAACGATCACGTTTTGCACTTGTCTGCTTAAATTAGGTATGAAAAATTCTCGTTTAACTATTTCCTCTGTTTTTGCAGCTGCGAAGTGTCCTTTCTCATGAGCTAGCTTGATTAGCTCAGTTTGCATATCTCTTGGTACTACCATTAATTCACGGCCATCTACGTATTTGTATAATATTTCGTTTTTAATGAAGAAGTCTGAAGTAGGGTTTGTTTCAATCAGTGATTTAAAATTTTGAGTGTTTTCGTCTCCTTGTTGAGCTCTTTTCAATCTGGCGGTGAGAGTATCGCTTGTAATTATGGCGACGGGGTATCGGCTTAAAGCGTCTACATGTTGCATTCTCTGGCCGGGTCGATGCACAATTTCGTAATCATAATTTTCCAGCAGTAGTGCCCATCTCGCTATACGAGTAACTAAATCTTTTTTGTCCATAGTCTTTTGAAAAGCTGAACAGTCCGTTATGATTTTGAAATGTTGCCCTAGAAGGTAGATTCGAAATTTCTTTAAAGCGGTGACAACAGCAAGAACTTCCAGTTCATAGCTACTGTATTTCTCCTCGGCTGGAGTAGTTTTCTGCGACATGTATTGAACAGGGTGTAATTTTCCGTCATCCGCTTCCTGGAGCAAAACAGCGCCATATCCTTGTTGGCTTGCATCGGTGTGTAGTTCGGTCCTTTTCCCTTGCTGAAAAATGCTTAAAACGGGACTTTCAGTTAATAGTTTCTTGAGCTTTTCGAATGCTTCAATTTGGGCTTGTTCGAATACAAACGGATTGTCTTTTCTTGTTAGATCACTCAGAGGTTTCGCTATTTTAGAGTACGCGGGAATAAATTTTCGAAAGTAGCCGGTTAGTCCTAAAAAACTTTGGATTTGCTTGACCGTTGTTGGCACTGGGAACTTCTTGACGGCTATCGTCTTCGCAATTGATGGGCGTATTGTTCCGTTTTCGACGATGTGACCCAAAAAATTCGACTTTCCTACTTAGGAATCGACATTTCTCAAACTTAATTTCTAAGCCATACTTCGAAGCAACTTCAAACACTTTCTTTAGTTTTTCTAAACCTTCTTCTTCATCTTTTGCCGGAATTACCAAATCGTCCATGTAAATTACTACAATACCTTTTCGCATTAGTTCTCGAAAAATACTGTACACATATCTTTGGAATACGCTGGGACTAGTGCTTAGGCCGAAAGGTACTTTGTTGAACTCGAATTGTCCGTCCGGAACAACGAAGGAGGTGAGATGTTTGCAGTCTTCATTGACATCGACATGGAAAAATCCATTTCTCAAATCTAACGTAGTGTACACCTTGGCTTCTTGGAGTTTATCTAATACGTCTTCTATCAACGGCAATGGAAAACGATCCTTGACTAATTTCCGATTCAACTTTCTGTAGTCCACACACAATCTAGTGGTGCCATCTTTTTTCTTGACTAGCACAATTGGACTCGCATATTCGGATGAGCTTGGTCTTATAATTCCTTGTTCAAGCCATTCGTCGACTTGCTTGTTGACTGCTTGGTTCTCGGTAAAGGATAAACGACGTGCAGGCTGGTAAACCGGTATGTCATCTTTCAAAATAATCCTCATGGACACGTTTGTCGTTTCGGTCTTATTTGGCTTATAGTTGGAGATCAATTCAAACAGTTCTTTTCTTATTCGTGGATTGCTAACATGTTTGATTTCAATTTCGTCTTCAGTTTTCGCTTCGTATACTTGCGTGTGCATAAACCAAGTTTTATCTTCATATTTACGGAACTGAACACTTTCTTTATCGAAGAAGACGGAGGCTTGTTCCAAAATATCTGATCCGATTACTGCCTGAAATTCTAAACACGGCGTAGGTACGATGTGCCACGTGAGGGAATATTCTTTTCCATCCAATTCAATTTTCCGTTGGAACGACCCTTTTGTTTTGACTTCGTACTTCCCTAATCCAGATAACACTACTATGTCTTTCGAGAGTTCTGAGGGTTCGATTATTCCTTCGCACATATCTTCACGAATGAGCGTCGCTGAACTGCCTGTATCGATGAGAGCTTCAAAAGTCTTGTTACCCATGGTTATTTTCTTCGTTTTAACTCTTCCTTGAGATATTCGTGAGCAGACTTGAACCGGAGAGCTTGCAGATTTATTAATGTTTGGGTTTTTGGGTCGCTTTGTACAATCTACGGCATAATGACCTGGTCCTTTGCAGTAGCTACAGATTAGTTGCTTATTTCTTCCGGCGTAAGGAGTTCCGTTCGATTGAAAGTATTTCTTTTCATGCCTATTGTTCCCAATTTGGAAATGTTCAGGTCTTCGAGAATAAGTATCGTTAGATCCTCTGGCTTCATATTTTCCTTTAGCGAATGAGTTGGATGACTTCGGTTTTAATGTTCTTCGGACATCTTCATATTCTTCAAATTTTTTAGCTAGTTCGGAAGGTGAGTTAATAGTAGACCATTCGTCTAGAAAATGTTGCTGAAACTCGTAAGGTGCTTTCTTCTTAATTTGATCGGCTATAATTAACTCTCGTAGTTGATCGAAGGTTTCTATTTCAAACCGGAAGTCCATCCGTCGAAATACGTCTGCAGTTCGTAGTGAAAATCTTGCCATGTTCGCTCATCAGATTTTTGGTGAGATACAAATAGTTGACGAAGTTTTTCCGGAGACAACTTAAATCTTTTCAATAGTAAATTCTTGACGTGGTCGTAATCATTACATTTATCTGCTGGTTCTCTTGCGATCAGATGAGCAACGTCAATGGGTATCAATCCTATCAGTCTCTGTACCCAATCTTTCTTCGGCAAAAATATCAATTCTGCGTGCCGTTCAAATAAGGTGAGGTTCAAGCTGATGTCATCCTTCATATTAAACTTATGGAAAGTTTCGTGAATCAATTTATTCGGCGCTTGGACGTTTTCGGCGTTGTTCGTCGTATTGACACTCTGTTGAGCCTGTATTCGTAATTTCTCGAGTTCATGTTCTCGCTGTTCTCGCTTCTGTTCAATTTCTCTATCTTCTGCTTCTCGGCGTAATTTTTCTTCTTTTTCTTCTGCTTCTCGGCGTACGCGTTCCTCAGCTATGCTATTGATCAGTATTTTGACATCTTCCTCTACGTAATTTGGACTTTTCACGATCAGTTCTTTTATTCGAAGTTTAGTTGAACCCTCTTGGATACTTAACGACAATTCTGAGGAAAGTTCTATCAGGTCTTCCCTTTTCTTAGACAGAAGAAATGCTATTTCGTATAAAAATAAATCGGAGTGGTAACCCAGAGAACAAATTTAATTTAAAACTTAGTTCAATATTTCTTCAAAACTTATTCTCAACGTGAGAAATTTATTTAGTCGCACTTAAAAAAAAAAAAAAAAACTCTTGCTCAACCAGGAAGAAAGATAAAACGTGAACAATTAAATGCAATCTCTTACGATATTCGAATAAAACAAACAAATATTAGAAACTTCTGAAATCCGAAAATGGCACTAAAAACATATGCATAAACAACCTTTCAATTATTCACAATACCCAATTATTCATAAACAACTTTTAAAAAATATATCCCGTTCTGGTTTCAAAAGATCAATAAAAGAACATTATTTGAACTCATGGTTTCACACAAAATGCAAAACATCCTTTCTCAGCATTAGACTAAACAGAAGGAGAAATATAAACACCTGTCGCGACAGTTCGCCTAATGTCTGCGAGCGAGCGGAACTGATTTTTCCATTTCATTACTCAACTGTTAACATCTGATAGCAAACAAACACTCTGAGGGAAAAACTTTAGCTTTTCAATGTTCTATATCGAACAAGGCTGTATACCATAAAAATGGGTTAATTGATATCAGAAAAAGGTTAAATATTTAAATATAGACTATTCTTAATTTATAAACATGGAAGATAAATATTAAAAGAAATTCGACACTTATATATTTCATACAACGTAATTGTAATATCTCTCGAATAATATGACTATGTTAATACAATCAATGTATTGGCGATTGTTCTTTGGCGTTGTTTCCTTGGCTTAATAATAAACCTCACTGACCTGGCGATGACGATTCTCGGCGATTGTTGTGCTGTCCCTCTTTCGCTGGCGGGCTGATTTCTTTGGCGAATCTGTTAGCTGTGGACTTAAAAAATACATTAGAATAGGACGTTGGTCTGTGAGCGAAAACCGAAAAAGGTGAACCCGAAGGAAAAATGCTCTTAGTTAAAAATAAAATTATTTCAATCCGAAAACGGAAGTAAAAGTATAAAATTATTTAAAACGAAACGAAAGTAAAGTAAGGATGTTCCTAGGCAAATGCCTAATATAAGGAAGCAGGTTTTTAATCCGGGCCGGGGCCCAATTTGTAGGACGGCGTCTAGGGGTAAGTAACTTACGGAAAGAATTATACGAAAGAAATAAAAGATTAATATCTAAACTAACATTTTATTACTTTTAAACACATAAAGAAAGACATCACGCTATTTACCAATTTACAAAGTTACGAGGAAGGTAAATTAAGGTTTACTACAGAGCATGGTTCACCCTGTGAGATGGGGACTTCGAATATTCCAATTCGTTAAGCGAATTCGTTAAAAACACGACGCGAGGCAGAAGGCACGACATTACTGTCATGTCCGCGGGGGGGTCTGCCAGTGAGCTCCTAATGCTCTCTCCGAAAAGGTGACGTCACCGCGCGCGCAAAGCTTTCCATTGGACGCTTAAGCCCAACGGAATAAAATTCGTTCAGGTCGAAGTCTCCATCCTCTCACAAATCAATTTTCTACATATATAATAATATATATATAATATATATATATTATATATATATATATATATATATATATATATATATATATATATATATATACATTAATTGTATACATTGACCGTTGTATTTAATTTGAATGTACTCCGTAGCGAAGCAAGGGTATTCAGCTAGTATATAATACATTGATTTATTAACACACATTAAATATACAATCTTCAATATATAAAACAGTTCCCTGACTGACTGACTGACAAATATGTACAGACCAAACAGCTGGACCTAAAGGGCTGAAATTTTGCATGGCGATTCTTCTTATAGTGTAGGGGTGCACTCAGAATGATTTTTGAAAAATTCTTCTTAGATTTTTAAAATTAAATTTTTAAGCTGAGTTTGTACCTTTTTTAGATTTGCATTTAAAATAATAATGTGAGGGTTATAAAATTGATATAACGAGAAAGATCACAAAAATTCCTTTAAAATGAAATCTTTTTCGAATCTTTACCTCCATTTTCTGATTTTTGGTGAATTTTTAAAGATTAATTTTTATAATTTAATTTATTGAATGCTGACCACGTGGTTTCTTTTCTTTTTGTGATACTTTAAATCAATTTTGCGTCACGTGCATAACAACGAAATAAATTAACAAAAAATATTAAAATACGATAAAAGATCAAATTTAACCACTAGACTAATTGAGATGGAAGCTTTATAAGAATTTAATTCAAAATACTATGTTTTATGGATTTAAAATATACAAATTAATTGCATATATTGACCTTTGTATTTAATTTCAATATTTTCTTCTATTTTTTAATATCTTCTATATTTGAATATTTTCATTATTTTGCCTTTAAAAACATCCGTTACGATTTTTTATAAATATATATATTTTTTGCCATTAATCGCTTACATTGACCGTTGTATTTATTATGAATATTTTTTTGGCATTAATTGCATACATTGACCGTTGTGTTTAATTTGAATTCGTTGTATTTAATTTGTAATTCATTTTTCATACGGAAGAATATTTCCTTACTAGTTCAGACCAAATTTATATTTTGTTTAATTTTTGAGTTACTATAAACTGTGTACTAAAACCGTTAATTAAAATTCCTCGAGCTTTCGTGTCTGTGAAATAAACGCTTCATCTTGAAATCAAGTTGTTATAGAGAGATTTTACCTCAATTATACCCGCTCAGCACAAGTCTTTTGAAGACTGTCGCTGATTTCTCCCGAAATGTTGACTCTACCTAAATAAACAAGATTACGGTAAAAAAAAAAAGTATAAATAATATATTTACATTTTTTTAAAAACACTCCTCGATTTTTTTGGAAGTGAAAAAAAATATTCCTACTACCTTGCTTATATATATACTAGCTGAAAACCCGCACTTCGCTACGGAGTACATTGAAATTAAATAAAACGGTCAATGTATGCAATTAATGCCAAAAAACATAAGTATATATATATTTATAATAAATACGACGATCAATGTATACAATTGATGTAAAAAAAAACATTTATAAAAAAATCGTAAGGGATATTTTTATAGACAAAATAATGTGCAATCGTCTGCCGCATTTAGCAAGAAAAAAATATTTTTTGTCTATTTAGTTGTTACGCACGTGACGATAAATTTATTGAAAGTACCAGAAAAAGAAATCACGTGATCAGAATTTAATAAATTAAATTCTAAAAAATTAATCTTTAGAAATTCACCAAAAATCAGAAAAGGGAGGTAAAGATTCGAAAAAGATCTCATTTTGAAGGAATTTTTATGATCTTTCTCGTGATATAAATTTTATACCCCTCAAATTATTATTTTAAATGCAAACTTTAAAAAAAAGTTACTAAAACAGCTTAAAAATTTAATTTTAAAAAATCTAAAAAGAATTTTTCAAAAATCCCTCATAGTGCACCCCTACACTATAGCCCTTTGGGTCCAGCGGTTTAGTCTGTGCGTTGTATGTCAGTCAGTGAGTCAGTTACGGAACTGTTTTATGTATATAGATATATACACTCACTTCCAAAAGTTAAGCACGGATCCATAAAATGCGCAAAAATGGACAAGTACTGCTTTGATTAACATGAAATGCTGCAAGTAAGTAGATCTATGCTTATTCATGAAACAAAACAAAGAATTACATACAGAGGAAAAAAAATATTGAATTTTCATAAATTAGAAGATGACGTCATATTTGTGTCATTCACAAAATGACGTTTAAATGCAAAATAAACAACGATAACCGTTCCCAATGCCGGCTTCTTATACGACTGCCAGTTTTGCATATTTCTCGACGCGAAACCGTGATTGGCTGTTACCTAAGATATTTGCATACTTCCTTCTACCTTTGCAGCAAATTTCAGCTTCTTTAATTCAGATTGGCTTATGAAAATTAACATTTTCCTCTCCGTGCTTAACTTTTGGAAGTGAGTGTATATATACAGTAGACGCTCGTTAATTCGAACTCGGTTAATTCGAACTTTCGGTTAATTCTAACTGATCTAAAGGCCCCAAAAAACTTGTATTGGAGTTAATGTTAAAAATATCTCATTAATTCGAACTAAATTTTTATCACTTCGGTTAATTCGAACTAAAAATTTGACAAAAAAATTATTTTTCCTCGTTTAATGGAGAAAATACACACTGTATTTATTATTTTGTGTGTCAAAATTTCTTTTTTGTGTAAAGAGGCTCATGCCTGCATTCCTAGACTATTGCATGTCTGCTAAACGCTAGTAGCTGTTGTCTTTCTTATTAGTGCTAAACGGAAAAAGCAATTTTCCTTTATTTGGATCGATTTTCTTAGAATTTCAGAAAAACTAGTCTTTACTACAGATTCTAGGGAGCTGCGTCAGTTATAACTGCATTGCAGAAAATCTAATGTGGTCTAGTTTTTCTTCCTGATTGTTTGGTGTGAACGTGTAAAAATTCAGGATGTCTACAAGTGGAAAGTACAAAACCCTAACTTTGGAGACAAAGGTAGAAATTTTAAGGAAAGTAGAGAATGGCGAATGTAAAACAAAGTTAGCAGCTGATTATAGAATTAAAAAAATGCCTTGTCAACTAATTTGAAAAACAAGGAGTCAATGTTAGATTCATGGGAAAAATCAAAATTTGCTAGAGGAAGGAAACGCATGGGAAATGCGTCCCAAGAAGTTCTAGAAAAAGCTCTACTGCTATGGTTCCAGGATGTTAGATCTCGAAATTTTCCGATAAATGGACCCCTAGTGCTGATGAAGGCTGATGAATTGGCAATTCGAATGGGTATTGAAGATTTTAAATGCAGTGATGGATAGCTTTCTCGATTTATGTCAAGGCACAATATTTCTTATCAACTGTATGTGGCCAAAGCTCTGATGTAATCGAAGACGTATGCACTAATCTCGGTAGGAAACTGCCAGGGCTTTTCTCTACTTACCTGCCGAAAGATATTTTTAATGCGGCCATAATAGACAAAGCCATAATGGACTCTATTAAAACTCTGAAAGCATTTATTCAGAGGGAACCTTCCTCTGAAAATGAATTGAAATGTTTACTTCAAATCGAGAAGCTGGCTGAACAATGTAGGCATCATAAACAGAACCAAACATCCATTTTACAGTTTTTCCCCAAAGTGTAATTCATATTTTTTATAAAAGTTTATTTTATACTGCATATCTTCTGCTTCATTTTATGATTAAGGTAAGTCTGTATTGCTTTTTAATATGTTTAACTTTAGATAACATAGTATAATATATTTTCTAGGGTTATACATACTAGGAGAGTTTCTTCTTCAGCGATACACATTTAAAGTTATAAATTTTCTCTTAACATAGGATAATTCGAACTTCGGATAATTCGAACTTTTTTCTGGGAACCTTTGAGTTCGAATTAACGAACGTTCACTATATATATATATATGTGTGTGTGTGTGTGTGTGTATACAGGTAGCCCTCCTACAGCACGGTTTCTTACAACACGGTTTCGCTCTAACACGATAGGATAAATTGCGGGAACCTTCGTATAACACTGCAACCTGTAACACGGTTTCGCTGTACCACGAAAAAAAATTGAGAAAATCTTTCTACAACACTGTTCATATACAGCACTACATAACATGATTTTTGTTTAACACATTATAAAACTAAAGTACCTTAAATTAATGACGGGTAGGAAGAATGAACTGTAGTGGTTTTACATGAAAATGTATAAACAAATTATAAGTTACTAGCCGGGCGAAGCCCGGCTATGCTCGGGCCCCACAAAAGAAAAAAAAAGGACCCTTTTCAGTGCCATACAAATGTATTAAATTCCCGTCAATTTTCATTCCCGTCGCTGCCGACAGATGGCGGCACCATACTGCTTGGAGTGGACTGCTTCTCCGGTGGAGTGCTTTTTTAGAATTAAAATATGTTTAAAACTATGAAAATAACAGAATAACTGTAAACAGAAAAAGTTATCAGTTTTCAAAGCTCTTTCCAAATATGTACTTTCATGAGATTTATGTACTTTCATGAGAAAAATAATACACCGATTTTCGACTAAAACAAAATGGCCGCCAAAATCGCAGTCTCAGGATGAGTGAGACCCGGAGACGTGATGCTCACGTGACTCGACAAAACCCACGACAAATACGTCTGTTACTTTATTTATATAGGCAGATTCATTTATAACTCTATTCCGATGTCATAGCGGAAAGCGTCATGCACAAACTTATTACATAAGAAGAGCATTACATTGAATTTTAGACGTAACCGATTCGAAATCAATTAATGTAATGGAAACTTGGAAGCAATTTTCAATTAAGCACGTCATCGACATCATATCGTTGCCTCTGAAAGAATTAAAATCATCGACGTTAAATGCATGTTGGAAGAAGATATGGCAATCTTCAGTTGAAATAGAATCGTCAGAAAAATGAAATTGGTGGCATATTAGAACTTGTTAAATCAATCGGAGGCGAAAGTTTTGTGGAAATGGCTATTGAGGGCGCTCAAGATTTATTACTGGAAGAAAAAGTTGACGAAGCGGATTTGATGGAAATGGCATCCGAAGCTGTAAATCAAATCGATTCTGAGGACAATAGCACTGATGAAGATTGTGAATTTAATAATTTAAAACTAAAAAAATTACAAGAAGGCCTAAGCTTAGCTGAAAATCTTGAATAATTTTTAGAGCCGAAAATTAAAAAAGGGAGGTGCAAAATTGTCTATCTCCTTACCGTGAAGCTACAACGACCTTGTAAGAACCAGCAAATGAACCAAAATTACAGATTTTTTAAAGAGGATAGAAGGTGCTAAAAATCTCAATGAAGAAAAAGATTCTGAAAGTGAAGTGGATATCGTTCAACCGAAAAAACATTCTCGTTTGATTGTACTGAGCAGTGATGAGGAAGAAATTTATTAAATTAAGGTCGCATTAAATGAAAATAATATTTTTTGTTTCTTTCCGTTTCACTTTAACATACATTTATATCTTCTTCTATATTAATAAAGAGACAAGTGGAAGTCGAGATCACGTGACCGTAACGCGACCGGGCGGACCTATCCTCGAAAAAAAATGGCCGACAAATATACAGGAATCGGTGCATTTTTTTTTTCTCATGAAAGTACATAAATGTTACATATTTGGAAAGAGCTTCGAAAACTGATAATTTTTTCTGCGTACACTTATTCTGTTAATTCAATAGTTTTAGGGATATTTGGATTCTAATGAAGCGTCATCGCTCTTTGACGGTGTAAACAAAGGGTGAATCATTCACAGCGTGATTCTCACTAAAAAATGAATCACTGAAATGAAATGTGTCACCGTGTCTTTTTATTTGAAAAACTAAATATTCAACTTGTTTAATAATAAAAAATACTTTATTGAAACTAAATAGATATCTACTGATTTTTGGTGGATTTACTGATTTTTGTGTGAAATGATTACATTCGGTATTTTTTTCGTTTCTACATTTCTTGACAAATCTGGTTGAAACTTCGTATACTTATGTTTTGAAGCCTGGAGATAATTTCTAATATTAGT
>OU015503.1:98663556-98712550 GCA_907164885.2 Dolomedes plantarius | reverse complement strand
GATCATAATAAAAAAAAAAATCTTAAATCCAATTTTCCGGATTTTTATGGTAAGCCACTGAATAAAAATTAGATCAAATGTAAATGTTTGTATAGTATATATAATAACAATATTTAGTAGTATAGTATCAAATGTAAATACATTAGAACCCTGTTATAGCGAACCTGGCACATAACGAACTCACGGATATAACGAACGAAAATTTTGGTCCGCCGTTTATCTATTGCATTTAATGCTAATTTATCCTTTTATAGCGAGCCTCCGAAATCTTAAGAATCGGCTATAACAAATCCTTTTTTCAGTCGACTATTGAATTTTTTGTTAATATTTTAAAACTTTTTAAGAAAGTTGAAGACACAGCGAATGTTGAAGAAGAAGATAATGAATATTTACCTATCGCGATGTGGATAGAAAAGAACAAATTTCATCATTCTCAGATTGTGACATGCAATTGTTGGCAACGCGATGATGAAGTCATTGCATGTGAAAATCCGACTGATGAAGATATGGTGGAAGAAATCAAAATGAATCATTCTGAAATCGAAGATTCTGCATCTGATGCTGATGAAGAGGAGCACATAAATGACGAAATCCCCACCATCTCGGATGCTACAGTAGCGATGAGTGAAATTAATAAGTTTTTGTCTACACAAACACTGGAAGAAAGAGTGTTGGGATCATTTGATGTACTGTACAAAGAAATTCATAAAATGTTTTTGAAATCGGAATCACGTCAGCAGAAGATTACCGATTACAGTGGAACCCTGTTATAACGAACTCATGGATATAACGGACGAAAATTTTGGTCCCGCCGTTTACCTATTGTGAGTAATTTAATTAGTATTGTGTCAGTTTAATGTAATCGGTTTTAGTCGATTTAATTCATTAATGATCATTTTTAATAGATTATATCATTTTGTAATACATTTTTATTGAATAAATTGCAAGTAATGAGTTATACATTTTGTGAACTCTATCATTTTTCTTAACGGTTCGGATGTAGCGAACCACCGGATAAAGCGAACAAAACCTTTGGTCCCTTGAAGTTCGTAATAACGGGTGTTCGACTGTATTTCTGTATGAAAACAATGAGCAACAATTAAAGGTAAAATTAATTTATTTCCATTTGTCTTTATTTTTAGTTAATTTATTTATTACTAGCGGCCCGTCCCGACTTTGTCAGGGTTGAACAAAATATTATACCAATAAATTTCCAGTTGATAGCCAATAAATTGTAAATCTGTTTTTACCTTAAAAATAACCTTAATAATACCTTAAATTAATATTACGTAAGTTAATAATTAAAGTTAATTTTTTAAAAGAAAAATGCGTGCCAGATAACGGCTAGATTCGAACCGCTAACGTCAGAACAGAAGCCCATCGCGATAGCACCACGCTAAGGATCGTTGGAGTCTTCGACACAAAAAGCGGTAGAGGACAGTAGCGGTAACAATGGAGATTGTTAGGATTAAGCCCCTAACTTTATTTCTACTGATCAGATATACATAATATATAGCCTATGTCCATCTGGAATAATGTACCTTTCAAACAGTGAAAGAATTTTTCAAATAGGGGCAGTGATTCTGGAGATTACCCTCCACGTACAAAATCGCTCTCTCTTTATATATAAGTATAGATTGTGTCAGTTTATTGTAATCGATCTTTGTCAATTTAATTCATTAATGATCATTTTAAATAGATTTTATCATTTTTTAATACATCATTATTGAATACTCATAGCAACTAATGAGTTATACATTTTGTGAACTCATAACATATTTCTTATCGATTCGGATATAGCGAACAAAACCTTTGGTCCCTTGAAGTCCGTTATAACGGGGTTCGACTGTATATAGTATATTAATATATAGTATTGTATCAAATGTAAATGTCTGGGAAATATCTATATATATAAAACAGTTCCGTAACTGACTCATTCATTCACTGATTGACTGACTGACTGACTGACTGACATACAACGCACAGACCAAACCGCTGGACCTAAAGGGCTGAAATTTTGCATGGCGATTCTTCTAATAGTGTAGGGGTGCACTAAGAAAGATTTTTCAAAAATTCTTCTTAGATTTTTTTAAATTAAATTTTTAAGCTGTTTTTTAAACTTTTTTTACGTTTGCATTTAAAATAATACATTGAGGGTTATAAAATTTATATCACGAGAAAGATCATAAAAATTCCTTCAAAATGAAATTTTTTTCGAATTTTTATCTCTATTTCCTGATTTTTGGTGAATTTTTAAAGATTCATTTTTAGAATTTAATTTATTAAATGCTGATCACGTGATTTCTTTTTCGGGTACTTTCAATAAATTTATCGTCACGTGCATAACAACTAAATAGACAAAAATGATATTCTTTTCTCTTTCTAATGCAGCAGACGATTGGATATTATCCAAAAAAATGCATATCCCTTACGATTTTTTTATAAATATATATATATATATATAGATAGATAGATATATATTTTACATCAATTGTATACATTGATCATCGCATTTATTATAAATATATATATTTTTTGGCATAAATTGCATACGTTGACCGTTGTATTTAATTTGAATGTACTCCGTAGCGAAGCGCGGGTTTTCAGCTAGTATGCAGATAATTCGCAGACTATGCATGGTGAATATTTTGCTGAACTCAATTACATATAAAGGATTGCATTTTCTCTCTTTTTCGACGTAAACAGTTTATTTAGAAAAAAAAAAATCCAGAGTGAAACTTTTCAATTTCATTTAAAAACCATTTATTGGATTTTACTGCATTTCCAATGTGTTTGTGATAATGCAGATAAAGTATAATATTACTCTAAAGCCACGTCTAACTTAAATAGATAACAAACAAAGTGTGAAATTACTGAAACGAAATTCACCGCAGATGAAAGTTTTCCGTTTCATCACTCCCCACTGTCAAGAATGACATAACGCTTTATTTTTCGAATTAATCAAAGCAAAGATAAACAGAACTTCACAGAGATAATCAACAATTTCATGAACTTGAAACAATCCGAATTCTCTCTCATTCACTCCCCTCGCAAATCCACTTTGCATTCCCCCTTTATCTCGCTCGTCTCGTGGACTTGGGCCAAGTTCTTTTCCACCATAAATTGGCAGCAACTGCGACACCGATCTGACCCACTTTCATACCCATGAATACAAATGCGCGCATTTTCAGACAAACAAAAAAATATATATTTTCCACAGAGAATAACAACAATAATAACACTAAAAATCTAAGAAGTGGAGGGGAGAAGTTTCTTTTCAAGGAAGTTTTAATGGGGGGGGCTTTCGAAAGTATTTTTTATGACCTATCAGTAAAAAGACATATTAAAGAACTGACAGCGTGTTAGTTATGAAGAAACTACGGTTGCAGTGGAAAATTAAATATAAATAAATAAAAATAAAATAAAAACTTTTGTAAAAGAGCAGACGATTAGAAATAAAAATAAAGTTAAAAGCGAAGACGATTGTGAATTGCACTTCAAATGTGTACATTATTGGAACTAGAAAATTTTGGCAGATAAAATTAAAACTTTTTTTTTAAAAGCAGGCGATTATGAATGACACTTCAAATGCGTATTTTATTGGAACTAGAAAATTTTGGCAGACAGTTTTAAAGGGCATCCTCACAATAATATGCATTGTGTATAAAAATAATTTCAACATTACTGTAATAAAGAAAAGAAAAAAGGGTTAGGATTAATAAGTTAGAATGCTTGGAAATGGAATGAAAGAAAAAAAAATATATATATATTAATAGTAGCTGAATACCCGCACTTCGCTACGGAGTACATTCAAATTAAATACAACGGTCAATGTATGCAATTAATGGCAAAAAAAATATATATATAATAAATTCAACGGTCAATGTATACAATTAATGCCAATAAAAAAAAAATATATATATAAAATAATCACAACGGATGTTTTTATAGACAAAATAATGTAGAAGGAAATATTCAAATTAAATCTAATAGAACATACTAAAGAATATAGTACAGTTATACTACAATTCGAGGAACATTTCTTTTACTGTGTTTTAATACTTTTTTGGATAATGTCCAATCGTCTGCCGCATTAGCAAGAAAAAAAAAATAATCTATTTATTTCGTTGTTATGCACGTGACACAAAATTAGCTTAAAGTATCACAAAAAGAAAAGAAACCACGTGATCACCATTTAATAAATTAAATTCTAAAAATTAATCTTTAAAAATTCACCAAAAATCAGAAAATGGAGGTAAAAATTCGAAAATATTTCATTTTAAAGGAATTTTTATGATCTTTCTCGTGATATAAATTTTATAACCCTCAAATTATTATTTTAAATTGAAACTTAAAAAAAGTTACTAAAATAGCTTAAGAATTTAATTTTAAAAAATCTAAGAAGAATTTTTCAAAAATCTTTCTTAATGCACCCCTACACTATAAGAAGAATCGCCATGCAAGATTTCAGCCCTTTAGGTCCAGCGGTTTGGCCTGTGCGTTGTCTGTCAGTCAGTCAGTCAGTTACGGAACTGTTTTATAAGATTAAAATTTTTTTTTTCAAAGCAGACGATCTGGAAATAACTTGTAAACGGTTATTGAATAGGAAATCTTGGCCAAAAACTGTCAAAACTTATTTTAAAGTGTTTCTCTATTATAGAGCGTATTATCTAAAATTATGGCAACAGTAATATTACGTTCGGAATCGAATTTCCAATAAAATATGCCAAAATTCGGGAATCACTTTTCAAGATTACCCACCCAACGCACACGCGCGCACGTACACATTTGTGATTTTTAGTCTTTTAACGTATGATTACGTTCCTCCATAACGGTCCTCCGGAAAGCAAAATTTCAGACGCTAAAACCGTCCGTCCGTGTCTCGCGAGTTATAATTTTGGCAGCGCGCCAAACCCAGTCTGTATCACTTGGACAAGCAGTAAACAGTTGAACAGAAAAGTATTAAAATGCGTCAAAATTTTGACATACATATAACTATATATATACATACGTACATATATATATATATATATATATATATATATATATATATATATATATATATATATATATATATATATATATTTATAATACATATATACATAACACATACATACATATATGCATACAAAAGAGGTAAGCAACGATAAGTAATCCTACGTTAATAATCCGCGGTAGTTTTGTGAGATTACCTGAATTTTTATTTTTATTTTTTTATTTTAGTGGGTTCAAAAAGATTTCAAAACATAACCGCACCCTTTTTACAACAGGTGTTTTTTTTATTTATTTATTTCGCTTTATTTTTTTCCTGCGCATTTTGCAATCATTTGCCTTTGATAAAAGTTAATCTTATTTATAAAACTGACACATCTAGTCTTTGAATGTTCTAGATAAGCATCTGAGCCCTTTTTTTTATGATAGTAAATCTGTAACATTTATGATATACTTTCGTTCCAAAAGAACACGAGAAAGTATCAACACTCTTCCCGTGCTTGATTTAGATCTATACGCTTTCGGTTAAAAAAAAAAAAAATCATAGCTGATCGCTTATTTATGAGCATGAATTGCAAGTCGAAAGTCGTTTGCAGCTATCGGCGACTTTAAAAACTAACCCCACTATTTCTGCACCGACGTAGTGTAGGTCACAAGGGTCGCGATATTTCTAATTCTAGGGCAACCATATTTGGATGCAGGGACCAAACGTCCTCTTTCGAAAATGATTGTTTATCTTACTTATTTTATCTCCCTGCTTCTTTCCCCTGAAGAAATCACGAATTTAAATGGAGGAAACATATCGGCAGACGATTTGTTGAACTCAGAGCCCTTTCATAAGAACTTACTAGCTGAAAACCCGCGCTTCGCTACGGAGTACATTCAAATTAAATACAACGGTCAACGTATGCAATTTATGCCGAAAAATAAATATATATATTTATAATAAATGCGATGATCAATGTATACAATTGATGTAAAATATATATCTATCTATATATATATATTTATAAAAAAATCGTAAGGGATATGCATTTTTTTGGATAATATCCAATCGTCTGCTGCATTAGAAAGAGAAAAAAATTTTTTTTTTGTCTATTTAGTTGTTACGCACGTGACGATAAATTTATTGAAAGTACACGAAAAAGAAATCACGTGATCAGCATTTAATAAATTAAATTCTAAAAATGAATCTTTAAAAATTCACCAAAAATCAGGAAATGGAGGTAAAAATTCGAAAAAAATTTCACTTTGAAGGAATTTTTATGATCTTTCTCGTGATATAAATTTTATAAGCCTCAAATTATTATTTTAAATGCAAACATAAAAAAAGTTACAAAAACAGCTTAAAAATTTAATTTAAAAAAATCTAAGAAGAATTTTTCAAAAATCTTTCTTAGTGCACCCCTACACTATAAGAAGTATCGCCATGCAAAATTTCAGCCCTTTAGGTCCAGCGGTTTGGTCTGTGCGCTGTATGTCAGTCAGTCAGTCAGTCAGTCAGTGAATGAGTCAGTTACGGAACTGTTTTATATATATAGATGTGAATATTAAATAAAAATTTTAGAGATAAAAATTATAGAGAAAATTTAATAAAAATTATAGAGATTATTAATAAAAATTATAGAGATTTTAGACTTAAAAGCAAATTTCAATGCATTTCGATTTGTTAAAACGAAAGAGGAATCCTCTAACTATCAACCCAGGGCCCGATTTTGAACGCTGGGGGCCCCTGGGCAGATGCTATTTGGGGGCCCCCCCTTACGGACATTTATAAAAATACATACTATTAGAAGTACTAGGTGCGTACAACAAGGTGGTTTTGGGGCCCCCTAGCATCAGGGGGCCCTGGGCAAAGTCCCGATTTGCCCATGCGATAAAAAGGCCCTGTATCAACCTATACAAACATGTCACAAGCGATCACTAATGCCTTTAATATATATAGGATGGAATGATTTTGATACAAAAAAAAGGTTATTTTTATTTATTTGATCTTGTGTTCTATTTTAGAAGTGCATCAGACTTTACGTGCAAATTGCCAGCTGAATAGAAATGGCGAAATGGCATCATATATATTCAGGTCAAAATAATACATTTTAAAATGACCAAGTACTTAAGTGTAAATTAAATTAATTAAAAAAACTTATTTCGCCAAATTTTTCTATTAGTTTGTTGTATTATCTTTAGCTTCTAAAACAACCTTAGGGGAATCGAAGGGATTTTTCTGTTTTCTTCTGTTTTGTTCTACTTATGCCGTATTACTAACTTCAAATGTTGTTTTAAAGAAACAATTTCGTTTTTTGTATTTTAGACTGTTAATCTTCCTGAATATCAAAAATGGCCTGAAAAAAATTGTCCAAACGATTTCTGCTATACTCACAAAATCACCAACAAAATAGCTACCTCTTCAAACTGGGATATTTAAGTGCTGATTTTTGACGAAGAAATAAACAAAAAAACAAAAAAATTCTTCAAACAAAATTACGACATAATGTATTTTTTTAAGCAGAAATGTACGAATTTTATCATTAAATAATCTGTTAATTACGCAATTTCAGCGTATCAAATTACCGTACACATTTTTTGTGGTAATTCCGACTTCCACATAGTATAATTTTTTTTTTATATAAAAAGAAACAAATTGCTACAAATTTCATGAATGATATTCTAAAATGAAGTATTAAATATTTTAAACAATAAAAATTATAGAATTTTAACAGTTTCGTTGAAATAAATGTCAGACGATATAAAAGCATGGTTCTGGAAATTACAGACGATATCATTCGAGATTTTCAAATTGTTTGATAAAAGAGCAATCACGTTGACTATCACGTGGTTTTTTTCTAAGCTATGCTATTTAAATGAATATCTCTCAGGGGTAAAAATGACTGCAGTCGAAATGTTTAAAAAGCAGTTAAATAAGTTTTTTTTAAATTTTTTTTTATTTTTTAAATTCACCTCTCTTAATCGTCACAGCAGTGAATTTCCATTTAACCTTTTCCTTACGGGTGGGATAGCATGTATCCCAAGAATACGGACCCAAGAATGAATAATATATATATATATATATATATATATATATATATATATATATATATATATATATATATATATATGTATATATATATATATATATGTATATATATGTACATATGTATATGTACATATATATACATATATATATATATATACATATACATATATATATATATATATATATATATATATATATATATATATATATATATATATATATATATATATATATATATATATATGACAGGCGTGAGGTTTGCATTAGCAGTCATCATGTTAATACTGGTGGCGAGTGGTAAGTAGTCTAAATCCAATAAATAAACATAGTTCTAGCTCAATCCAATTTATTTCACCTTCCAGCAACCACTGATCCAAGTAGCGCATATTTGAGCTCTCGCCATTTTCAAATTAGGGACCCAGCTGACACGCGTCCACTAGCAATGAATTAAATCCCGCCGTCTGATTACACGCTATTGTTTTTCTCCATCCAAAGCCACCGCGCATGCCTACATGGTCTCTGTGACCCATACACCGGCGATGAACCATGGGTGGAGCTACAGATGTCAATCAATCCAAAGGGAAATTCCCCGATATCTCTCGATGTATTTCGAACCAAGATATGAGAATAGTGGCGAATTACGCCACGACAATAAATTAATTACTAAGCCCCCTTTAAATTTAGAATAATTATTTCGTTCCCGCTTAAGTCCGACAACTTTCCCCCCCCCCCCTGAAGGCGTGCACACAAAGAGTAGCTAATTCCCTGTGGCAACAACCCCTACGATAAAAAACATTACATCAGTAGACTGGAAAACATGCTGAGTAGGGACGTCTCTCTACACAACAGGTTCCAGTGAAAACCCCCTTAATTAAAAATCAACCGTTCCCTTAACAACCCCTGGATTGATTCTTTCTGTTCTGTAAGACTTGGAGCAGTGGTTTAAAAATACACAGTTTACAATTTTTCAAGTTACACAAAAATTCTTGAGTTGTACAATTTTATATCACTGATGATTTAAGGCAAAAAGGAAAATATTACAGCATTATCTCAAAATATATCACTATAAATTCAAAATATCACTTTAATTATACCAATATATAATCTCAATAGGACATCACCTGAAAAACAATGTCACTTCAAAAACTCACCTAGGAACAAATTAATTGAAAATCACAAAATAACTATTACCCATTAACGTGGAATGTTAGTAGCATTTTACAATCTAAAGTCCAGGCTTGAATACTTTCATCAGCCTCGTTGAGTGGTAATGTAATCAACAGTCTTGTATGCTGTCCACTCATCTTATAATTTTATAACAGTTCCAGTTTAAAATTCTACAAGTATGACTTTATTTACACAGATTATGGTAATGTGAAAATGGAGGTACATGAAAAAAATATTTAAATATATGAAAGACAAAACTAAATGCGGTCGACCGGCTTGTTTGGAGGCCTCCTTGACATGGTTGACCCTGTAAAATACTCAGAGACACAACATATTAATAATTGAAAAAAAATATAAATATTGATCAATTTCCCATGGGATTATTTTTCTCGTATCTTGTACTTGCCGAACGACACAAATGTATTTTGACATCAATTACAATACAGTTTATCTTTTTATAGCTCTGTTATACCTTCGACTTACTTATGAAATACAAACATATGAAATTACACATGAAATTCAAAATTCTCTACATATTATTTACACTTCAAAATTTTTCCATAACACAAAATCTGATTCAAATTTATCACAATTCAAAGTTATCAAACATTTTATAATTTACACTTCATTCACCTTAATATTTCACAATGATAGATTCATTATGTAAAACAATTCACTTTTGGTACTGGTGTACCATTCCTTCATCTGTGTACATTCTGTTTAATTCAAGGTGTATGTTTTTTGTTTGTGTGTGTTTGTGTAGTTGAGTGAACAAGTGCATGGTTGGGTCAGAGGAGAGCAGGTTCAACAATTTCCCACCGTCTTAACCACAACCGACAACTCTAAACAAAATTCAGAGTGAAAAATTGGTGCGTATAGTGCACGACACTGAAACTCTAGGTTGGGAAAGGCTCAAAAGAGATCAGTACACAACGTTTAACCACATAAGTGGGAGTCAAGAGGGTGTTAGGCACCCAACATATAAAATCAATTAAGAGATGGATCTCTGGGATAGGCAATTTGGTCATATTCGGGAAAATGTAGATACAGCTCCACACATTAATGTAACAAAACATTGCAAAGATGGTAACAAAATTTTCAAAATAATTTAGGTTTAGCCAAAGTTCTTTCATAAGTTATTAAATTTCAATTCAAAAATACATAATTATTAACATCCAATAAATTCAATACAAATCATCTTCTAGTTTACTTTCACAATATTACTTCATCAGTTCCAATGTTATTATTTTATTTACTCATTAACAATCATAACTTTATAATTTCAATTTTTTACTTGTAACTCGTATCAACATTTTATCTTAATTTCCCCCCCCCTCCCCAAAATTGTGGATGAAACAACATTATTGTAATTTAAACTCACTATATGGATGAAAATGCCTTAATCTAGTTGAGTGCACAATTTCACTCTTTTTTCCAGTGTATTGGTTTGGTTTATCAATTTCGAAATTAACATTAGAAATCTGGCTTAAAATTTTATAAGGGCCTGAATAGGGTGGATCTAATTTTCTTGAATTTGGGTATTTGAATTCTTCGTACATCACTAAGTCACCAATTTTGAAGTTTGACTGTATAAAATTTCTATCATATCTTTGTTTATTAATTTTATGGTGCTGAATTGTTCTTTGCACTGCAATCTTTCTTGCTTCTTCAACTGGCGGATAATGTAATGAAGTTATTTTAGGTAATGGTGAGTTATATGGCAAATTTCCAAATAGGAGGTAATTCGGGGAAAATCCAGTTACTCTATGGGGTTGATTATTATATTCGGAAGTCACTTGTTCTAAAATTTTTGTCCATGGAATTTTTTTCGAAGAAGTATTAACTTTACACCTTAATTTGGATACAATCGTTTGATTACATCTCTCATTTTTGCCATTACACTGGGGTCTGTGGGCTGAGGTAAGTAGTTGTCTCGTATTGTGGTGTTTTAGGAATTTCTTAAACCTTGAGGAAGTAAATGCAGCATTTCTGTCACTTAATATTTGTTTCGGAACTTTAATTTTGAAAATTTGTTTTAAACAGTTTGTGTATGTCTCACTTGTCACACTTTTTGAAGGAAAAGTCCAAATATATCTTGTTGCATGATCAATCACCAGATGAAGATATTTTTTTGTCGAATTATAATAGTTAAAACCTCCAACTGTATCAACTGAGATTAGGTCAAATGGTTCATAAGCAATTGACACTTGTTCCATCAGTCCATACTTTCTCTGAGTCGATTTCTTGTTTTTCTGACTTGTTTCACAACAACGAACAAAATTTGAAATGTCTAATATTATGTCTTGCCAATAGTAAATAGGGGAAATTAATTGTAACATCTTTCTCACACCTGGGTGGCCAAATTTTTCATGTGCAGCGGTTATTAATTTTAGTCTTAATGATGGCGGGACTACAATTTTGATTAGATTTTTCTTTTTTACTGTTAGAACTCCACTATATTTTTTGTACTTTACATTATTAACATTATCGTTTAATTGTGCCTGAATAATTTCATCTGTGGTTAGAAAATAAGAATATTGTGATACAAAGTGGCTTATTGGGTTCCTTGATAGCATATCAGCTTCATAATTATATTTACCTTTAATGTGCACTATTTCATAATCATACATGGAAAGTTTTAAAGACCATCTAAACAGTCGTCCAGTTAAATGTTTAATATTTTTGAGCCATTGTAAGGCTGAATGATCCGAATGTATTGTGAATTTTTTCCCATGTAAGTAACAATGGAAACGGTCAATAGAATCAACAATCGCCAAGCATTCAAGCTCAGTGACAGCATAGTTTCTTTCGTGTTTTTTCAGTTGTCTTGAGTGAAAAGCTATTGGGTGTAGTTGGCCATTAGGGTGCTTTTGCTTTAGGACAGCAGCAACTGCTTCTTGACTTGCGTCGACAAAAAGGTGGCATGGGTAATTTGGGTTAAAAAGGGTTAAAATCGGTTTTGATATGAGTTCACCTTTTAGTCTTTGGTAGGAATTTTGACATTCTTGGGACCAATCCCATTTTACATCCTTTCTAAGTAATTTGTTTAATGGAAGTCTCAATTTTGCATAGTCTTGTATAAACTTCTGATAGACATTTATGGATCCCAAAAATCTCTGCAATTCTTTAACATTTTTGGGTGGTAGTAATTTTTTTATTGTTTCAATGTTTACATTATGAGGTGAATATTGTCCTTTAGAAATCTCATATCCTAAAAATTTTATTTCTTTCTTAGCAAATTGGCATTTTGATTGGTTTAATTTGATATTTTCCTTTTCACAAATTTTAAAAATTTCTTCTAAATGTTTCATATGTTCATTAAAGGTTTGTGAAAATATTATTATATCATCAAAATAGTTCAAAGCATAATTGATTTGGTATTTATTTAGAATTTGCCTAATTGCTCTCTGGAAGACACTTGGTGCATTTTTCCTACCAAACGGTAGTCTTGTCCATTCGTAAAGTCCAAAGTTTGTTGTGAATGCCAATTTTTCAGTGTCACGGTCATGTATTTCTATGTGCCAATACCCTGAAGTTAGATCTAATGTTGAAAAAAATTTGGCATGGGTTAGTTGATCTAATAAGTCATCAATTCGTGGAATAGGTTCAGAATCAGTTTTAGTAATTTCATTTAATTTTCTGTAGTCTATGCATAACCTAGTTTTTCCTTGGCCTTTTTTCATTGCTAATGTTACTGGGACGCTAAATGGAGAATGTGAGGGCTTTATAAAACCTGCTTTTAACAATTCGTCTATTTGTTTTTTTATTTCAGCATTTTCAGTTTGAGATGTGCGATATGGTCGTTGTGCAATTGGGAGCTCTGAAGTTAAGTGTATTTTTTGGGGTTCTAATTTTATTTTTCCAACGTCATATTTATTTTTTGAAAAGATATGGTCGAAAGTTTCTAGAATGTTTTCTAAATGGGGCCAGTCCTCGGGTATTTGCTCTGGTGCTTGGAAGTCCAAAGCATCACCGGGCTCTTTAAATAGAGTTTTCAGTGTATCATCGGGGATACCTGATATCTCCTTTAAATTTTGAACATTATAATTAGTATTTGCTATTTTGTTTGAACTCTCATAATTTATAACTGGATTTCTCATTCTTTGGTTATTATCAACATTTAGGGTTTCAATGTCATTGGAAGAAACATTATTCACATTATCTTTCACAGCATTATTGTAAACAGTCCTTTCATAGTACTCAGGGGAGTGATCACATCTTAAATAGTTTCTTTTTACAAAATTTCTACCTTTATGATACCTTCTGTTATTATTTTCAGCCCGATAGTTAAAAAATTTTCTACCTTCATATACACTTTTGTTTACATTTCTAAAGTTACACATATTTTTGTTTTCATAATACCTTTTACCATTATACATGTTTTCACAATAATTTTTACAATTTTCTCTTTGAACATTCAATGCATATGGATTAACAAAATTATTATTATTATTACATAGTATTATCTCTTTATTACATTGGAACACCTTTAATTTTCTTAAATTTATTTCGAGACGAAAAAGTCTCATATGTTCTAAACTTAGCAATACATAAGGTAGGTCACTCTCAATGACCCACATTTCAATTTCTCTAGTTAATTTGCCAATTGTTACATTTGTTTTAATTATTTTTGTTACAGGTACTTGACCATCAGTTTGATTTATTACCATATTTTTTAAATTTAATGTTTTAAAACATTTTACCTCTTTAAGTAATGATTGTGAAATTATTGAGATTGTACTACCGGTGTCTAATAAGAATTGAAATGTTTGTTCACTCACCCGAGCTTGGATTGTAAGTCATCTGTTATTTGCATAGTATCCTCTATGGTTATTTTGGTGTCTTCTGTTGTTATCTTCTGCACTTTGATAGTGTCTCTGTTCATCATATCTTGACGTATTGCTGTAATTTCCTTCATTTTGTCTTCTGGGTTGATCATAATTAATCCACCTCCTTCTGTAGTGTGGCTCCGAATTTCTGCGCTCTGTCTCACTGTCACCGAAGTTTCGACGATCGCCGGCGATGAAATCTGTTCTTCTTTCCGGAGCGATACGCGGTGCGGACCGAGGTACCGGCAAATGTAATTTTTTCGCTTTTTCCAGCCATTCGAAAGGGGTTCGTATCTCTTGCAACGAGAGCAAAGTTCGTATGTTTCTTGGAGCGTCTAATGACAGTGTTTCTAGTATTTCACTGTCTGTTTTATGAAGTTCTTTTCCCAGTTCTAGTTTTTCCTTGAAATACTGAAAAAGGTCATCATTGTCATTTAATTTTAGTGTCCTAAACCTTGTAATTAGTTCTTCTCTACTCTTTGAAAAAATGGACAGCAGTTGTTTTTTAATATTAATCTAATCTTCTTTATATAGTTCCGTGGATATTATTACTTCTTGAATATCTTGACTTACGTAGCGCATTAAATTTTCTTTTTTCCATTTCTCATTTAATTCAAACGTGCTGCAACTCTCTTCAAACAACTGGAACCATTGAAAAATATTTTTGATACTTCTGTTATCGAATTGTGGTATTGCTAATTTTATTTCAGGCATGTTTTTTCTTTCGAACGGTTTTTCTTTCAATATTGCTTCTTGAATTTTTCCTGTGCAGCCTGGTATGTTTTTTAAGATAGGTTTCTTGTCATCATTCGCTTGATCGACATTTTCATTTCCGGTGTTCATTTGTTCTTGAATCCAATTGTCATCGAGTATGATTTCGTGGAATTCCGTTTTCACTTCAGTCTTCGATGCCATGGTGTATTATTATTATTATTATTATTTTTTTTTTTATTTATCGTCGTTTCATAAATTTTCGCACTGTCGTGCTAATCCAAAAGTGAGGCGGGTTTTTTTTTCTGCGTAGTTCTTTTTAATCCTGCGCGGCTCTTGACAGGCGTGAGGTTTGCATTAGCAGTCATCATGTTAATACTGGTGGCGAGTGGTAAGTAGTCTAAATCCAATAAATAAACATAGTTCTAGCTCAATCCAATTTATTTCACCTTCCAGCAACCACTGATCCAAGTAGCGCATATTTGAGCTCTCGCCATTTTCAAATTAGGGACCCAGCTGACACGCGTCCACTAGCAATGAATTAAATCCCGCCGTCTGATTACACGCTATTGTTTTTCTCCATCCAAAGCCACCGCGCATGCCTACATGGTCTCTGTGACGCATACACCGGCGATGAACCATGGGTGGAGCTACAGATGTCAATCAATCCAAAGGGAAATTCCCCGATATCTCTCGATGTATTTCGAACCAAGATATGAGAATAGTGGCGAATTACGCCACGACAATAAATTAATTACTAAGCCCCCTTTGAATTTAGAATAATTATTTCGTTCCCGCTTAAGTCCGACATATATATATATATATATATATATATATATATATATATATATATATATATATATATATATATATACCCCTTAATGGCCGTTCTTACAAAGGGGGTAGGAAATTTCCCGTTCTAAATAGGGCATCGGAAAAATGGGCCCCGTAAGCTAAGGGTTAATCAGGTTGTGCCAAACGCGGATTTTGTGATGAGCCTCTAAAAAAATCTAATTCTTTTTTTCTTTTCTGCCGGGAACAAATGTTTTGACGTCATACTGAAATTCCATTCAATTCAAAACTTTTTTAGACAAGGAATAAGACAAAAAAAATTTTTTAACCGACAAGTATTTTTGTAAGTCGTCCATAGTCTGCAAAATGTATTCTCTTGCAAACGTAATTGGGCACAGAATTTTAGCCAAAATTAGAAAAAAGTGCAAAAAAAAAGTAAATATAAACTGTTCAGCCAGTTTCTGGAGAGAAAAAACAACTTTTACATAACGTAATAGAATAAAAAAATAAAAGAAACGGGAGACATTTAAAGTTGTTCCGTGGAATAGCTCACGTTGTTTGAAATTTATATTTAAAAAAAAAAGAGAAAAATCAACCAAACAGATTAGATTTTCCACAACTAGCAGGAGAGAGCTACACGATTCTAATGGTGTATGTTTACCAAGCGACTGTTAGGAAAGTAACCCGTTTTACTAAATATCATGTCTAAGTAACGAGAAAAAAAAATTACGAGTCAGAAAAATGATTAAAAAAAACAGCACAGACTTCCGCAAATTTTGGTAAAATGAAGAATTCTGATTATTAGTGTAAGCTCTCGAAAACAAATTCCTTGGTGAAGGTGTATGTCGTCTACTGGAGTAGATAATGTTGAATTTAATGGATATATCTTCAGATCTTATTGCAAAATTTAACGCTGATTACAAAATTACACACACATACACATACAACACACACACACACACACACACACATATATATATAGTATATATATATATATATATATATATTATATGATAAATACGACGATCAATGTATACAATTGATGTAAAATATATATATATATATTTATAAGAAAATCGCAAAGGATAATTTTATAGATAAAATAATGTAAAAGAAAATATTTAAATTAAATCTAATATAAAGAATACTAAAGAATATAGTACAGTTAATATAGTACAGTTTGTAGAACATTTCTTTTACTGTATTTTAATATTTTTTTGGATAATGTCCAATCGTCTGCCGCATTAGCAAGGAAAAAATTTTTTTTTTGTTTATTTAGTTGTTATGCACGTGACGATAAATTTATTTAAAGTACCAGAAAAAGAAATCACGTGATCAGCATTTAATAAGTTAAATTCTAAAATTTAATCTTTAAAAATTCACCAAAAATCAGGAAATGGAGGTAAAGATTAAAAAAAATTTCATTTTAAAGGAATTTTTAAAGGAATTTTAAAGGAATTTCAGAGTTCAAAGACCACCAATTCGCAATATCTCGGATTTGCGTGACCGTTGCTTAAACATCTGGTACAATCTGTCTCCGGCCATCTACCAAGGACTTGTGGCATCCATGCCAAGGCGGGTTGAAGCTACGTTGCGCGCCAAAGGTGGGCCAACTCGTTACTGACAGGTGGTCATAATGTTTTGGCTCTTGAGTGTATATACTAGCTGAATACCCGTGCTTCTCAACAGGGCACATTCAATTTAAATACAGCGGTCAATGTATGCAATTATTTTGTGTGTTTAATATCCATAAAACAAGCAAATTTGAATTAAATTCTTAAAAAACGTCAATCTCAATTAGCCCAGTGGTTAAATTTTATCTTTTACTGTATTTTAATATTTTTGCCAATTTATTTCGTTGTTATGCACGTGATGCAAAATTAATTTAAAGTATCACAAAAAGAAAAGAAATCTCGTCATTAGCAGTTAATAAATTAAATTCTAAAAGTTAATCTTTTAAAATTCACCAAAAATCAGAAAATGGAGGTAAAGATTCGAAAAAGATTTCATTTTAAAGGAATTTTTATGATCTTTCTCGTGATATAAATTTTATAACCCCCGGATTATTATTTTAAATGCAAACTTAAAAAAAGTTACAAGATCAGTTTAAAAATTTAATTTGAAAAAATCTAAGAAGAATTTTTCAAAACTCTTTCTTAGTGCACTCCTACACTATTAGAAGAATCGCCATGCAAAATTTCAGCCCTTTAGGTCCAGCCGTTTGGTCTGTGCGTTATCTGTCAGTCAGTCAGTCAGTCACGGAACTGTATTGTATATATGTGTGTGTGTGTGTGTGTGTGTGTGATGAAGCAGATTGTGTTTAGTAAGAGCTTGGATTATTTTTTGTCTTGCGTGTATTATACTATTTAAATTCGACTTATTTTGCAATCCTTCATAAAAATTCCATGAAATCCTGGACGGAGAACAAAATTAGATAGGAGATGCAAAGAGATTTTAATTTTTTACCATGTTTTTATTAACTTGCTTTCTTGTTTGTGTGTGTGTTTGTCCAGTACAAATCTTGCAAACGAATTTTAACTAACTTCCCGACTAGCTAGACATTTGAAACTTTTAGAGTAGCTCAGAATACGATGACAATGAATTATTTTATTACTTTTAGCCATCATTAGCAGGATTGAATTTATTTTCAGTTAATTTTGTTTTGTAGACTGGTGCAGCCATCTATCGGAGGGGACGGGAACGAAAAGTTAAACGCAAGTTAACTTTCAATTAACTTCCTTTTCTTTCAAGTTGATCAGATAATTCATCAAAAAAAATTTTTTTTAAAGTATTTATTAATACATAGAATTGTCAAGTTTATATGATTCAAGAGAAAATTTAAAAACATGGTATATAAAAAGTCCTTTTAATCTTGTAATTATTTATGTTGTTGTCATTTTACTGGAATACATCAATCTCATCTATAACTGTTGAGATCACTTTTGTGAGTCCCTTACAGTACAAATGTCACTCTTACGAAAATGCCACTCTTACGACGCAGTACAACTGTTTAAGGGTCTGTAAAACAGCCTCTTTAACAGCTCTTTAACAGCCTTCTTATGCTGTTAAAGAGGCATAGCAATACCTTTCATTGCTATGCCTCCAAACAATTAGCAATGAAATTTTTAACGCCTATGATTGGTTTATTTTCGTCTCAACGTCATCTTTTCCTTAACGCAACGCAACGGACTCCTATGTGAACAGGCCCTAATTCTAAGATGTCGCTGAAAGTGAATGAAGTAGAATTTTGAGTTCACAGTCATGTTTGAATACTTTCTATGGAAATACAACAAAGAGTATAAATATTAATATTTTTCCACGCGTGAGTGACTCGAGAACAACAAAGAATTATAATTTTTAATAAGTAGCGAGTAAAATTTATTCCGAGACACGAGTTAATATTATTGCTAATGGCGTTCCATTTACATCCTCTCTTGCTGTCCCAGTGACTTAAAAACTCGGAGCTATTTTCGGATGTCCATGGATTCGAAGCCATTAAATATTCAGGACATAGCTCTGGTGTTGTTTCAATTTCGCTTGCCTAAACAAAGCCTTTGCGAGGACCCAGAGTTAAGAACTTATTACGGACCATAATTATCGTTTGACATTGTTTTGACACCGAAATTTTCAGTAATGGGACAATTGTTGAAAGTAACTAAGTATCATTTCTGTTGACGTCATAGATTTTATTTTATAACACCGCGTTTTCCTTTTTCATGTGAAATGGCAACAGGAAGTTGTTATGACACTCGCAGATTTTAGCTTTTATTTTTTCTTTTACTGTAATGATCTTCTTGTGCGGCCTTCATGAAATCTGGCGCTTGTATTAATTAATATTTAATTTTATAGATTACTACAATTTGCAAATCAATGGAATTAAATAAAGAACGGCATGAATGTATGTACGCAGGCTTCGCGTTACGAAGCTTGATCCAAATATTCAATTACTTTCAAGCAAGAAACGAATGCAAATATCCTACTAGCTTAAATTTTCCATCGGATTTTAAAATTATTTTAGGAATTGTTGCTATGTCAGTTATTTATAATTTAATACTATTATTTTTCTATTGTATTTCTTTATAATGTTAAAATGATTTAAAAATACTTCTACTTTATTATTTTTATTTGAAGTGGTGTTTAAATATGTAGTTGATTATTAAAATTTAAAAATCTGGATATATATATGTGCTTACATAAATAAAAATACCAACAGTGAAATATGAAAAATTTCAGTGGTATCTATGTATCTTATAATTTTATTAAAAAAATAATAATTAATGATTAATGTTATAACAAGTTTTTACCCTTATGTATGAATACAAAAGTAGTTTATATTGTAACTTTTTAAGTCAAATAATAAATAAATAAGGACTTAATTTTTTGTTGTTATTTTTCTATATAATGCACCAAATTGTTAAAACTATACCTAACTATAATAATTTCATAAAAGTCGCACTTATAGGTACATCAACTTATGCAGCCTCCTTTATTACTACCTAATTTACATGTGGCCTCTAATGGTAAAAAGGTTCCCCACCCCTCTGATATAGATGATGTTTTCAGGTATTATAAATACGTTAAAATGCAAGCTTTTTCGAGTCAGACAAAAATAAGTTTCTAAAAGCAGTATAAAAGAATATCTTTTTTTAAGAGAGTCTCAACTACAATTACGACATTTGCTATTCTGCTGCACTTGTTGTGTTTTGGTTTTAGACGTTATGATTTCAGAAATAGTTCCACCGTTTTTGTATGACGAATCTGGCAGGGTTTTCAAATAATTTCAGTTGGGGAGCAATTTAACGAAAACCCTACGTTCCACAGTTAAATTCGTTTTAAAAAAAGAAAAAAAATTCATTTATGGGAATTGAGTTGTAAAAAACGTTTGACAGGGTGAAAAAAGGTTGAAGGAAAATTAACAATAAATTTACAGTAGAGAAATGACAGATTTATCAAATAAATGGTATTAAAAAAGAAGGCAATAATAAAACTAATGTTCGTAGTTCGATCAAATACATCAGAGCCAAAACCATGAGGTGATATAGAATCAACAGCCAATAAACTCGACACCGAAGATCAGTAACAATAAAAACACATCTCATTCACTGATTTATATATATATATATATATATATATATATATATATATATATATATATATATATATATATATATATATTGTAAGACCCCGTTACGACCTTCCGAATAAATCACCCAGACAGTCGGACCTCCCACGGCAGGTGACCTGCGAACAGTTCTATAGATCGGCGTCAAGGTGTCTGAAAGCAGATAATAGTGTTGCTCCTAGCCGCCGCCCCTGGGAGGACGTAAACTAATGAATATTCGACGTGAACTAATGATTTTCAGATCAGCTGATTTATAAGAGCCGACCACATGGCTTTGTCGTCAAGCGAATCACAGCCAACGAACATGCCGTCACAAATTGGGCCAGCCAACCTAAAAATTTGCAGTCACGTGACCGGGGCGTGAGTGCCAACGCCGGGAGAAGAAATCCAGTTTTTTGAGCAGACTTGGTCGAGACTCTCATCTAGAGAGCACCTTTCGTCTGAGAGGTCCTGGAGCGACCGACTTGATCCTGAACTTTATTTTTCAGAGCAGCCCGCTCTAAGCTTCTCGTCAACTAATACTTCACCCTGAAGTATAGCTATCTCAGAGCATCCTGCTCTACAGGCTTCTGTTAGCACGTTACTTCATCAAGAAGTTATTTTTATATTTCAGAGCAGCCCGCTCTATAAGCTTCTCGTTAGCTAGAACTTCCTTACGAAGTTACTCTATTTTCAGAGCTGTATGCTCTAGAGGCTGAGTACCGACCTTCTAGTTCAGTCGTGAATGTACTTGCCGACATCTTCTCATCGAAATTATTTGGCTATTACGAAGGCCAGTTCCCTCTATGTCTAGAGGTAGATCAATAAATTTGTAAATAGTTGTAAAAAGTTTCCGACTTAAATTTAATAAAATTGTATTTTAATGTAGTAGACTGACTCTGAACATTTTTAGCTACCCGGAGTCTTAAGTTATCACAGTCTCTCTCTCTATATATACAGTGAAACTTTTCTAGCCGGCCACCGCACAAAACGACCATATTTTTAAGGAATCATGACTCGCCGCCATAGAGAAATTTCCCTGTGTTCGTACGTACACACACACACACACACACACACACACACACACACATACATACATACATATATATATATATATATATATATATATATATATATATATATTTATATATATATAAATTTATATATATATATTTATATATATATATATATTTATATATATATATATATACATACACACACACACACACTGAAGAGCCAAAAAACTGGTACAGGCATGCGTATGCAAATAACGGAGATATACAACCAATCAGCGTAACGAGATGCGGTCGGCAGCGCCGGAATTTCAAAAGTAATAATATGTAATAAACTAGCTGAAAACCCGCGCTTCGCTACGGAGTACATTCAAATTAAATACAATGGTCAATGCATGCATTTAATGCCAAATATATATATATATATATATATATATATATATACACTGCTCAAAAAAATTAGGGGAGCAAGCAAAGAAGTTAAGAAAACCGTGCGAGACAGCCACGTATTGGCATAAAATGGATAGTACACGCGTATCAATGCGCAATACAGAAAAAAAGACGTAAAAAAAAATTTGTAATTAAGCTTTAATTCTTTGAAAATATGGAAAAAACATGAAAAGATGATTTAGGGCAACAATTTGGTTACATGTAAACGATAAAAAAAAAGTATTGTTTAGAAATGATGCAAGATTTTTAATATGGCGTGTGGTCTCCTCGAACAGCTAAGACTACTGCACACCTGTTTTCCATGGATGCGATGATGTTATCGATAAGACTTTGGGGAATACTGTTCCACTCCTCAAGAAGTGCAATCTCCAAGTCTCGGAGGGTAAAAGGAGGCCTTGGTCTCGCAGCAATGCGTCGTCCGAGCATGTCCCAAACATGCTCGTATGCATTCAGGTCAGGAGAGCACGCTGGCCATTCCATACGCTGTATTGTTTCAGCTTCAAGTATGTTCTCCACAAGACGAGCTGTATGCGGTCTGGCATTATCATGCTGGAAAACAAAGGAATCTCCAATGGCTGCAGCGTAAGGTATGACATGAGGTCTCAGTATCTCGTCTGCATACCTTCGGGCCGACAAAGTACCATTCCGAATGATATGCAGGTCCGTACGTCCACCTATGTCGATTCCACCCCATACCATAAAACCAGCTCGTCTGTATTGTGACCTTTCACGAACGAATGTGGGGTTATTTCGAGTGCCCCTTTCCCTCCATACCAAAACACGATGGGTGTCACACTCCAGACTGAATCGGGACTCGTCTGTAAACAGAACTTGGCTCCAATCATGTTGCTCCCAATCTCGATATTCAGCAGCCCATATTCTTCGGGCCGCACGGTTGCGTGAGGTCAACGGAATGCAGACCATTGGCCTACATGCATAGAGACATCCCTGATGAAGCCTATTACGTACTGTTTGGCTGGACACCCTTCATCCTGTTGCCAAGAGCAACTGTCTTTGCAGCTGAGTAGCATTGTCTGTTCTGTTTCGGCGAGCTGTTAACAGTATATACCGGTCATCAGTTGCTGTAGTGGCGCATGGCCGACCTTGCCCTGGTCGACGTGTAACATTCCCTGTTTCTTGGAAACGATTCCACAGCCTTGCAACGACACTTCTGGCGACTCCAACAGCGTCCGCGACACTACGGTGTGTTTGCCCGGATTCAAGTCTGCCTATAATACGCCATGCCATGGATTTCGGTAAATCACGTTGTTGAGACATTTTCAAGTCACTTTTTCTCAAAAAGAATAACTGAGCAATCGAATTTCACAGTTAAGGCAGTGAAACAGACGTTTCTGCAACATCATGATTTCCGCCCTTATGTTCTTTTTCTGGATTTTGACGTCATGAACTTTGATTTGCATATGAAGTTTTCTTCTTCTGTTTCCTGCTAGGCTTTAAATTATGGATGATTTATTTTATGTAACTTATCGGTGTAAGTATTTGCATAATTTCGTTAAAACCATATGCTCCCCTAATTGTTTAGAGCAGTATATATATAAATATATATATATTTATAATAAATGCGACGATCAATGTATAAAATTGATGTAAAAAATAATTATATATATATTTATTAAAAAAATCGTAAGGGATATTTATTTTTTTTGGATAATATCCAATCGTCTGCTGCATTAGAAAGAAAAAAAATATTTTTTTTTGTCAATTTAGTTGTTATGCATGTGAAGATAAATTTATTTAAAGTACCAGAAAAAGAAATCACGTGATCAGCATTTAATAAATTAAATTCTAAAAATTAATTTTTAAAAAAATTCACCAAAAATCAGAAATTGAGGTAAAGGTTCGAAAAAAATTCATTTTTAAGGAATTTTTATGATTTTTCTCGTGATATAAATTTTATAACCCTCAAAATATTATTTTAAATGCAAAGTTTAAAAAAAGTTACAAACACAGCTTAAAAATTTAATTTTAAAAATATCTAAGAAGAATTTTTCAAAAATCTTTCTGAGTGCACCCCTACACCATAAGAAGAATCCCCATGCAAAATTTCAGCCCATTAGGTCCAGCAGTTTGCTCTGTGCGTTGTATGTCAGTGAGTCAGTCAGTCAGTTACGGAACTGTTTTATATACAGTGGCTCCCAAAAATGTTCGTACACTTACGAATTTCAATGAAATAGGGGTCTATCCATTAATTAAAATGAATATTTCAGAATGGGTATTTAATAATAAGATTTATAATCTATTCTTAACAAAACTACATGAAATATTTTGAAAACATAGTAAAACTTTATTTTTAGAAACCAGTAATCAAAAAGTAACAAAAACTTTATCTCACAAAAGTCATCGTACACTGAAATATTTTCGGATAAATTCATAATTAAAATTATCATCTGGCGCTTTATTTTTATTTTTGAATTGTGGTGGCATTTAAAATATCGTTTGTCTTTAATTTTTGCTTGCCTACTCCGTAATATCCTATTTATTATTTTAAAATGGCTCGTAGTCGTAAACAAACAACAAACAGCATTCGAAAATTGATTATTTTTCATCATAGTAGTGGAAAATCAGTTCGGAACATTGCTAAATTACTTAATTTATCCCATTCTACTGTGCAGTATGTGAAAAAACGCTTTAAAGAAGAAAATTGGATCGAAAACAAGGTAAGAAAAGGCCGTCCGGCAAAGTTAACAAAAAGTGATCAGAGATTTATAATTAGAAAATTTGTGAAAAATTCAAGTTTGAGTGTTGTAAAAGTTTCTGCAGAATTCAATGAAACATTTTCTACTTCAATTTCACCTGAAATTTTTTGACGAGTTCTCAGAACAGCTGGATTACATGGGCGTTCTGCCCACAGAAAATTTTTTGTGAGTGAGAAAAACAGAAAGTTTAGGCTTCCCTTCGCACTATCAATGATAAATAAGCCCCAAACCTATTGGAATAATGTCTTATTTGCCGATAAACATTTTTGTTGCTGATGGGCGTATAATTGTATGGAGAAGAATAAAATGAGGACCTTAATCCCAAGAACTTAGTAGGAACAGTTAAGCATGCCGGTGGAGGTATCCTTGTGTGTGGGTGCATGTCAGCATCAGGACTAGGAAATTTGGTATTTATTGAGGGCATAATGAATCATGCTGTTTTTATAATTATTTTAAGAGACAATTTAAAATTATCAGCTCAAAATTTGGGTATTGGAAACAACTTTGTTTTTCATCAAGATAACGATCCTAAGCACACGGCTCTCAACGTTCGCATCTGGTGTCTCTATAATTGTCCACAAGTTTTGAAAACACCACCTCAATCGCCAGATTTAAACCCAATAGAGCATATTTGGAGAGAACTGGAGGTTCGAGTACGAAAACACGACATTCACACGAAAAGCGAAATAAAAATAATTATGATGGAAGAATGGATGAACATTGATGCAAAAATTACAAAAGGACTATAGCAATCTATTCCCAGACGTTTAAAAGCTGTTGTGGATGCTAAAGGATATCCTACTAAATATTAATTTAACGAAAAATTAGAATATTTACTAATATGTAGAGATTTTTTACAAGTGTACGATGACTTTTGTGAGATAAAGTTTTTGTTACTTTTGGATTATTGGTTTCTTAAAAATAAAGTTTTACTATGTTTTCAAAATATTTCATGCAGTTTTGTTAAGAATAGATTATAGATCTTATAATTTAAATACCCATTCTGAAATATTCATTTTAATCAATGGATAGACCCCTATTTCATTGAAAATCGTAAGTGTACGAGCACTTTTGGGAGCCACTGTATATATTTATAATAAATGCGACGATCAATGTAAAAAATTGATGTTAAAAATAAATATATATATTTATAAAAAAAATCGTAAGGGATATTTATTTTTTTTGGATAATATCCAATCGTCTGCCGCATTAGAAAGAAAAAAAAATATTTTTTTTGTCTATTTAGTTGTTATGCACGTGAAGATAAATTTATTTAAAATACCAGAAAAAGAAATCACGTGATCAGCATTTAATAAATTAAATTCTAAAAATTAATCTTTAAAAAAATTCACCAAAAATCAGAAAATAGAGGAAAAGGTTCGAAAAAAAATCATTTTTAAGGAATTTTTAGGATCTTTCTCGTGATATAAATTTTATAACCCTCAAATTATTATTTTAAATGCAAACTTAAAAAAAAGTTACCAAAACAGCTTAAAAATTTAATTTAAAAAAATCTAAGAAGAATTTTTGAAAAATCTTTCTTAGTGTACCCCTGCACCATAAGAAGAATCGCCATGCAAAATTTCAGCCCTTTAGGTCCAGCGGTTTGGTCTGTGCGTTGTATGTCAGTCAGTCAGTGAGGCAGTCAATCAGTTACGTAACTGTTTTATATATATAGATGATTCCGCATATCGCAATTCCAATTCATCGTTAAACAATAAACAAAAAATTCGAAATTCGTGATTTAAGAGCACTGATCAAATCTAATATTTTCGAAGTATGTAGAAAGGCTATCGTATAAAAATTGTGTGAATGGAGCCTGCAATATGCTCATGCCATTTTAATGCAGTTTGCTGTCTGGGGTTTCATCTTCTGACCGGAAAGACTTCTTTTCTGTTTGTTTCCCTAAGTAGAAGAGAAGAAATATTAAAAAAAAAAAAAAACATTTTTCAAAAAAATCTTTTTAGAAGCTTTTTAGACTCAACCGTTTAAAGTAAGAATTAATTTTTTAAAAACTTTATTAATTGTTATTATCATCACTAATTTCTTGTCAACAGATAAAATTTCTTTTTGATTTCAAAACATGGAATATTCTTCAGAATTCCAGGGCAAAATTTTTAGTTTTGTTCACTGAAAAACGTTTTTAGCTCTATTGATGAAGTTTTATGCCTGTGTTAGTGTTTGAGTCAAAATAAAAGCATTAATTTGCTAGTAAAATATTTAATAAATTTTTTTATATATCTGAGAAATTTATTGCTTGACACCAAAATCATGCATCAGATTCTAAATAAATCTATTTGGAAGGTAAAAATGTTCTTAAATTTAAGACTAATATATTCATAACAACTCAGAAAATGCTTGTATTTCTCCATAGAATGTCACTACATGAAATATTATTTCAAACGTTTAGCTTTTATTAAAGAAACTTCCATTTTTCCCTTTTAAATATAATTATTTCTGTTCAACGAAATGTTACTAGTAAATATGTTGCCATAGATTATAAGTTTTCTTATATATTTATGTATTTTTTATATTTTTTAACCCCTTAAACATAAAAAAAATAATAGTTTTATTACAATTCCTGTAACTTTCACCCTAACTTTGTACTTCAGTTGAACGATAATAGATGGCGCTACGATTCCAGGTTAAAATCCTGGAGTAACCTACAACCCGAGGAGAGAAATCATTCCCCGTTTTCCTAAACTTGACATTGCGAGAGGAGGGGCAAAGGGCAGAGAGAGAGAACGTCTAATTCTCTTTATGGATTTATTTATGCAAATGAGGCACCCTTTCAGATGATGGACGAAAAAGTTTTGTTTTTTTACTGGGGCAGCATCAAGATGATGCGTGCAACGACCTTTAAATGTGATACCGGCAAAATAACGATGTTACCTGATAAAAGACGCGGGAGAACAAAAATTAAATTAATGAGAGATTGATGTGGCATCATGTGTCAGTCGAAATGAAAAATGGGAAACTTTAAATAGGTATTGTTTGTTACGATGAAAAGGATTATGATTTTTTTTTTCTCGGGTACTTATGCAATTGGGTATCATCAAGTCTCCAGATGTTCTTATCGTCTTTGTATTGCCAAACGGTTTAAAAACGATCATTATCGTTTTACCAAACAGCTTTAGAAGGATCGTTTTCTCTTTGCAAAACGGCTTAACACCATTTTTGACTGCGCAGTTACGAAATGCGTCAATTTTTTATAGCTTTTTTTACTAAAATTACCGTATCGTAAGAAAAGGAAAGTTTCTGGGAAACTAGGAGAAGATAGTCCGTACATTTTAAAATGTTTTTCAGCAGTGATGCTCCGTTATTATGGTCAGTTATCAACAATAGTGAATTATAGGCATGCGCAGATCCTTCCGAATTCGAAATTTTTGGGGCAGAAATAAAGCTGCGTTTAGTCGCGCAGTGGAGATTAGGAAGATTTAATAAATAATTCATTTATTTCTACGTAAATATTCGCAATTTTCAAAAGACCAAAGAAAATTCTGTGAAAAATTATAGTACATTTTTATTCACGTTAAAACCGCTGAATACGCGAAACAGAAACATACAGCTTCTTTAAAATTCACAATAAAGATTAAGAATGTTTACTGGTTTCGAAAGAATAATTGAATTTTTTATGAGGCCAGGAAAGGTTGAGACAATCGCAAATAAGGATTCCTAGCCCAAGCTGTATTCCTTAGTTTAAAACTAGGGGCAATTCTTTATTGTTTGTTATTTTTTTATTGTTTGTTTAACCCCTTAACGATCGCATAATTTTCAAGAAAATGGTAATAAAAGTGCCTATCTTTTCCGAAGGATTCTATTTATTTCTTGATCTGCCACATACAGTTTAAAAAAAACCTAGCCCCAATAACATTATAAATAGTCTGATGCTGCCATCTGGTATGTAAAATGAGAAAGAAAAATTCTTCAGGGTAAATGAAATGGATCGTTTTAATCTTTTTGGTGCGTTACTTTTAAACACTCCAGCCCGGAAATATCACGGGCACGAGAAATAGAAGGCTCACCCCGTAATTTTGACGTTGAGCGAGAAGTAAGGGGTTAAGAAGCTGTGAGTTCTTTATTAGAGCCAAATTTCTACTTCTTCATCGCCGTAAATATAGAAGTTCCCCTTATTATATTAAACTAGAAGGTAACCCGTCATTTTGACGTCATAATACTAATAATGACGTCATAATGGAAAAAGTATATGAAAGTTAAAAAATATCCCGAATTATCTAACAATATTGCATTTAATCCACACCTTGTAAAAGCAAACCCTTTCATTATTTTTTATTTATTTAGTTTTTCATGCGATTGGAGTAGTAGACTGCCATCCAGTTTTTTACAGCTCACTACGCGATATGAATACTTGAGCTACTTGATTCATTGACATTCAAGTTTGTTTACTTTCAGAATTCATCGCAAAAGTAAACAGATTTTTAAAAACTGTTAAATATACAACTAAAAACATCCAATTTTTTTTTAGTTCTGAATGTTTTATAGAAAAATAGGCTGAACAAACGTGATTTGATGGAGAAGATATTAGTTTTTAGGTAAGAAAAAATTCTGATCCACATCTGAAATTGAAATTAAGCCTAACCGGCTGTTTGTTACTGAGGGCTTCAATTGAAATATGAGTACAGTCCGGAAGTGTTATACAGAGACAACGGCTATTATATATATAATTTTTTCTCATAAAAGATAATAAAACCACTGAAAAGCAAACTCAAAGCTGTTAAAACCAGAGGTTGATTTTTAATTGCTCCTAGATATCCAAGCAAACGCATCATTACCCATTATCGCCAAATGAGGTCATCATTTTAATATGTGAAATAATTAGAATGTTCTTTTCTGCCTCAAACTTTTTTCCTGTACTTTCAGTTAATTATACCAAAGTTTAAAACTAAAAACTATTGTTTGTTATTTATTAGATTGTTTAAGAAGAATTTCAATATTTGAATATGTTGTTGTTTGCGTTCAGATAAATATTGACTACATTTGTTTTCGGTACGTCTAATGGAACATCCAGTTGTCACCAAAGATAATTCTGGCGAACTTTTGTGACGAAGCTGTGTGACGTTTACTTGCAAAAGCTGTAAAATCCAGTCCTAAAAGAGCAAAGAGGAGTATGGTATAGGGCAATAACCCAGGTTCGACTCCAGGTCACGGCACCAAGTTATGGTATAGGGTCGGTATATGGGCCGGATAATAAGGATATAACAAAAATGATCGTACAAAAAAAAAAAAACGTCGAATTATACTAACCCTGATACCAACAATAACCCAAGGCAGGTCGTCATCTAGCTAGAAGGAAAAAAAGGCGAGAAAACCTGGGACTTCATTCCCACAATAAGTGACACTACAAGTGAATGAGATGGTTAAAAAAAGGAGAGTTTATTATGCATTAGTTAGGGCTATGGAATGGACACGTGGTCGATTCAAAGAAGTTAAAAAGGCTAAAGGAACAACGTTAAACATGGGGAATTAAATTAAGAAGTTAAACCAGGAGACATATTAATTTAGTTAGAGGAGAGGGAGACGGAATGCGAATGGACTAGAAGAAATCTTGTCGACTTGTAGCTTGACATGCAGCGCCTAAACCAGGAGCTAACGACGGTTCACCACCATACTGGACGTCGCGGGTAGAAGTGCCGTATTTCGCTTCAGAACTCAACATGTCAGGCCGGGCTGCGCAGAGCCTCGTAAACACGTTCGCCGCGCAGGGTCTCTCCTTGACGCTCTCCTCACTCCAGTTACGGTCAGCGCGACAACGAAATCACCGCTGTTACTACGCACGTGTGACCAGGGAGCGTTCAGAGTAGAATAAGGTGCTTGCTGAAGTTGACTTAGTGCGTTCTTGCAAATCTCACACCGGGTGCGAGCATAATTCGCACATCCCATATCACAAGGAGGGACCTAAAAATTTGGCTCTACCTACTGGTGGAAAATAGTGGAGTTCGGTTCTAAAGGGGGTAAGTGTGGGTTGCCAAAATTTTGAAGATCAGCTGAAGACAACGATTAGGCCGTCTGCACACGGAGCAACTGGTTTGTGATTGGAGTCAGTTATCAGTTTCTTTTGAGTTACTCCGTGTGCAGACGGCCTTAGAGCTTTCAGTTGGCGGATCACCTGACATCGCATATTTATAATCCTGATGTAAAGCTGCGGGAAATTATCCATTCGATAATTTCGCTGTAATAAATCTTCAATATGGATAATGTCTTAATCGTAATATCGATTATTTCTTAATCATTATCAAATGCATAGTTTTGAATTATGTTTTCTTATAGGCAGACGTTTGAATAAATATTATTTGGTTTTCAAAATTTAAAAATTTTTCTGTAGTTTATTTTCTTTTTACAGAGAATCGATTTTTGATGTCTATCTTTTTATACCTAAATTATTATGTAAAAAAAAAAATCAGAATTTTTTTTGATAAAAATTATGTTTAAACGAAGAGATTTTTGAAAAGCGTTCGCACTGCATTCAGAGACCTATTTTTAGATACAGGAAATATGTAGAATTCAAAAATATGCATTTGCATATCCGCGATAAGTAAATTACTGAGAGGTTGATTCCCCAATGAAAATGGCATTTTTACATAGCCTAAACTTTTCTGCAAACAGGATCCATTTTATAAATTGCGTTCTCCGAAGGAATTTGGGAGCGTTTAAAACACACTATGCCAGATTTATCCCTCAGAATAATTTAAAATTTAAAATATTATTTGCATTAAAAAAACAAACGAAAAATCCCCCAAGGTGTAAAATTTCTTTCTCTATTACGTAGTACAATTTTTTAAAAATAAAAATCGACAATCCAAGTCAGTAATTTTTGGACACATTTTCTCCATAGGTTAATATTGAGTTGAGCGAATCCAATAGGGTAGGTACACAACAGCCTTAAGGCCTGTTCACATTGCATCAGGCGTTGACTACGATATTGTTGACATGACCTGTGATTGGTTTGACGCATCACGTGGTCACTATATTCATCTCTGAGATTGGTTAAAATTTTCCCGCTGACGTTACGAATTTCTTCGGATTCAGTGCGAACAGGCTGTTACTGTTAGCAGTTATTGTGAATACATTTGCTTTTTTTTGGGGGAAAAAAGCTATCATTGTTCCAATACTTAAGTAGAGTAAACCTTCTGACCAATTCGATGGATATAGACCGATTACCTTGGCGAGAATTGTTGCAAAAATCATGGAGCGAATGATCGCTGTAAGACTGACGTGGTTTTTGGAACATAACGGTCTCCTATGTAACTCTCAGGCGGACTTTAGACGTTTTCACTCCACAGCCCAGCAGGTGGCCTACCTTAGCCAAAATATCAAGGATGAACTCGACAGCCGTAGATCTGTGTTGGCGGCTTTTATTGACTTCTTGTCGGCATATGCCAAGATCTGGAGTCCTATGTTAATATCTAATCTGATTTCCTCGGGAATTAGTGGCAACATGTTACGCTGGCTAAGGGATTTCCTTGGTCAGCGGTTTTATTCAGTAAAATATGGAAACTCTCTCTCTAGTTTCAAACAAATGGCATCTCGGTTTCCTCAAGGCGCTGTCTTGAGCCCTATACTGTTCAATGTTTATATTAACGACTTGATTACCTTGGAAAGCATTCCTGGGGTTAAGACTGCTTTGTTTGCCGATGATCTGACAATGTGGACCGGTGAACCAAAGAATTGGCCAACTAGCCAAAGAATAGGTGAACCAGGACAGGCTTAATAATGCACTTAATAAAGCCCTTGAGAAACTTAGTTTTTGGTGCTCTGGCAATGCCATGTCTGTTAACAAATCCAAAACTATCTACCCGTTTTTCTCCCCAAATAGGCGTCCCTTTGTACATAGCCTTAAAATCCAGGATGCTGAACTTCAAAGAACAGAAAGCACGAAGTATTTGGGTTGTGCTTTTGAATATAAGCTGAGCTGGAACAGACATGTTGATTTCGTATGTGGAAGAGTTGTTAAAATACTTCCTATTCTAAAAAAGTTGGCAGATTGCAAATGAGGTTGGAGACGAGACACTTTGAAAACCATCTTCAAGCTTTTCATACAACCAATCTTTACTTACTGCAATGAAGTTTCAGTTTCTGCTGCCACTTGGACCATTGAAAAACTCGAAACGATCCAGAATCAAGCTCTTCTGTATCATTACGGCTGCTGTAAAGACCACTCCAATCCTGGAAATGTCTAACCCCCCCCCCCCGTAAGAAGCATAATTAAAAGAGATGCAGTCCTTCATTATGAAAAGTTGATTCGACTGCCCAGCAATGCTTTCTGGAGGGAGTACGACGTTAATGCGGAGAGAAATCTTAAAACTCAAAAAGGGTTTATACAATATGCATATTCTGCTGCCACTTATCTAGATGTCCACCTCGGCCCCGCAAATTCTCTGTGGACCTGGTTGCCCTTTAAATCATCGAGAGCTTTCGGTGCATCTGAAGCTGGATATGGATGTTTGTTGGAGTCATATGGGCGAACAGCAGGTCCGTGCCATTGCTCTATCAACCATTGAAAATAGATACCCTAGTGATTCATGGTTACGTGTCTACACGGATGGATCCATGTTTAATGATTAAGACGGAACGGGGGCCGGTGTATGCTGTGATCTATTTTCCTGTTATTCTCTCATCGGTGCTCATTCCACTCATTACGATGGTGAAATTGAGGCTATTTATATCGCATTAAAGCAGCTGACTATCCGCCCGTCTTCATTCCATAGAGCGGTTATCTTATCTGACTCCCTATCTGCTCTTCAAGTTCTTGAAGACAGACAATATACAGATAATATTCGCATTTTAGAATGCAGAGATCTTTCTTTAAGTCAATCTCTGTCTCTTTCCAGTGTATTCCAGCACACTGTGGGATCCCTGGGAACGAACCTTTTGGCAAAAAGGGTTCTAGGGTACTTCAGAGACCCCTGAAAAGCCTTTCACTCCGTTCGGCAAAACCCCTGATTAAAATACGCTATACTGCTGGGATAAAGCAGAGAGCTCTGTGTGACCCTGTCGACAAGTCATGGGCTGCTTTGATTAAGGGCACACAGAACATTCCTGATTTTCCTAGAAGTGCAGCTGTGGCACTTTTCCGTCTTACTGCAGGTCATGACTGTTTGCCCGCATATTTGCACCGGCTCAAACTTTGAAACTCCCCCTTATGTCCTTTGTGCGGACAGGATCAAATTTTTGATGCTACTACATCTGGACTCTTGCTCTGCACTCGTGTTCTTAAACTGTAAAGTTCAGAGGTATTGGAAGGCAAGAGAACTAATGGCGTCATAGCCATTCTTCTGGGCATTTGTAATAAATACGTTGATTTGGAACAACAGGCGAACCATAAAATGGATCATAATGTCATTATGGATTTCGAATTCTAAATGTCAAACAAGATCGCAGAAATTTTCCTACAGTTTTTTTATTATATTTTATTAAAAGAAAATTCATCTTCTGGAACCCCAATTTTTCTTTTTCGCAAGTCCCTGGGGTTCCATGGAACTCACTTTGGAAACATTGATTTAGGATAACAGACGAATCATAAACTGGAGCATAATATCATTATGGATTTCAAATTCTAAATCTCAAACAAGGTCATTGGAATTTTTCCTCGGTTTTTTTTTTATTATAAGAAAATTCATCTTCTCGGACCCCTATTTTTCTTTTTCACGTGTCCATTGGTTTCCATGGAACTCACTTTAGAAACATTGATTACGGAAAACAGTCGAACCATAAAATGGAGCATAATATCACCATTTATTTTTCTTTATCGAAATGAAATCTCTAAAAAATTTCCTCGGCTATTCATAACATTTAATTATATGAAATTCAATTTTAAACCTCCCCTTTTTTTTTTCGCTAATCTGTGTGGATTCCATCGAACACACTTTATAAACATTAATTTAGAACAATAAAATAGATCACGGCGCGGGGAAAGAGCTCACGAAAAGAAATCAAGTTCATCAAATTACATGCTACAGACATGATATATGACGGATTTACGTTGCTCGTCTACCAAAAACGTTCGAACCGGGGCAGAGTTTTTCCCCCTCCAAAAACCGGCACGCGTAGAAAGAAACGCGATTAACGGAAAAACAATTAGCCTCCAAGATAATGACCTCCTTGGGAGAGAAAACGTTCCATAACTTCCCCGCAAGATATATGTCGTTGCCACTTCTAAGGCTGGTGAACCGTCCGGACGTCACCCAGTGTCTTAAAAATTGATGCGATGAATTGAAGGCGTAGCAAGATTGTTTTGTTCTGCCTTGTTACCTCGATACCTCGGATGCCAAAGTTTGGGAATGAGGAGGACTTGGCGTTATTTTAGTGGGACAAGGGTTCATAACCTGAAGAGATCGTGGAAAGGGTTAGAAAGGTCTAAACGGCTTCGACAAACAATGTCTGGAAATAGTACACTAATGAAATGGTTTTTAGAATCAACCATTATTTGAGGCGGTGAAAGGCAAAGTGGTGTAAGTCAGTTACTCAAGTTGTGTAAGTCAAAAGAGTTTAACTGCAAAAACTACAAAAAATTCCACCATAAATTGAACAAATTATAATTCATAACAATTATTACAATATTGCAAATAATAACTATTTACAATTCCACTATAAATTGAACATGGAGATTAAATATTTGTCCACAAATGAAAAGAGTTGAAAATGTGACTTACACCACTTTGCCTTTCAACGCCTCATTTAATAACGGTCATATCAATAAAGCTTTGGGATTCTCCCGTAATACAGCGCTGAAATTATACGAAAGATAATGCTATAAATTGAACATGGAGATTAAATATTTGTCCACAAATGAAAAAAGTTGAAAATGTGACTTACACCACTTAGCCTTTCAACGCCTCATTTAATAACGGTCATATCAATAAAGCTTTGGGATTCTCCCGTAATGCAGCGCTGAAATTATACGAAAGATAATAAAATGGTAATAGAATTGCGTCTAATTATAGTCTTGAGTTAGAGTTTCTCAGAGACAGAAAGCAGACTAAGCATGTTTTGATTTATAGAATGTTTTGATTTCTGTATTCGTTAGAATCCAGAACGCCTGCTTGTATTGGAAGTAAGTAATAGAAAAGCGATAACAATTCCACCGTGGAATTTTTTTTTATTAACAAATACCAAACGATAACAACGGCTATAAAAAAACATTGCTGCTTTTAAATTCAAACTGATAGTTCTAAATATAATAAAATTATATTCTCCGATAGAAAAAGGCTTTTTATTGAGGACAAAGGAAACTTTTATGCCTATTCGTTCATTAAGCTGAGCAAAATTTTAATGCAGAATTAAACACAGTCAATCCGAAAACTAATTAAATTCTCCACTTAAAATTGTATGCGTAAGCCTCCCATTTTTACCTTTTCCGAAATAAATTTTTTCTTTTATCGCCGGATAAAGAAAATCAAAATTTTGAAAGCATATTGTCTATCTGATATGGAGTTTTGTTAGAATGAATTATCGCCTTAAAATTACTTTTTGCCGCTAAATTTGCATAACAGACGATCGTCTTCATTTCTTTCTCCAATTTAATTACTCTCACCTTGATGAATAATTATGTTCCACAATTAATTTTTTCACGCAATAAACCCTTACGCACCAGACTTCTCCCTGACTTCTCTTTTCTTGGCAATCAGCCAAATTTCCGAAGTCAGATAGAATCTAATATATGGTGGAATTTAAGACTTGAAAAGAAGTACAAATTAAATTCAGCAAAATTTATTTAATATGTACTATCATTGACAGAAAAGTGTTTTTTCTAATATTTCCCACAACCCCATAGGGGCCACTCTGAGACATATGACGTCATACTTGAGAAAAAAAAAACGAAAGAGTTTATTCTCGCATCAATAAAAATAACATACGAGTCACAATTAATAGGGGAAATATGAAAATCTTCTGTGACTACTTTTTATTCTTACAACGTTCTCATATTTTGCAAGCTAACACTTGCAAATGCATACACCAGACAAAATATATTACTTAACTATTTTATCAAGAAGTAAGTTTCAAATCACTCTCATGAAAGCAACACACATAGAATTTTTTTTTTCTCAGGAAAACTAATCTACTATTCCCCTGCAACTTTACCTAATCCAATTATAATTCTAAGTACCTTGAGTTTGCTTTGAATTCTTAAAATAATGGAAATTGTAAAAAAAAAAAAAGAAAAGCTGAAATAAAATTTTTTTTTTTGTTTTGTTAAATGATGCATGTTTATGGTTCTCATATTTTATTTTTCATTTCACACACCCAATTACCATATTTGCTCACCAGGATCAGGCAAAAAGCAATTTATATTCCCGTATGAAGGGTCCAGGGATAAAACGACTTTACAGCCATTTTTGCGAAAATGAGTTAGCAGTGCCATCTTGTAGCTTTCAAGGAGTACTAACACCACGTGCATTCATATCTGGGGCAAAATCACTTTAAAGCCGTTAAAAATAGCGATAAAGTTTCGGCGTTCCATAGAAAAACCACGTTACTCCAACTTTCAAATTCGTTTTTCTCAAAACGAGGTTTTTGGAGTAAAGTTGTTTTACCCCTGGACCCTTCATATATTAAAATGGCAATAGAAATCCAAACCTGACATTTACCGCTGCCGTACGATTCAAACATGCACAATTTATTTATTCATCCCTACTGCATATTTCCATAAATCTTTTAATTCATATCCGCCTGTTATAGAATGTTTATAGTCAGACACAAGGCACCCCCTCCCCCTTCCCCTACAATATGTCAAATACGGAAGTTGTTGTGCAAATCTCTAATTATTATTTAAACCAACAGGTGTCTCTATACGCGAGAGAATTACGACCGTGCTGCCAGATGTTCGCTTCAAAGCAATAACTCTTTCGCTTTAATAACATTCCATTGCGAATTATCGTATTAACGCTAAATATAGAAATTTATATACTTATGAGGGAAGACAATGGGATAGTAAGTTAAATTATCAGGAAAAGCTGTGATTGCAATTGAGAAATTATTTGTTCCACTTATGAAAGAACCTCAAATGGAAAACGAAGAGTCGTCTAATTTTAACCTATGTTATGATTCTGTAATCTGAAAAGCGAATTTAAAGAACAATGATCAACTGCAGTACAATTAAAATTCTATAATTTTCTTTCTCGTTAAAAAGTTATTTTTTCTTTACTTATGAAATTTCGTGGCGGAAGTACGTAATATGCAAGTTTAATATCGCTGTCCATGTGGACAATGCCAAAGAATTTAATCGAAATTTGTCTATTTGCTTTAATATTTTTCCCAAAGAAATGTTTGCTAACTTTTGACGCTGATATTCCATGTCTGTAATAATTCGGATCTCATTTAATTTATTACTGTGGATGGAAGATTCCCAGATTACCTAAATGACAAAGATATTCTTGTCAGTAACTGCCGTGAGACAGGAGACATCTATCACTGTAGTGTCAGAAGTTGGTACCGAAAGATGGCGCTGAGTTGAACGGAAAATAAAAGTTTATTAAGTTTGATCGGTTGGCAACTCAGGAGTTATCGTTTTAACAATAACACCTGTCTTATAGCGAATTTGTTTTTTCGTTTGGCTGTTAAATAAATTTTGATGATTTATTTGTAAAAGTCATGCGTCAAGAGTTACTAAAAAGGGAAAATGTTAACCGACTATTTCGCATTCCTAAAAAAAAAAAAAACCATGAATGATTTTATGGCATAATATCGAATGTCAAGTAAAACTAGTTCTATGAAAAGTTACTCAGGTAAGCCGTGAAATTTGTTTTATAGTTATAAACGTCTTTTAGCAGAATTTAAGAAAATAAGTTAATTGTATTGTAATGAATGAGCTTTAGACCCATCATTCTATTCATTAAATAATTTCCATCTTATTGCCTGCAGTGAACTATACATATGATAGATATTCTGGTTTTGAATACATATTTATGTGTACACTAGCTGAAAACCCGCACTTCGCTACGGAGTATATTCAAATTAAATACAACTGTCAATGTATGCAATTAATGCCAATATATATATATATATATATATATATATATATATATATATAATAAATACGACGATCAATATATACAATTGATGTAGAAAAAAATATTTATATTTATAAAAAAATCGTAAGGGATATTTTTATAGACAAAATAATGTCCAATCGTCTGCCGCATTAGCAACAAAAAAATTTTTTTTGTCTATTTAGTTGTTATGCACGTGGCGATACATTTATTTAAAGTACCGGAAAAAGAAATCACGTGATCAACATTTAATAAATTAAATTCTAAAAATTAATTTTTAAAAATTCACCAAAAATCAGAAAACGGAGGTAAAGATTCGAAAAAAATTTCAATTTAAAGGAATTTTTATGATCTTTCTCGCGATATAAATTTTATAACCCTCAAATTATAATTTTAAAAGCAAACTTAAAAAAAGTTACAAAAACAGCTTAAAAATTTAATTTAAAAAATCTAAGAAGAATTTTTGTAAAATCTTTCTTAGTGCACCCCTACACTATAAGAAGAATCGCCATGCAAAATTTCAGCCCTTTAGGTCCAGCGGTTTGGTCTGTGCGTTGTATGTCAGTCAGTGAGTCAGTTACGGAACTGTTTTATATATATATAGATTTATTATATTTAAAGATCATGCAATCTCATTTTTTAGCAAAATCTACGGGGGATATTTATCAAAATTCCATTAATCTTATGAATTTTAGAGAATTAATGACATTCTATCGCCACTTTTCCTCACGCTGATGAGGTCTTTTTAATTTATTTTAAATTTTAGTTACTGCTATTATTGAATTTTTTAGAATTTGTTTTAATATGTTTTGTCGTGTGCAGGATTTTTATTGAAAAATTCTGAATGCCCTAAGCAGAATCACGGCATTTCAAAGCCAAATACATCATTACAGTTACATAGCTAGCTAGCTCATTCTGGCTTCTGCTATTAAAAATTAAGCACTGGTCCAAAACTGGTCCTTGATAACGTATGAGCGAAATACTCAAAGGTTTTATTTCATATACAACAACATAATCATACACAAAAATCACTTGACGACAACGAACATTGTAAATAGAATACCAACATATCATTTCGGAATGTTTTTGGCTGTCTGCCATGAACACTGCTAATTAAACAAAACAGGGAGGAATAGAAAGCGTATTCAAATTTATCTGTTTTAAACCTGGAGCCTGTATTTATTTATTTTTCCAAAGTTTGTGCTTTAATTTGAGGAGTAAATGTGTTGAACTGCATGGGTGATCATTCGTATTTGCATATGATTGAAAAGAAGAGTAACGTTATAATCTTGTTTTCCAGTTTATTTTGATGATTAAATACATTTGCATTTAAGTGTAATTTTATTTTTGCATAATTATATTGATTCATGTTGAAGTGCTCTGACTTAATTAAGGTATGTTTTTGGATCTGCTTTAGCGCTTGACTTTTGCATTGCGTTTAGCTTAGGCATTTTGATTAACGGTTATCTCACGGTCGTATTACAACTGTGAACCGTATATTAATCTCATGGGCTTGGTATAACGAAAGGCAAAATTAGTCGAATATCATGTTTACTGTTAAAGAAAAAGATTCTTACCAGTCGACTTGTACTGAAGGATTTTTCCCCAAAGTGTTAAAATCAACGGGAAAAGAATAAATTCTGCGAGTACATTTCAATTTATTTATTTATTTTTTTTTTGAAGAAATAATTTTTATTCGAGACATTCAATATGCCAACTCCTCTGTAGTAAAAGTTTTAATTAAATATATTTGCAGCATTTTAAAAAATAACTTTAAAATAGCTGGGATAAAGATAAATTTAGGAAAAATTCTTAGTTGCAAATCGATAATCGATGATAAATTATATCTCTAGTTTGAAAATTTCATTACAATTGTTAAAAACCTCTCCTGACATTCGCAAAACAAATTCGCACGCAAAGTATGACTGCATCACTATAAATCTGTGTGTATTTCAGAATCTTTAGATCTCGGTTGTCTTTATAGTCTATTTTTTCGAGTTGTGATTACATTTTGCGTATCTGATTGGCAAGAAAAAAAGGAGTTTAGGAACATTATGCTCATCGATACTGTGACGAAACAATATAGTTGATTACGAAAATAATCATATGGACTTAATCGCAAACACGGGTCGAAATATCTGGTCAGTCTCATCAATTCACTTCGGTTCGTTCCGATTCTTCCAGGTCTCTCTCCGGTCACTTCAGTTCGATATAATAAATCCATATGATCTGTTCGAATATTCTTACAATATTTACTGTACTGTATGAGCTAAAACGCTTCCGTTTTGTATCGGAAGCATACTCGTCACTACGCAAACCTGTTTCATAAATTGTTACTTATGAACAATGGCGATTAATGATGATGATGTTGTTACTAATCCTGCCAGTATGGCGACCACGTAACATTTGGCGCCATTTCCGTTTGTCGTGGAAATTTTCCTCCTGGGGATCAAAATGTCGTTTGCCCATTGTACAGAATTTCAAACGAGAATTGTGTCTTTTAAACTGTTTCAGTAACTTCTTTGTCTTTACAGGTCTTTAAATTAGGGGGAAATGTTTCGCTAATGAATAACTTAGGAAATGTTATACTTCGAATATTCCCTAAATATCTCCTAAGTACTAGTATACCATTTAGGGATTATATTTCTACTTAGGAAAATATGTTTCTAATCAGTCCTTGGAAAATATTCCCTGAGGGATCCGGGAATCTCTCGCTGGTAATGTTTTAGAATTAAGTATATTGCACGGATAATACAGATAACGGGTCGATTTACCTGCTGTTTAACAATCTCAGAATGGAATTTATTTTAAAACTAAGTGTTCTATAAATTACAACCGCTCATAATTTGAGTTGTGTTCAGTTATGTTTACTTTGATTATAATGAATTAGGTAGTTCTTAGGAACAGTGTTTTGAGCGATGATTATTTAGAATTAAAACAAAACAAAGAAATAAATTTTCATAAGATACCTTCGAAAATTGGCTGGGATTAGCTTTAAGTTATCCTAGCGTTGGCCTGATTTTTCTAATCTAGTGCAGGAAAGGCTAACTTGTTAGTTATTTCAACAAAATTTCACGTTATAAATTAACACTGCTATTGACTGACTTGCTCTAAGAGAGAAACATGGCCGATCGGCTAGAAAAAATTCTTTGATTTGAATTTCATCCATAAAAATACGACAAAAATTTTAATCCTTTAATACTATAAATTTACATAGAAAGATCTCATCAATGCATTCTTAAATTAGAAAAAAAAATTACCTTTTTGCTGTTGAGATGTTAAAGTCATAAATTCGATTTCCGAATAATCTAGTTTCTTTTCTTGTCTAGGATTTGTTATTTTGGACCGCAATTGGTTTTCATTTAGAATTTTTCATACTGCGATTACATCATTCTTTTTTCATTCAAATCCTAAGCCAAACAACAATGGAACTTTCGAATTTTTTCAAATTCAAATCCTAAGGGCCTGTTAAACATAGAATCCGTCAGCGCCAGCGTTACTTGTATTGAAATATCTATATATATTATTTCTAGAAGGTGTTTTTCTTTTTTTATCCCTTTTTCTCCCTTCATACTTAACCAAAATCGATAAATGAGGTGCCATTTTAAAGATTAAGGCATCCGCTTCGTTTAAAAATCGAACTATAAACATTATAATAAATTTTTCTTCCCCTAGATGGCACGCGCGCTAGCTTTTTTTTATTTTACCATTATCAATCATATTGAACTTATAAATTTAAAAATCGTTTGCTTTTATTATCATTCTGTGATTTCATTAATAAGTTTCTTTATTGGCACCATCCGCGTAGGTAAACGTAGGTAAATATTATTCTTTTTGCGTGGAAAATCATTCTGTAATTTCATAAGTTACTTTATTGGCAACATCCGCGTATGTGTACATTATTCTTTTGCATGGAAAAACCATATATATTATTTTTAGAAGGTAATTTTTTGTGACGATCCCTTTCTCTCCCTTCATACTTGACCAAAATCGATAAATGAAGTACCCTTTTAAAGATTAATTTCTCCGCTTCTGACGAATTGTTAATTCAGAACGACACATTGTACTGTTCGTTTAAAAATCGAAGCGAAAAATGGACTTTTGGCCCAAAGTTCTTTCCCTGGATGCGTCGAAACGGCAGTCAAATAGTGTGCACAGAGGTTTTGTAACGTTAATATTAAATTTTCCACGAGTTTGTGTCATATTTAACTTTTAATATTGTCTTCAAAGGTGTTTTTACGTGTGCATATCTCATGTTCCCCCGTTTTGTCTTATGATTCCCTTACAATACTGTGGCCAAAGGCGTTTTGTGATTGGTTTGTATTGTCCTTACGCGCCATTGTTATTTGACACATAAACAATGGCTACACATGAACCGGTTCTTCTTTCATCCTACTACAAACCACCAACCTCGCTCTAAAATTTATCGTATTTTAATCGCATGCAAAAGGTTTCGAACAGGCCACCTAGTTATATCATTTTTATATTTAAAAAAAAATTCAAATCCTTTTAGTCAAACAAGAATGTCTAAACACTTAAGAATGTTATCACGCTACTGATATCCTTTTCAGCTTGGCATTCCGAATTGACATCGTTCCATTACTTGATAAGCTATCGAAATAAATTCGAAATACATTCAGTCAAAGTGAAAAATTAACAACTAATCTTATTACGCAACGGGAGCAAACTTAAGCAGAAAATTTAAAACCCACTGAAAAAGATTAAGCATATATTGATTTTGATTCATAGAAAGCAACCTAATTTATCTGCTGGAACTAAGCCATCTCCTTAGATAAAAAAAAAGTTACGCTATTGATTTAAATTCAAGCCGATGACATAATATTACGAAAAATGTCATGAGTACGCAATTAAAGGGAAGGGGTGATTTGACTGAGTTTAAAGGACGCCTGTTTTTGTCGCAGGGTCCCACTGAGGAGATATGCAAAATTTGGTTTAGATCGATTTCACGTAATTTCGGTTTTATTCGCGTAGATTTGGGGTTATTTAAAAACTTTTCTTTTCGAAAAGAAGCTGATAAGTGAAATAATTCTTAATTTCTACTCCAGGGCTTCCCAAACTTATCCAAGTCGTGGCACTCGTAAGAGAAGTAGAATTTTTTCACGGCACCCTTGTCATATAATATCTATCTGTGGTATATTATTATGTATATTATGTATAATATATATACTTTATTTGTACGACTGTGAAGAAGAAATTAGAGAAGTAAGTGGTCAGAACATTAAGGTGACTGCCTACGTTGAAAATGCCATTTTTTGACTATTTTGGTCAACTTTATTTTTTGCAAGAGTCTTGTATTTCAATCTTTTCTCTTTTCAAAACCGTTTTAATTTTAATTCTACGTGAATTATAAGGAGAGTTATAGCTATTTAAAAAAAACATCGTCTAATACAAAATTGAAGTGACAAACAACTTTAAACGCGTCCATTTTTTGACTATTTTGGTCAATTTTATTTTTTGCAAGAATCTTGTAATTCAATCTTTTCAAAACCACTTAGATTTTCATTCTACATCAATTAGAAGCAGAGTTATAGCTATTTTAAAAAACATCGTCTAATACAAAATTGAAGTGACAAACAACTTTAAACGCGTCCATTTTTTGACTATTTTGGTCAATTTTATTTTTTGCAAGAATCTTGTAATTCAATCTTTTCAAAACCACTTAGATTTTCATTCTACATCAATTAGAAGCAGAGTTATAGCTATTTTAAAAAACATCGTCTGCTTCAAATTTGAAGTGACAAACAACTTTAAAGGCGTTTTTCTCAGAATTATGTTATTTAACACAAATCTCTACCATTATCATGATATTTCACATAATAATGCATATAATTTGATAAAATTTTCAAGAAATGTTTTAGATACTATTGTTAATGAAATGACGTACAATAATTCATGTATAATAAATATTTTTTTGTTTGGGGCTGTTTTTATAAGGAAAGGAATGACGAATTGGGGAAAATTTTCATATTGGAAAATAAAATTGTCTGTATTATTTTTGCATTTTAAAATTTCTCTTTGATTGTAGGTCATTTTAAAGATAACTGTTATATCTTTCATGTGTAAGAAAGAAATTAAAATAGTAGCATTAGAATTTTGTTCAGAGTGATAGGCGTTTTAGCTAAATTTCATTAAAAATTACTTCAAATTGACAAATTTATAAAAAAGTATGGTATTTACAGGAAATTTTTTTTATTTATTTTTATTTTTTATTTTTAAATGCTGTTTCACCATAAGAGACCAAAAAATCCTTAAAAAAAAACAATTTAAAAAAAAAATTGGCTCCGAACGTAGGCAGTAACCTTAATAAATTAATGCAACTTGTGTTAAAAAATCACGCGAGTACTTTAATTGTAATTAATAGGAAAACATATTAATAAAAGTAATAATAAAATTACCTTCCAAATGCTCTTGGTATATGTGTGTTTAGTTTTAGCCTGCTGCTCACTGCTCAATTGTTCGAATCGCGGAATAAAGCTTGATACAGCTACTCTAATTTCTTTTTTGACATTAATTTTCGAACGATATTTGCTCTTTATAACAGCAACTACTGAAAACCCAACTTCGCACAGATATGAAGTTGCAAAGGAAATGAAAAATCTTATATCTTTGGCACTTAGAATGGGACGCTCATTTTTTATAGATATCCAAAACTTCGTCAAATACAAACAAGCGAATTTTGCTTTCAGGCTTTTGTCCCTCGATAGCTCAATTAAGTTTTCGTCCTCTTGTGAAGCGAATTCTTTTGGAGCTTCATCATGAAATGGATCTTGAATCCACGCAAACTTCTCGGTTTGGTCTTCTGCGAAGTACTTTGCAAAATAGTCAGTTCGTTGTGATAGGTGCTCTGTGAAAACTGCCAGCATGCTATGTGAAAACTTTTCTCCACTACAGATCATGTACTTCTGCAATACAGAGGTTTTTGGAGTAATAGGCCTTTTGGAGTTATATCGGAATACTCCTTACCAATAAATTAGATTGGAGATCATGGGCACCTCGCGACACCCCTGATCCTTCTGCCCGGCACCCCAGGGTGCCGCGGCATATACTTTGGGAACCCCTGTTCTACTCAGTTAACTTAGAAAGGTCTACGAATAAAACGTGTTTTATTATTATTTTAACATGGGATTACGTTCCTCCATAAAGGTTCTCCGGAAAGCAAAATTTCAGACACTAAAACCGTCCGTCGTCACGAGTTATAATTTTGGTAGCGTACCAGTCCCAGTCTGTATCGCTTGGGCAAGCAGTAAACAATTATACAGAAAATTACCAAAATTCGTCAAATTTTTTTAATATATATATATTGTATATACATACATACAAACACACACACATATATATATACTAGCATTATTGCCCGGCGTTGCCCGGGTAGATATATAGATATAAAATTTTTCATGCATTCCATCAAAAAAATACTGGCCTGCACCCCCCCCCCCCCCCCCCGCAAATTAAACACTTCGCCCACCCCGTCACCCCCAGACGAACTCTCAAACCACCCCTCAGAACAAACCTCTTTTCCCCCGCGTATCGAATTAGACTGGTTGTGGTGAAGGGGCTGTATCCATATTTAAGAGGTGCTCTTAAGGGCACAAAATTCATTAAAAAATTAATTTAAAAAAACGGCGCAACTGGTTACAAACCCGTCGGACGGGTTTGTAACCAGTTGCGTCGTGTGCGTGGCTCCATTCAATTACATAGGTTGCGACTCATCACGGACTGGTTTGCGATTTGAGTCAGTTATCAGTTCCTTTTGAGTTGCTCCGTGTGCAGACGGCCTAAGGAACATATTGGTTGGGGTAAGCAAGAGTGATCCAGAGTGATGTTCTCCGACGAATCCCGTTTCACTGTGACAAGTGATTCTGGCCACCAGTTAGTGTGGAAGAGAGGGGGAACAGGTTATGCCCCACAGAATGATCAGGAACGCCATCAGTATGGCCAAGGCGTGATGGTGTGGGGAGGCATTATGCACAATGGCAAAACACCGCTTCACATCTTTGAGCGAGGTACCGTTACATCGCAGCGGTATTGCAGAGAGATTATTCTGGATCATGTTCGTCTTTTTAGGGGTGCGGTAGGTCCAGATTTTCTGTTTATGGACGACAATGCGCTCCCACACAGGACCGCTGAAGTATCGGACACACTAGAAAGTGAAATTATTGAACGTATGACATGGCCTGCCGACTCTCCTGACCTAAATTCTATAGAGCATGCCTGGGATGCTCTTGGCAGACGTGTTTCTCAAATAACTCGCCCTTCCTGAACCATTCAAGAACTAAAAATCGCCTTGACAGAGGAGTGGGGCAATATCCCCCAAGGACTCCTCAATACTTTATTAGACAGCATGAAAAGCAGATGCAAAATGTGCACTAGTGTTCCAGGAGGTCACACACCTTACTAAGGTACTCATAACTGTTTCATTCTGGCAGGAAGACCCATATTTCGTGGCTGTTTGGAAATGCTCCAAAGAGCATCATTTTTGTTTTTCGTTTTCTTCTTTTTCCATGTGGCGAAATCTGTACCATTTTGCATAATAATGCACAGTATCTCTACTAATATCTACTAAGTTTCCTTTCTTCAATCAATGTTTATTATGAAATATTCCGAAAAATGTGACTGTTCCTTAGCTGTTGTCAATCAGTGTATATATATATATATATATATATATATATATATATATATATATATATATATATATTTTAACCAATGCGGAGGCACTTGTAATCAAACATTCGCCTTTACTACGACGCAGTTTTTACTGTCCATTTTATTATGGGGGCACCACATAGGTGGACAGCATTACCCCCTATGAAGGGACGACACGAACGGGGGCATTTTTTCGTGGCGCAACGCTGGGATTCGAACTGAGCACCCTCAGCACCGAAAATCAGCGCGTTGTACCACAAGGCCGCCACAAGCCCTTATATATATATATATATATATATATATATATATATATATATATATATATATATATATATATATATATATATATATATATATATATATATATATATATATATATATATATACATATATATATACATACATACATACATACATACATACATACAGTGGAATCTCGATCGATCGTTTTCGGATCCATCGTTTCTCCACATGTGTCGTTCATTTTATCCAGTCCCAACGATCATATTGCTTTGTTATGTTTTCGCATCTATCTTTTTCCCGCATTTATCGTTCATTTCAATTGGTCCCTTGAAAAACGATCGATCGAGATTCCACTGTATGTATATATATATGTCAAAATTTTGACGCATTTTGGTACTTTCCTTTTTAACTGTTTACTGCTTGCCCAAGCGATACAGACTGGGTCGGCGCGCAGCCAAAATTATACATCGCGACGACGGACGGTTTTTAGAGTCTGAAATTTTGCTTTCCGGAGGATCTTTATGGAGGAACGTAATCCCACGTTAAAAAAAGAAAAATGCCCTAAGGTGTAAAATTTCTTTCTCTATTACGGAGTATATATTGAAAAAAATCTTTCAACCAAAGTAGGCAATCCTTGGACACATTTTCTCCATAGGTTAACACTGAGGTGAGCGAATCCAATAGGGTTAAGTACACAGCATCCTTAAAGCTGGCCTTTTAAAACCTTTGGAGCCATCTGAAATGTCAAGCCATTTTTAGCAATTAAAATTATATTTATAGTACAAGTACTTTTATGATACATAGGTTAACATGCTTCGACAAAAGGTTATTCGGTGCAATTTTATGTAAATGACTGAACTTTTTTATCCCTAAAAGAGGAACAACACGATTTTGCGAAAATACTGCCCAATTAGTAATCTTACAGAAAATTATGCCCGTTGGATATCTAATAATCATTTGAAACGACTAAATTGGTTATAATTATTCGATACAGGGTTATTACTAATTAATTTCAACTACCTTGAACATTTATCTTGTGTATCCATTATTTTAATTGTCCGATCATTATCATAACAGCATAATTTTCATTAACGAAAACCCTGCAAACGTTCTTTTTTAATAAATTAAGGCTATTTCTGACCTCCGAAACGCAAGTTTTATCATAAATTTCCCCCCTTTGTAAATGTTTCTGTATGTTATATTTTCCGAGAGAGGTCAAACACTTCGCAATGAAATGCCAAGACACAGCAATCCCGCCGATATTACCCAGGGGTA
>OU015503.1:98631056-98658556 GCA_907164885.2 Dolomedes plantarius | reverse complement strand
AGAGAGCAACATTATTCTCTTTCTACCACCGCTCACAGAGCGTTCCCGTACAGGAGAAAAATATGATGACGTCGTAATTAACGTGTGCGCACGCATGCCGTAAGGAGCATAAGGAGAGAAAATGAACGTTGATTTTCAACAAGTTCTTTGTCAACTCGATCTCTGGAAATGAGAGGGGAGAGTACGAGAGGGTGAAAGCACACCACTGGGTCGGATCCGACCCCCACCGTAGAGATAAAAATGGTTTGTTATCGAAAATTTGTTCTAAATCTAAAATTTGTTTTCAAAAATATAAAATAATCTTGTTTCTAATGAAGTAAATATATTTGTGAATTAGACAGGATTTTATTAAAATAAGAATAAAACTTATACAGATTTTCAATTTTTTTTTACCGGTAAATTTTTCGGTGTTTCCGTTATATTATTGTTTATTTACATTTTTTCTTTTATAAAATACAAATATGTAAGGTATACATAAGATTCGATTCACAAGAATCGAACTTTTGAGTGAATGAATTAAAGAAGCTGCTTGAGATATGCTAATTTCGGCATACGCGCTTGGTATAAATACCATGCAGCTTGATTAATAGAAAGGTTGTTAAGGTTGATAGATAAGCGAGTTAGGGGAGCTACGAGGTAAGCAGCTCCAGGTGTTAACCGGCGCTTGTGCTTAGGGAAGGGGGGGGGGGCAAAGTTTACGTGGCAGAACTGCTGGTTTGACTCTCTGCTGGTTTGTGATTATGACAAAGTGTATTTCTATTGAATGCTAATATATATTCCGTACAAGTAGTACGTATGCTTATTGCTGTAAAAGCAAATTCTATATGTGCAACGAATTCAATAAACATTGTTTCATGTATAAACTGTGTTTGTATCAAATTCATTTAGAGTGCCACTTCAAATTATATACACCCAAGTGCGGGTAGAAGTGAGCTATATTCTATACAAATAATCCGCAAAACGTAAAACCTGGAATTCAGCGTATGTCCACCTTAAGTAAAAAATACTTCTGGATGAAAGATTTAAAATTTAAAAATGGCATCGTTTCTTTCCCACACATCTTTTAAAAAAAAAAAACATGATAGATTATACACGATATTTATTGATGTTTCTTGTTCACGCAAATTGGAGCCATATTTTTTGCCAAAAAAAGGTATTTAAATAAATAAAACAGTTCCGTGACTGACTGACTGACATATAGCGCACAGACCAAACCGCTGGACCTAAAGGGCTGACATTTTGCATGACTTTTCTTCTCAGAATGTAGGGGTGCGCTAAGAAAGACTTTCGAAAAATTCTTAGATTTTTTAAAATTAAATTTTTTAAATGTTTTTGTAACTTTTTTAAAGTTTGCATTTAAAATAATAATCCGAGGGTTATAAAATTTATATCACGAGAAAGATCATAAAAATTCCTTTCAAATGAAATCTTTTTCGAATCTTTACCTACATTTTCTGATTTTTGGTGAATTTTTAAAGATTAATTTTTAGAATTTAATTTATTAAATGCTGATCACGTGGTATCTTTTCTTTTTGTGGTACTTTAAATTAATTTATCGTCACGTGCATAGCAACGAAATAGATTGAGAAAAAAAAAATTTTGCTCTTTCTAATGCGGCAGACGACTGGAAATTATCAAAAAAAATATTAAAATACAGTAAAAGAAATGTTCCTTAAACTGTACTATATTAACTGTACTATATTCTTTAATATGTTCTATTACATTTAATTTAAATATTTTCTTCTACATTATTTTGTGTATAAAAATATCCGTTATGATTTTTTCATAATTTTTTTCTTTTGTTTTGGTATTAATTGCATACATTGACCGTTGTATTTAATTTTAATGTACTCCGTAGCGAAGCACGGGTATTCAGCTAGGCTTATATAGAAAGCAGAAACGGAAAATGAGTCGTGTGTGTATGTGTGTGTGAGTCACAAAACCTCAAGAACCGTGATCCCTATCTTGTTAAAATTTACACGGTTTAATGTGCTTGGAAAATCAGGATGAATCTGACTATTTTCATCCCGCTATGACTTTCCATTCCCGAATTATGTTAGAACAAGTTTGCGCGGTATCAACAGATATTTTTGTTCAAAGCCATTGTAACATTTAATTCTTGCCAATTAAATTATAACATTTGCGTAAAAATAAATAGACACGAATTAAAAACGTGATTTATTCATGTATTGGCAGATTTATTCGTATAGCAAAAATATGTACACATATTTCATGCTCGGAATTCTTTCTAAAAACTAAATCGTCTGCTACGTTTCAATGCCACTTTCAGACTTTCTTAATTAGAATATACACGCATTTCGTGATTGTAATTCTTTCTCAAAACTAAATCGTCTGCTATGGATTGAGAACACATTCACTGAAAATGAATGACTTTCCATCTTTATATTTTCATTTTTAAAAAGAAATATTCCGGCGTTGCCACGTATATGAACTACATGTTTATGTAGTATATACGTTTATATCCCACTTATGTGTTTCGCGTTGTCAGCTATATGTGGGAATGTCTAGAGCAGGGCCCGCCAACCTTTTTTAGTTGGCGATCGACATTTCTATAATTTTTTTATTCGGCGATCGACTAGTTCCCATTTCTTAAATGGAAAATGAGTCGCTTATCACTAACATAGTCCATATATTTTTGAAATTATGGCACGCGATCGACTAAAATCATGCCGAAGATCGACCGGTTCGCCACCCCTGGTCTAGAGCAAGGAATCAATCAGAATTATACACTGTCGCAGATGATAACAAAGAAACAAAAAATGTTGTGTACTGGCAAGTATTAAAATAACAACAAATTAGTTAATAAATGAACTTTTTACTACTGAAAAATTGAAATTAATTTGTTTAAGAGTTGTTATAACTTTAGAACATCATAACATGAAGGTAATCATTGAAAAAAAATAACAGAAACTGAATTCCGAGCGAAGCCGGGTAATAAATCTAGTCTATATATGTAAAACAGTTCCGTAACTGACTCACTGACATACAACGCACAGACCCAACCGCTGGACCTAAAGGGCTGAAATTTTGCATGGCGACTCTTCTTATGGTGTAGGGGTGCACTAAGAAAGATTTTTGAAAAATTCTTCTTAGATTTTTTTAAATTAAATTTTTAAGCTGTTTAAGTAACTTTTTTTTAAGTTTGCATTTAAAATAATAATTTGAGGGTTATAAAATTTATATCACGAGAAAGATCCTAAAAATTCCTTTAAAATGAAATATTTTTCGAATCTTTACCTCCATTTTCTGATCTTTGGTGAATTTTTAAAGATTAATTTTTAGAATTTAATTTATTAAATGCTGATCACGTGATTTCTTTTTATGGTACTTTAAATCAATTTATCGTCACGTGCATAACAATTAAATAGACAAAAAAATATTTTTTTTCTTTCTAATGCAGCAGACGATTGGATATTATCCAAAAAAAATAAATATCCCTTACGATTTTTTTATAAATATATATATATATATATATATATATATAATTTTTTTTTGGCATTAATTGCATACATTGACCGTTGTATTTAATTTGAATGTACTCCGTAGCGAAGTGCGAGTTTTCAGCTAGTATATATATATAATAATAATAACGTGTTTGTGTGGTTGGGTGAAAATTGCAATATACTTTCCCTTTATTGATTTCCTACAATTAAATAATTAATTACAGCTTTCCGTGATACTTATTGACCTCTGAAATATAAATCTGATCCATATTGACTCCCTCCTCGACCAAAAGATACTTATCGTCTGCGTGAAAGCTCTAATATTCATAATTTACCCGGGAAATACATATTTCATTCTGTTGGAACACGAGTTTCTCCGAGGTTAATTATCGTCGAAACGACTGCTAAAGGCGGTTAAAGCTTTCGTGAAATTGCTGATATGCAGACTTGTTAACTAAAGCCTGATGCATTTCGCCGCAATACGTGGGCTTGAATATAAAGCAGCGCAGAGTGACTCAGGGGTTGGAATGGGTAAATCCATTGAGCTATATCAGAGTATGTGTTTTGGTATTGATAGGCGTCCTGATGACGTAATTCCCTATGGTGATGGAGGAGTTAACAATTCATAATGGCAACCTGCCGGGTTTAGGGAATGCATGTGTAAATTTTGTAGTTTAGAGGATACTGGATACAGAAATAATTTTTTTTTCCTATTTTCTATCCTTTTCTAATTATAGACATTTTATCACCCAATCGTATGCACTTAAATATAGGTATAGGACAAAATAACAACACCTGGGAAAGAATGTAACTTTTAACGTAGGATTACGTTCCTCCAAAACGGTCCTCCGGAAAGCAAAATTTCAGATGTCCTGCGTCGCGAGTTATAATTTTGGCAGCGCGCCAAAACCAGTCTGTATCTCTTGGGCAAGCAGTAAACAGTTAAATAGAAAAGTACCGAAATGCGTCAAAATTTTGACGCGCACACGCACGCACACACACACACACACACACACACACACAGACACGCACACACGCACACGCACACACACACACGCACACGCACACACGCACACGCACACGCACACGCACACACACACTCACAAACTTACTCTTACATTTACACTTACCGTTCTAAAGAGGGAATCGGAAAATTGGGCCCCGTAAGCTAAAAGGTGAGATGTTCTTTCTATTTAATTAATTTTTTTTTAAATTCTAATGGGTAATTCCGTAAAAATAAGTTATGACTTTTGGATACCTTTAGCCCGGACACGCTGTATAAGTAGTGTGCACATGAGAGAGCTGGCGCAGACCCACAAACACCCCCATAAAAACCGAACCCACTTTTAGAAAAGTAATGGCTCTATTTCGCCCCATAAAATCTCCACCCACTTTTAAAAACAATGGAGTGAAAACCCCCATAAAAACTCCACCCACTTTTTAAAACAATGGCTCTCAACCCCACCATTAAAATTTCCACCCACTTTTAAAAACAATGGTGCGAAAACCACCCATTAAATTTCCACCCACTTTTAAAAATAATGGCTCTCAAACCACCCACTAAAACCGTACCCACTTTTAGAATGTGATGGCTCTATTTTATCCATATAAATTATTTTAAATGATGGTGAAAGCCTCCCCATAAAAATCTCACCCCCTTTTAGAAAGTAATAGCTCTCAACCAACCATTCAAATCGAACCCCCTTTTAGAATTCAATGGTATAAAAAAATGCCATAATTGTTTCCACCCCATAAAAACTCCGCCCACCACTAAAACCGAACCCAATCAAAAAGTCGCTGAGCCGCAAGGGTACCCCCTTCGGCGAGCACCCCCTTTTAGAAAACAACGGTCCAAAGTTTTTATAGCAACGCACCTTCTTTGCTGCGTTGAAAACTTTACCTCTCCGACATTTTAAGCACTTAAAGAAATACATTTAGTATAGAAATAAAACCATGGAAAGTCATATTCTCGAAAGTCTAAACTCAGTAGGTAACTTACAATCAAACTACCTAAAGCTGGATGCTTTAGAAATTGATAAAAAGTACCTGATATCCGATGCGAAAATGATAAAGACACGGTATGGTGAAAAGGCTGTGGTAAGTTTGGAGGGAACAGGTTCAGTTTTCCTCCCGGACCGATTCAATAAAGTTATGACTGTTGAGTATCTAAGCTTTATGAGAAAGTGCCATTTAATCTATCGAGGTAAGAAGGATACTGGAAAAGCCCACCCCGCACACCAAGTAGAGTTTTCTCCTGCCAACGATGCTCTATGAGATGATCGCCGTCCACCTTAAGTTTTAAAAGCGTTTGCTTTTAAAATTTGTCTATTAGAGCTCTAAGCGACAATCTGCCTCATCGCATAATGTCCATGAGCCAAAGTATGGATACCATCTTCCAATATATGACGCTTGTCATCTTTTCCTGATAGGGCAATCTTATTGACTTGTATGGAATGAATCTCATGCTTTGTGCTCCTGATGAGATTCATGGTTCTGTGCTGTACTTCTTGCTTGAATAGGCAGTTCTTGTAGTCCTCAAAGGTTATCCTGTTTTTCACGACACATTTCTTTACTCCTTTGGATTTTTTCACCAAGTCTGTTTCAGTCTTACAGGCATACATCTTAGATCTTAAGCCAACGAACTCCTCCAAGATTTTTCCAGAATTTTCATCCTTCATCTTCCCCAAGACCTTTTTATTTACTCTAGGCATTCCATATCTATTATTTTCCTGATAATCGGAGGTGTCGAAATAATCAATCATTCCTTTCATATCTTCATAAAAGTCCTTGGTCTGTATGTCGTAGATGTAACTGTCAGTGTCCATGTACAATAGCTTGATATCGTCCCCATATTTAGGCTTCATAAGATTATAATGGAAGTCGTACATCAGATGCTTCGATAGATCTAATATACTCATGCCGACGTATATTGGCTTATTAAAAATCACTTTCGTCTTGTTCATATGCACGGCGGCTAATCTTTCGTCAAAAATGGTCCTTCCCTTGAAATTGGGCTTAGCAACTAGCTTCTCCGCTTTCTGGGGATCGCATACTAGCCTAATATCGAGTCGCTTCCTGATATTTTCCATCGTCTTGCCAAAGACCGAGTTGTTCATAAGTTTGAAGAAGTCTTTCTCAAAGTCATTGGTTGCCTTTGTCCTCATTTCTGTGTTCAGGTCGATGTACCTCTTCAACCAGGGAGACTGCTGAAACTCCAACACTTTGTGCACCTTTTTGAGCTTCATCCCCAACTGCAACAGTTGCTTCAAAACCCTGTAATGAACCACATAATGCTCTTTGTCATAGAGGGTCGTCAGTAGTTTTGGCTGTTTTGAGCCATCGGGCATCCTGCTCTCAGGTGCTAGAGGTAGGTCTGAATGGAGGTTGTGTAGATGGGTCGGGTACTGTAGATCGCAATCTACGATGTATCCTTTGTCTGAGTCATCCGCTACTTGGGTCACATCTGACACAGTGCTCCACTTGAAACCACCATGCGGTAGGTATTGACTCATGGCCCATCCGTAAAGGTTGTTGGCGTCAAGGTACATCAGGTAGTTAGACTTCTTGTTCTCGTCATAGTCCCTCATGTACTTGTTGTTCGCCCTCCCATATCGGTTACAGCACTGAGAGATGCCTCCTCTGGTCCCCTTTTCTAGCATGAGTATCATGTCATAGTCTGTCAATAGCTCTAGCTCGACCTCCGTGGTTTTGAGCATGGCGTCCCACGAGAGTCCGGGTGCAGTGAAGTACCATGCAGGATCCAACTTATAGGTCTTTAGACAGACATCTCTAAAGTGTTCCATGATGTCGGCTAGGATGAGTACATCAGTCTTCACATACAAATCGGAATATTCACCCAATGTCTTAATGTTGAATGCATTCCATACCGTTTTAGCGTGCTCGTAGTCCTCATCCTTTATGTGTGACTCATTCAATTGGTTGTAAAAGTCTTCTTGTGGGGGTAGCTTGGTTTCTTCGCATTTGTCCCACGAGTCCATATAATCGTATGGATAGACGCCTTTTCGGGTGACGAGGTCCAGTTTGTCCTTGGGGAAGTACTTGGCTGTCTCCCGGAACTCCTTTACGTTCTTCGCAAGACTGTCGACGCTAGCGGCCATGAACTTGAACGAGTCGACAAACCTCAACTTTATACCAGGTACCTTTGCTTTCTTCCCATCGCCTACTTCTACAGTTTTTGCCCCGACCTCCTTACTGAATGAAATGTACCTCTCCTCGTTGTTCGGAATGACATCAATGTCTCCTTTCTCCCCACCGAGCTCCTTTATGAAGAGATGGGCGTCGTAGCCAGATAGGTTGTGGATAAACACCGGAATGAACGAAGGCTCTTGGTACTTTAGGTTGCAAAGGTTGTGAGCAGGTCCTCTGTAGTTCGATTCACATTTCGCCGGATCGAGAAGATGGTCATGATCTCTGACTTTTCGGAAGTCTGGCTCATCCTTGGGTGAATAGGGTGAAGGTTTCTTCCTGATATCTCCGTCACAGATATGGCAAACATGGGTCCTTTGGAAATGCTCTTCATCCTCGGTGGTCATTTTGATGGGTTGCTTCTTATCATAAATGTTCTTTATCGCTAGCGCCTCAGTCTTCACTGTATCAAAGAACAGCTTGGTGGCATTGGGTCCTCTGTATGTGATTGGTGCCTTATAGTCTGCGTGTTTATATTTGATGTAGACAGTGAAGCTCATAGGTTCATGCTTTTGATATTTATGTAAGAATGAGCTGTCTTTTGTAGGGCGGCAGGTGTTTATCTTGTTTGTCAAGCACTCGAAGTCTCCATACATCACAAAGGGTAATCGTAAAGACCTTTGGTAGTTTTTGAACCGCAGAGATTCGTCCTCCTTGGGCATTACAATCTTTACTGGCGTATTCTTCCTACAATCCGTTTCATGAGCTTGGAGGTCCTCTTCGGAGTAATAATACAGCAGGCATCTCTCACAGGTGAATACCTTTCCGTTGTGTTTAGTCACTTGTCCGCTTATCAATTTGGAGAGGTCTTTTATCCAACAGTAATGACTGTTTCCTTCCTTATTCTTTATGTACAGCAAATTGACGTGTTTGTCTTCCTTATTTTTAGTGATTCTCAATGGGTAAATGTCATTACCTTCGTATGAATATATGTTCACCGATCTGTTATTCAACTTTTCGAACCTGTTAAATACTCTATCTTCCATCTTCACTGGAAACTCAATGCCTTCAAACTTTAGCTCATTCTCATACGGTTTATATTTGGTGACTCTTTGGGCATCTTTTTCCACTGGATGCAGCGCAGAGAGTATTGCCCACATGAAACACTTATTATCCTCATTTTGTACGTTTATGACTGCCTTTTTGGCTTTAATCTTTTTCGGCAGATCAATGTAGGATGCCCCTCTCAGCGGGTTGTATTTATTGATCCTCACCTCAAGGCTTTTAATTCTAACAAGCGTCCATCCCGAACCTTTTGCAACAAACTCCTCCATTTCTGTCAATAATTTTGGATAACCGATCTGTAATAAGCTACCAAATCAGTTGATTCTAAGATGACTGCGTTTTCTGTTTTGAAGTTTTTCTCCATTTCTATAATAGCATCGTCTTTACCCTTTTGATAGTCACAGAGGAATTCGAAATTAACCTTCAAACCATGCAGCCTCTTTATGTGTTTAGTGATGAGTCCCCGGACTAGTGATGCCACATCGTTCAAAAAGTCTTTGGGAAGCATCAGGTTGTGTTCATTTTGGATGTCGTACGTCTTCAAGCGAGATTCAAAGGCTGTATTAACTTTGTGGAGGGTGTAGAGCCTTCTCTCTCGCGTATCTAAAAACAGGTCTGCATCAAACCCGAAATGACGGTTGAACAATACGCTTTCTATGTATGCTATGATGTCTGCCCTCCTTCCTAACATGGAATAGCCTCTAATGCCATGCGTTCGACAAAATTCCCGTAGTTGGGGGAGAGTCATGTGATGTAGTCGATGCTCCACTCTTCCACACTCTGGGAGAGCGGCTGCCTTCTTTGGTTTATAGTTTAGGTGCCCTTTAGATTGTAGGTGCTTATTCATGCTTGATCCCTTAAATAACTTACCGCAACACCTGATCTTACGCACTCTGTTCTTCTTTGGCTTGCTAAACAAGTCATTGTGGAAAGGAAAAGTGGAAAGGCCGTTATGATATTGAATGAGGTCGATCAGTTCCACCTTTCTAAGTTTCGAGTATCCTCGAATATTATGTTCCCGACAGTAGTCTTGCAACTGCCGGAACGGTTTTTGATTGCAAATCTTCCATCTTTATATATAGAATTAATTTCTTTAAATGCTTAAATCCTTGATGAGGTAAAATCAAATTAAAAAGGGGTTAAAAGGAAGACTTTATAAAATAAAATATGGATATGGAGGAAGTGATGGAAATAGTAAGACTGTTTGACCTAAACAGAAAAGTTTCTTCAGACTTGAAAACTAAAACCCAAGAGTGTGAGCACGAATATGTAATACAAAACGATGATAGCTGGTACATTTGCCAAGCATGTGGCGAAGAACTGAGGTACAATCCCAATAAACCCCCTTTGAACCATCTACAACTGTATTTAATCATGAAGAGACAGCAGAGCTTGAAAAGCAGAGCAAACAATCTGGAAAACTGGATAGGTCAGTTCAATCTCCCTTTCGAGGAACAGCTGGTTGTTGACTTTTTGTCTTTAATCCATAAATATGAAGAGATGTTTCCAGAGCGGAAAAACCTAATCAGCAAAAACTACATCTTGTTCCATATGTTACGAATAAGGGATTTCGAGGTCCCACTCAAGTTACCAAAAATGAAGAAGACGCTAGCTCAGTATGAAGAAATCTGCAGAACCATTTTCGAAGCATTAAATTGGAATTTTTAATAGCTCTTGTCAGCTATTAAAAATTAACTAAATCTTTTTTATCAATCCAGCTTGTCTCAGGATAGCCTAACCATTTTACTAGATATTTGTCCCCTTTCTTTTTGAGGACTTTTTCGATCTTATATACATCGTCCTTCTTATCATACTTTACTAGTTCATTTTCATAAAAAGTGCCTTTAACCTCATCATTATTTAAATCCTTAACTCTGTAAGTGATTGGGTCGGTTTCTAGTACCTCAGAGATGACAAACACTTCTTCTGTAAAGGTTGCTTGATACCCTCTTCTGAAGGTTGTCTTGTATATCGATATCCTAACTTTATCACCCACCTTATACTTTGCTTTACGGATCACCTTTTCCTGAAACAGGTTGCGATACACGTCTCCGCTGTTCTCCTCTTGACTGGCTTCAACAGGGGTCATTTTGATGCTTCTGTGGCGCGAGTTGTTGTAATTTTTGACCAGCTGACTCAATATATCCACGTACCTGTTGGTGTTGTTGGCGGCCAAGTACTTCCTAATTTTCCCATTCAAAGTCCTGTTGAACCGTTCCACGACAGAGCATTTGATCTCCACGTTTTCGGTGGTGAACCAGTGAATGTCGTTCTCTTTGAACAGAAGCTGTGCATCTTTATTGATGAACTCAGTCCCCTTGTCTGTCTGGAGCTTTTCGGGCACTCTCTCCTTAAAGATCTGTTTGAAGGCCTTGGAGACTTCTCCCCCTGTCTTCTTCTTGATTGGTATTGCCCAGCCATATTTGCTAAAAATGTCAATGACTGTCAGTAAGTAGTTGTTGCCATCGTTGTAACGAGAAAGGGGCCTTAGAAACAGCAGGTCTGCTTGCCATTGATCGTCTATGCGCGACACGTAAGTCCTCCGCCTTTTGAACTTTCGAATGAGGGGTTTGTGCTTAGTGTACACGTCTTGTTGATGAAGGAAGTCCGATGCTTCTGCTCGAGTCAATCCCGTTCGTCTGCTAAGTTCGTCTATACCACAAAACCCTGTTTCGGGGTCGTAATATACTTTTTCGGGGCAACTCTTTTCAGTTACCCCTTCAGCGGTAAAAAACGGCTTTTCTTGGAGCCACAAGATGCGCAGATTCCTTCATCATGGGTCTGCCGTTTTTAGAGGTAGCATGATATGCATCTTGGGTGTCGGTGTGGGTTTTACATTTCAGACAATACATCTTTGATCCCATTCCAAATGTCTTTTTTGCTTTAATGATAGGCTTCACAACAGCTCTTTCTAGTCTTTCACGAATGGTTGGATTGGGGATATCGTCCAATTCTTTTATCATGTTTGTGTCACACACTTTGTTTCTTGTTTCAGTATCTTTATTTTTAATGTAGCAGACATCATGTTTATAGGCACTTTCATCAACCCTATTAATGGGTTTACTCCATTCTTTGTATGTTAAATCGGGGTGCAACCTAGTTTTCCCCTTCAGCAGTTGAGTTCCTGGTCCTGTGAATTGATGTCCTGGCAGATGCATTTCAAATGGTAAATTGTTGATTGCTGCGTTAACAACGCCTTTCCCTTTCTTTTTTCCACACATTTATTTATACAGAAAAAATTATTTTCCGTACCCGTTCAAGCCTTTCTCCTTCAAATATTTTTCCATAGGGAAGTACTTCAAGTCCTTAATAAATTCTTGCTCTTTAATCAAAGCCTCCTCCTCCGAAATAGTCTTCGCTCTCAAGGAGTTTAGTAAAGACTTATAAACTTGTAGGCAAACCTGTATTCTTCCTTCCGTTCTGAGATATGTAAGGATTTATCAATAATCTCTATGACACTGACCACGATGCTCAAGGACGCTAAGGGAAGCAGAGCGAAAGCAGTCAAACTCGAAGTAACCAAACAAGAACTTCGCAATCGTCAGAGACAGACTAACATCACTGTAGAATTTATAGCTTTTTCTGTATACGTACAACCACGACTCTAATTTTTGTTCCATGTTTTATTTAAAGAATCAAAACATTTCCTGTACCTCATTTCAGGGTTAACTAAATCAAGCATAAAAAAATCCTGAGGTTTCGTGACACACTGTTTGTACATACTATTGAACTCCTCGCTGGTGAGACTACCATCGATTTCCCGCAGGATTTGTTTAACCTCCCTTGGTTGGAGTCGAAAGAAGATAAAGTAGTTACAGTTCTTGCGTATGTTGATGGGTGTTGAGTAATATGATTGTGATATATAGATGATGGAGGCATTTTTCTTTCTACCTCTTATGAATAGGTCCTCAATGACTTTTTGCTTCTTTTCAGTCACGCAGTCATCAAATACCACTAGATTCTTAACGTTAGGATCAAGTTCATCCACTGTAATAAAATCGGCCAGTTCTGACGTGAATAATGTTTCCTTCTTGAACTTGTGAAACATTTCTAAAAATTTTTCTTTATCAGCCTTCTTAACTTTTTTAAGGTTAAGAATATCATCTTCCTCTATATCATTAAACTGTGTGTATGTTTCTTGTAGAGATGAATACTTGGGCTCAAAGATGTCTTTTGCACATACGTAGAGATTGTCAAACTTCAACCAATCGTAGATGAAGTTAAGAAGCAAGTTTGTCTTACCACACCCTGAAGGTCCGGTGATTAAGAGTCTGAAGGGATGTTTGGGTAGCAGAGGATGCTGATCAGCAGATGCAAACTCTTCAGGTTGCGTGTAATTCTTTATTTGAATCATATCTTTATTTAAGGTGAAAATATTTACTTTAAGGTAAAGAATATTTGCTTTAAGGCAAAAACATTTACTTTAAGGCAAACATTTATTTGTCAAGTAATAAAGATGAATCAATTAGAGAAGGAACGCATCGAAAAGATAAAGGGGCAAATACTAGCTCAAAAAAGATTGGGTGAGTTACAAAAAGATCTCAGAAGAAAAAACGAGCAGCAGCTTCAAGAAAAATTAGGTGTTCGAGAAACGTTAACAGAGTTTCATAAGCCTGTGACCGAACAGTTGGCTCAGCAGGAAGTATCGAGAAACGAGCAAATGAAAGCTGTTCATAAAGCTGTTCAGGATGTAATGCAGGAAATATCCATTCCATCGTTAGAATCCACAAGAATTCCTGAATTGGAATATGATTATGGAATAAAAGATTTGGAGCGCACGATTTATAATTTAAACTTAAATAAGGATCTAGACGAGTCTTTCATCAGGAAAGAGGGTTTTGAATTGCCTTCAGAATTAGTGAGCAAAAGTGAGGGCGAGCTGAATGAAATCATAAAACGTGCCAACGACAGAAATAAAGAATTCGGAACTAGAAAAGGGCCTATAAAGAAAGAATGGATGAACGTTACAGAAGATAATGAAGATAGGAAAGAATATTTAAGAAAAGAGTTGGGCAAGTATGATCACAAAATTCAAATGATGAGGAACTATACAAAAGCACTCAAAACACTCAGGGATGGACATTATTATACAGGCGAGGGTATCGATATGATGGAGCTGCTTTCGCGACTGACGGATAAAAGATGTAGTGGGAATAAAAGTAAAAAGCTCTACAATAAAATCGTTACTCTGTTGGATACGCTTTTAAAAAAGGGTGAGCTAACCAATGATTTGTAAAAAGCTACTACGCAAAGTTTTTGAGCTAGCGAAAATTTTCTCTGCATATAATAAATGAGTAACTACGTTAAAACAAAAGTACATCTGAGTGATCATCAGATCAACAAGTTAAAGACTGCACACAAGAAAAAAGAGGAGGTCACTTTACAGATCAATACCTCCAAGGCGCCAAGTCATGATCTATATCTTACTCAAACACAGATCGAGCAACTAAAGAAGGGCAAACGCATAAAGATCAGCAAAACACAACTGGAGAAAATGGTGGATTCTTGCCTTTTCTTATCCCCATTCTCACCACTTTGGCTACCGGTGCTCTTTCGGGGGCAGCTGGATGGGGAGCAAAAAAGATTATGATAAGTGAGCGGATCCGGTTGCAAGGGAAAGGAAAAAAAAGGGGGGAAAGGCGTTCTACAAAACTGGGAATCTCGAACAAACTGATCGAGGAATGCATGAATGGTGAGAAAGGATTTCGTGGCGTCTTCACATCTGACATGCTACCCAAAAAGATGAGAAAGTTTGAAAGTGGAATTATTAATTTAGACTTGTCGACAGGGCCTGGTACTCATTGGGTGGCCTACTACAACGATCCACATAATAATTTTGTAGAATATTTTGATTCATTCGGAGACTACAAATATAACAATATTCCTTTAAAGGATGTCATTATCCCGGCAAACATATTTCGCTACCTGAGATCATCAAATAAGGAAGTTCGATACAATTCAAGCTTCCTGCAGAAACCCACATCTGACCGTTGTGGCTACTTCAGTATGGCATACATAAAAAAGAGAAATAGAGGCCACCTTCCTTGGGACATCTTGTACTCCCTAACTCAAGAACCAAGTGATCATAATGAGAAGAAAGTGCTACTTTAATGAAACATGCGTGTGTTATTTTAATAGGTCAAAGCCTATTAAAATAAAAAATGCTTATAATAAAATGACTCTGCTTATATTAAACTCAAAAGACTACCCAAAATCAGAAGACTTTACCGTCGAATACGCTACACCTCTGAAGATCAAGAGGGTTGCTTTGCAATCTTTTCCTTATGGGTTTCATGGTACAACATTTGCAAGGCCTATGAGAACAACAAGCTTTCATTCTACGATGGCAGCCTTTGGCATGATCTAACTATTCCTGATGGAAATTATACTCTGGGGGAGCTAAACGATTACATGACGACATACTTCAGGGACGAAAGTCCTCCCATACAGTTTGGCGTGATATTCGCTCGACAGAGATTTGTGATAAAACTGAAAGAACACTACAAGCTTGATTTATCGAAGAGTAAGCTTCATGAGATTTTAGGATTTGAACCAAAGGTTTACGAAGAAATGAAACAAGAAGCCAAGTACGTGGCTAACATCTCTAGAAGCGTCGATGATATTCATATCCATTGCGATATAATAGAGGGCGCTTATTTGAACCAATTTGCATCGGAAGTTATCCATTCTTTCACGCCGGCCCAAGAGCCAGGTAGTTTGCTCTCTAAAGATTTTGACAGACCCATCTTTTTTAAGACAAAGAGTAACCACGTATACAGGATCAGGATGCGTCTGACCAATCAGGACGGTGTACCAATTAACCTCAATAATCAGAGAGTACTTTACAGGTTGTTGGTAGAGTGAAGAAAATTTTTGTACTTACAATAAATGAACAGACATAGACTTTACGGAGCAAGCAAGAGGATACAAGGCCGAGGTTTCTTTGGGAGAAAGCTTTTGAACGTAGCTAAGAAAGAGGTTGAACAAGAGGTGCAGCAAGCTGTGAGTAGTAAATTGGAGTCAATCCTTAATAAATCCATTAAAAGAGGCGCAGGCTTAAAAGTAGTGAATGAAGCTAAATTAGAAGCTATCCTTGCAAAGAATATGAAGCGAAAATAATTTTACTGCTTATAATAAAGATGAACAATATTTGGGAATTAAAACAAACGTCAGAAGACGTCATCAGAGACATAGAAAGTTTTGAGTACAGAGAAATTAAAGAAACGCACAGCACTCAAGATACGAGTGAAGATGCCACGTTTAACTTTCACATACTCGACACAAACGCTAAAATTCTCTACTCCAAAGGATATATTCACCAAGAACTCAGAGTCGTGAAAGGAAACGGAGATTCTGTAGGGGAAGAGAACGTGACATTGGTGAATGGTGGAGGTTTACTCAGGAGAAGTATCATGACCGTCGGTGCATACGAGATAGATTCAGATGTGCATGACACATCCTTGATGCTTCAGGTTATGGGTTTAATTAACTTCACACCTGATTATACAACTTCGGAAGCGACCAATATGTTTTACTATATAGATACCTCTGATTCTGCCGAGAGAGGATCGTTCAAGTTTAACGGTGCCCTCACCGATGCTACAACAATAACAAATTTTTTCGCTAACTTAAGAGTGAATGATGAGCGTAACGAAGGTTTTGCCAAAAGATGGATATATACCCGAGATAGTCAGTCTGTGCACATATTTATACCACTCAAATACATTTTCGGCTTCCTCAAAGATTATGAAAAAGTCATTACAGGCTTTGACGTAAAATTTCAGTTTCAAAGAAACAGTCACAAGAATATGCTGTATACAAATGAACAAAATCCTAATTATAAAGTACAAGTCAAGAAACTTTCGCTTTGGCTACCTTATGTTAAATTCAATTCTTCTGTTGATGGTCAGTTTACAAAATTGATTCTGTCGGACCAATCCATCGACCTTAACTGGAGGCAACCGAGAGTAGTCAAATCCAACATTTTAGAAAATAGCAGCGGATCATGCAACATACCCGCCACGACTGATGAAGTGATGAGCCTTTACGTTGTGCCCCAATATGATGAAAGAAACGAAAACTTTTCTCAAAACAACATGCTGTTTGATAACTTAGACATGATTGATTGCTGGCTTATGGTCAATAACGTGAGGGTGCCAAACATCAACTATACTATGGACTTTGAGAAAAAAGATTATTCGAGACTCTACGCTGCTCTCTTAGATGCAGGACTTAACAATCTCACTTCCGAGACCGGATGTCTCATCAACTATGAAACCTTCAGAAGTCTCTATCCAATCATATGCTTCAACTTATCTTTTCACGAGCCGTACGTAAATGTTAGCAACCTGATGATTGAATTTCACTGGAGACTGAAGAGCAGCCCCCCGAATAAGAAGTATGTATTTTACTTTGTTTTGATCGAGAGAAAGAGATGCAAACTCAATATGGCAGAAAAGAAGATCACAATGTTGAATACTTTAAGGATGTGAACTTAATAGATTATTTTAGATTTTAATAGATTACGATCTATTAAAAACTTATTTATAATAATAAAGATGGCTTGGTTTCCTTTTGGAATATACTACCCTAGAAAAGCAGTGGGTCTTCGCGGTCCACCTGGAATAGGGTTTAAACTCACAAACGATGGGAATTATGATATAGAAAATAAAGTGTTGAAAAACTGTCACAACCCTATTGATGATCAGGATGTTTCAACTAAACATTTTGTCCAGAAAGAGTTAGAAAGGAATTACTTTGGTTTAAAAGACATCATTGAAGACAATAAAAGCAATTTTAATGATAGTTTCTTAAAGTTTGTGCAGGAGACAGCTGACAAGATAAAAGATCTGGATAGTGCTCTTAGAGGAGAAATTGCTGATAGTGTTTCTAAATTAGATGACAGATTCTTGAGCTATAGTGAAAGAAAGACTATCGATGTAAAAGGTAGGAGAATAGGGAATGTTGCTGACCCCACAGAAAGCAAAAATGCAGTCAATAAGAGATATTTGGAAAAATATGTAGCGGAGAACAGTTTAACGATGGACGATACAAAAAGTATCTTTAATGCTAAGAATCTATGTATTGGGGCTGTTCATGAGCCCAAAGATCCACAAGATGTTGTGACAAAAAATTATATGGAGAAGAATACCTTAATGACAAAAAATGGTATATACGATGCCAATAACTGTAAAATTTCAAATGTGACGAGTCCTACGTTAAAGACGGATGTAGCAACTAAAGAATATGTTGATAGTAGTATAACGTATGCAACCAATGCTCTATGTTACGTTAGTGTTCTAGATTACGTTACTTATAAACCTGGCACCAATTTTAACAGGGTCAATTTCACTAAATTTTCAGGGGATTTACTGACTAGTGATTCAAAATTTTCTCGAAAGGCTACTTTAAGAATATCATTGTTTCTGGATTCTAATAGTTTTATAGCTGAGCATATCGACTTTAAAGCAGTGATTAAAAACATTAGTTACAGCTATAAAGCGAAAGTTTTCTCTGAGGTTTCATGGTTTATTAATGTTGAAGAAGGTTATGCACTCTCTCTATTTGTAAAGTCTAGTGTTGAATTTACCATTAAAATCTTTCTAAGATTTGAAGAAATAAAGTGGTCAACTGCACTACAGTAAAAATATTTTGCTATGTAATAAATGAGTAACATTAATTGGAATAATATTTCGAAAACGGCTTTGCCGGAAGCCACTCTTAGAACCATGCAAGATCACCTTAACTGGACGTTGGTGTTTCAGTACTCCCAGCTTTCGGAACCATTCATCGAAGAATTTGCGACAACCGTAGATGAATGGTATGCTGTTTCTAAAAATCAAAAACTGTCGGAGCCTTTTATGCATGAGCATAAAGAACAATTAGACTGGATCGAACTGAGCAGGTATCAGAAAATGACTGAGAAATTTATAGAAGAACATATAGGGATGATTGATTGGAGGAATATCAGCCGGTGGCAAGCTCTTAGCGAAAGTTTTATCCTTAAGTATAGTGTAAAGTTACATATGGACTTAATATCAGCATTTCAGAAATTGTCGGAAAATACCATAAGAGAACTGAAAGATGAATTAGACTGGAAAAGTATTACAAGATACCAGACCTTCAGTGAAGAATTTATCAAGGAATTTGAGACAATGATCGATTTTTGCTATCTGGTGATCTATAAACGTCAGCAATTATCGAATACATTTTTTAGTGAATACGGGACCAGGGTGATATGCATTCTTTGGCAGAAATGTGTTCTGGTAACAGAATAGTTTGTAGGTCACGACCCTTAAGTTTTAATGGTTCTTGAACCATTAAAAATTTCCATCCAACGGACTCAAATTATTTTTACATATAAATAAAATGCAAGCTATCATTAATAAACTTAATACTCTACATATTAGTACTTACAAAAAATTCGATACAGAAATTTTAGTTACTGATATCATTCAACATGGTAAGTATATAATAATCCGCTTAGAGAATAATTGGGTGATTCGTATCCCCTCAAAATCTCTCACTAAAGAAGATATTCTGTGCTTAAATGAATATACTGATCTCAGAGTCTTTTCAAACGAAGGTTTCGTAAAATTTCGAGAATGAACCTAGTGAACATGTTTAAATTTGAGCAATAACTTTTTTAATGGTTTTAGAACCATTAAAAAATAAAGTCTCTAGTTACAAAAAGAACTTCTGGAGTAAATTTTGATAGAGTGTCATAACCCATTTTTCGAACTTCAATATTCTTTTCTTCATTCAGTATTTCAAACATCTTAAGAATGTACTTTCTAATTAATGAATAAATTTCAGGATACTCATCTGTTTCTTCTTCAACGGTAGTTAGTAACTTCTGACACATTCTTGCAAGGCTGCACATTTTACCAGAGCTATACAAAGCTTTAATATCACCGAATAAGTCATAAATATTTCCATCCTCTTTATTATATGTTTCATTTCTTTAAATCAATAAAATATGAAGCAGTAGAAGAGAAACCGTTTTTCGACTCACTACAGTAGAAAGAAAGTGACCTCGTTTAAGTGTGTGAATAACTTCCTTGTTTGCGACCTTGACGGGGTAATCGACAGAGTTTTATCAGTGTTTCAAACGAACGGAAATATAACTAGATGGCAGCACGTAATGGATAGGAATCACACACACAGATGGATAGCAGAATCATTCTTATCGTTTGTTTAATAAGCATTTTGTTCAATATGTTTTAATCAGATTATTTGTAGCAATAGATACTTTGATAGATTTTTGCATTATACGAGGGAATTAACTTGTATGAGGCGATATTTTTGGCAATTTTCGTCTGTGGTTTGAAGGTTAAATAAAAGATATGATTACTTATTAATGGGTACCCATGGCTTAAACGGTAGCGCGCCGGGCTTCTAACATCAAAGTCCCAGGTTCAAACCCCGACCTCTCCCGGATTGTCATCAATTCGGGTTGAAGGTTTTTGACCTATACCTAGCCAAAAAGACATGTCAGCTACTCTCGTCGTTGAACCAATAGAGTAGCAATCATCGATATATTCATTAGTGGAGGGTGGGATCCCGACGTCACATGACGTCAAAGTCGTACAGTGTTGTCTTATGTGTCTCAATGTTGTTTGTACGCCTCAGTGGCGCCAGGCTCAGAGTGTATTTGATCTTGGATTCGGCTCATCAGGTAAGGGCCCGCTTGGTGGGTCGAATTTGAGGTTGAATATACTCTGAGCCTGGTGGGAGGCATTTTGCAAAAAATTTTAATGTATATTTTCACCCAATAAAAATAAATCAATCATAATTTGTTGATGGGGATTATTATTTAAAGGTGCGCTCGATTCATTCTCAGTGCGGCAGAGAGGGTGCGTTGAAAAGAGGAAAAGGGGGTGCTCGCCGAAGGGGGTACCCTTGCGGCTCAGCGACTTTTTGATTGGGTTCGGTTTTAGTGGTGGGCGGAGTTTTTATGGGTGGAAACAATTATGGCATTTTTTTATACCATTGAATTCTAAAAGGGGTTCGATTTGAATGGTTGGTTGAGAGCTATTACTTTCTAGAAAGGGGGTGAGATTTTTATGGGGAGGCTTTCACCATCATTTAAAATAATTTATATGGATAAAATAGAGCCATCACATTCTAAAAGTGGGTACGGTTTTAGTGGGTGGTTTGAGAGCCATTATTTTTAAAAGTGGGTGGAAATTTAATGGGTGGTTTTCGCACCATTGTTTTTAAAAGTGGGTGGAAATTTTAATGGTGGGGTTGAGAGCCATTGTTTTAAAAAGTGGGTGGAGTTTTTATGGGGGTTTTCACTCCATTGTTTTTAAAAGTGGGTGGAGATTTTATGGGGCGAAATAGAGCCATTACTTTTCTAAAAGTGGGTTCGGTTTTTATGGGGGTGTTTGTGGGTCTGCGCCAGCTCTCTCATGTGCACACTACTTGTATATTACTGTTTATTACCTCATGTTATTTATATTGTTACTTTATATTACATTACATTTTTATCACATTATAATACAACGTATACTTTATATTATTTATATTGTATCTTTTTATTACCTTGTGTTGTTTATATTGTTATGTCATATTACTCTATGTTATTTAATATCACATAATAATTAACTTACACTTTATATTATGTATATTACATTACTTTTCATTACCTCGTGTTATTTATAATGTTACTTTATTTTATATTATACCCCGTAAGCTGAAGCAACGATAAGTAATCCTACGATAATAACCCGCTGTAATTTCGTTAGAAGACACTGCCTGAAATTTTTTTTTATTAGTAGGGGGTCGGGCCGCCCTTGGCCTTAATTTGAGCTTGCATTCGACGTGGGATTGGCAAATAAAGGTCTTGCACAAAGTTCAAGGGAATGCGGCCCCATTCCTCGTGCACAGCGGTCTCGAGCTCAGGTAGTCTGCGTGGAAGAGGAAACCGAAAATTCTCTAAAAAATCCCCCAAAATGCTCAGAGATGAGATCTTCCCACTTCATCATTATGCTCATCTATGTTTGAACACAGCGAGCCGTGTGAACAGAGGCACTGTCATCTTGGAGCACAGGACGTTCTCCAGGAAACAAGAGTCTGTAGCATAGGATGGAAATTATCTGCGAGAATACTGTGATAATGCTTGCTTGCGATCTCCCCCCCCCCCCCCCCAGGACTAAGAGCGGCTCCAAGCCAAGCCACCCACGATATCGCGTTCCATACCATCAAAGAGCCCCTTCCATGCTTCACGGTAGGAATCAGACAAGCAGAACCATAACCGATATCTTCAACCCAAAGTAATAAATGACGTGTTTGTGTGAGTCTAGGAAAACGTTTAATATACCGTAAGATGGGGTTACTTTGTGACACATAGTAAATTTTTCGTATTTCGGATCTTGCGTCGCGCCCGTGATACCGGGTAGGCAAAGAACAGCGCCAACAGCTTGTACGACATACATAGACTTCTAGTGGCCAGTGTAGGAAGCTTCTGTACGCTATTTGTCTTCGCTGGCCAGTGTAATGTTCAAACCTGTTGTCAAGCTATTGACTCAAACTTCGGAAACTTTGTCTGCTGAAGGTCAACACCTCATACAACCAACTTCCACAGGTAATTATTTTTTATTGTCAATATATTGGTTAGATTGTGGAGCAATATAACTTTTATGTGGTGATATTTCTAAAACAGAGAACATTATCTATTTTATATTCATTTATTGAAATTATTTTATTTAGGGAATTTTTATTCATTTTTTTTCCCGTCCTCTAAAACAGAGCTCCGCAAGCTTTTATCCTCCACGGTACAACAACGTTTTTTTCGATAATTCCGCGGCACACCACAAGAAAAAGCTTGCAAGTATATCAATTACAATAAATACGTATATGTTTTTATTAGATAAAAAAAAAACACAACAAAATAGCTCTATGTATCAAGATAATTATAATCATTTAAGTATTATATAAATCATTTTGAACTGTACACCAACACAAGAACAAAAATATATAATTATAGTTTACAAGTAAAAAAATTTTCTCATTAAATTTTTATATTAAAATTTGCTTTTTGGTCTTTACTTAAGCCTAATAAATCAAAGTTAATTTAAACATAACTAATTTATTAATGAGATATTTGAGATTGTTTTGATAAATGTGCGTTTTATATTTGGCTCTATAATAGAAAGAGCTACAGTTCATGGTCAAGGCCCTTTAAATATGATCGTTTGTCATTTTCAATTAGAACCAGTGTCGAAAAACTTCGTTCGCATAAGTATGTCGTAGAAAAGGGGAGCAAAATTGCAATGGCCTTGTCAGAAATTTGTGGATATTCTTTCTTAACTGAAACCCAGAAACATGACGCTCGAGCATACATACAATGTATGGCTAACAACATGTTTTTGTTTTGTGTATAATTTCGACCCAGAAAAATTGTATATTAACAAAAAGTTAGAGGAATATTTTACTTAGATAAAATTTCTATTTAATGCGGTGGTTAATTTTTTTATTATCATAATCGATAAAATCACCGCGGCACTGTCAAGATCACCTCGCGGCACACTAGTATGCCACGGCACGGCGGTTGCGGAGCACTGCTCTAAAATACCACTGGAGAGAAAGAAGTATTGACTATCTGGAAAAAAACTACCCAAAGGAGCAGAATGAGCGAAAGACGAATTTCTTCATCTTCTCAAAGAACTGATGGCTGCCCTGGGCACCCGAGGTCTCCATGATGACAAACATATAGATGAAACTATCCAATATTTGCAATAGGCATATATAATTATGTTTCAAGCTTTTGATAAGCGTTTTACTGTCTAACTTTGTGTCGAGTAATTTTTCCTCTTGGATTTCAAGGCGAAAAACACAGATGTCACAAAGCGGTCAGATGTCAAAAACAAGATGTCTCTCGGCGGGGCAACTTTGTGACACATTTTAATTTTAATTTCTCAATGGTAATTAAAGATCCGGGTTAGCGCAATGCATTACTCCGTAAGGAAAGGATGTACCAATGTTTTGCTATTGTTCGTTTTGGGCTGCTTTTAAAACTGATCAGCTGGCACAGGAAAAGACTTAAATTCTGTCACAAAGTAACCCCATCTTACGATACCTTCACTTTGTTGATATCCAACGATTAAATTATTAATTGCAGCCTTCCGTGATAATTATTGACCTTTGAAATATAAAATCTGATTCATATTAAATCCAAAATATACTTATCGTCCGCCTGAGAGCTTTAATATTCATAATTTTACTCGGGAAATACATAATTCATTATGTTGAGTTTCTCCGAGGTTAATTATCGTCGAGACGACAGCTACAGGCGGTTAAAGCTGTAGTGAAATTTCTCCCACAGACCTGTTAACAAAGGCCTAATGTATTTCGTTGCAATAAATGTTCCCGAATACATAAAGCAGCGATGAGTGACTCATTGGTTGAAATGGGTAAAGCGAATGAGATTTATCAGAGTATAGGTTTGGTTCTAATAAGCCTTCTAATGATTCCCTATGGCGATAAAGGAAGTAACAATTTAGAACTGCAACCTATCGGTTTAAGGACTAATCGGTTAATGTACGAGTATGTATAAAATTAACGGTTAAGAGTGATACTGAATGCAGATAATTTTTCTCATCTTCTCTCTTTTCTAATTATAAGCATTTTCCTCTGAATCGCACGCATATATATATATATATATATATATATATATATATATATATATATATATATATATATATATATACCGTGGAATCTCGATCGATCGTTTTTGGATCCATCGTTTTTCCGTATGTGTCGTTCATTTTATCCAGTCCCAATGATCATATTGCTTTGTTATCTTTCCGCATCTATCGTTTTCCCGCATTTATCGTTCATTTCAATCGGTCCCTTAAAAAACGATAGATCGAGATTCCACTGTATATATATATATATATATATATATATATATATATATATATATATATATATGCGTGTGTGTATATATATATATATATATATATATATATATATATATATATGTGCGTGTGTGTATATATATATATATGTGTGCGTGTGTGTATATATATATGTATATATATATATATATATATATATATATATATATATATATATATATGTGCGCGTGTGTATATATATATATATATATATATATATATATATATATATATATATATATATATATATATATATATATATGTGTGTGTGTGTGTGTGTGTGTGTATATACATATGTATGTATACGTGATGATAAGCACATGAAGGAATGAGGGGAGTAGGATTCATCACACACAGAAAGCAGTCGCTTTTGGATATTGTGACGTCACGCCAGTACGGGGTTGCTTTCTCACACCCAACAGTGTTCACGGACCAGCTGCATGTTCTTCGAAAATTCCATTTAAAGTTCCCACCGAATATTGAACACGCGAAGGATTAAAAAGCTATGCAGCGGCCCGCCAAATTCCTAGCCTGGAAGGTTAAAACCCCATGCATAACGACTGCCGATAATTTGCGGGGGGAAAAACTGTGCGAAAACATCGCGATCTGCCAACAACTCGCAATATCTGTTTCGTGGTGATATCTTAGTACTTTTGACACTATAACGGCAATAAAGATGGCCGAAATATTCGACGATAAGAAGAACTGTCACTAGCTAATCCGCCCGGGCCCCGCTCTGGAAAACAGGCACCTTTCTAGGAATTCGGATGAACAAAGAAAGGACCGCGAGATATTAGTCAGAGACTTTGCGAGTTGTTGGAGAGAGAGCCATGTAACTTCTAGGCCAGCGGCTGCACGATTTCTGTTCTCCGAAAGGCTCAGAATTCGCCGTTGTTAAAATCTTTCGCACCAGTTTGGCGATGCTGTAGACTTCTCAAACCAGCCTCTAATTTGTTCTGATCTGTTGTTATTAAAATTTATTAAGTTTATTGTTAATCCTGGCTTATAGTTTTTACCACTCGAAACTTATTCTTTATCTTGTCACGCATTTAATTCGAACGTCTTGAGTTATGCCTAAGAGAGTAATCTACAATATGTTGTCGTGAATGTTTGATGAGAAAAACAGACAGTCATGCAGCAAGAGAAGAGGTACAGGAATTACACAGTCGGTATCCATTGAATACATTTTATACATCATGAAGCAATTAAGACAGATTTGCAGAATGGACGCAAATTGGGATGCGAAATCGATAACAAAACATCGATATTCAATATTAAAACATCGATGCTAATAAAACATCGCCCAAAAACCATCGATGTTTTTAAACATCGATGTTTTAGAACATCCATTTTTAAAAACTGGTTTAGTAACCTCTAGCATTAATGTTACTTCGGTTAGTCGTTAGGGGGGGGGGGGTGATTTAATTTTACTCTGTGATTGGGCTGACACAAATGACAAAAACTTGGATGCTTTTGCCTTGGGCTACATTGATGACTCAAAATTCTCGTTGTAAATATCGCCATGTTTTGCCTTCAAATGTCCAGATAAATTCGTGGTATTGTCAGAAGTTTTGAGGGACTTAAGGCAAATATTACATTTTGCCAATTTGTCAGAGGTTTTGCAAAAATATTTCCAAACGGTACTTTTGGGAGGTATCTTACTAATAATATTAACGTTAACTTATATAAAACCAGAACAAAACAAAAACTTAAATGGTTGCTCTCGTGTATATACTATTTATAAAATAAAACCCCATGGAAGGTTCTGGAGTGTCAGGAACATTCCAAGCGCTCTGATTGGTTCATTGGTTGTTGATTGCCATTTGTCTGTTTGCTAAGGAATCGTTTCCCCCTTTTGCATTCGTCCTTTTCAGAATTCAGGCTTACATTCTCTGAGTGTGAAAATTATGCTACGTGGTAAATTTTTCTATTATGGTACTTTTCATAAAAAAAACATCTAAACAACGTAAAACATCGAGCACAAAATATCGATGTTAAAAAAATATCGGCTTCAATAAATCGATGTTTTTTTTTAATCAAAATATCGATGTTTTGAAAACATCGACATCGATGTCGCATCCCTAGACGCAAAGGACAATAACAGCTACCGGACCTGACGGAGCGTGAACAGGCAGGAAACGTTATTACATCGTACAGCAGCGGAATACAAGTTGAGAGCAGAGCGAAGAGAAGAGCAAGAAGAGGTTGCGAAAATCTTGTGACAAACATTTTATAATGAATGTTTCCCGATTTTAACACTAGGGTTTGGAATTAGTCAGTTGGGTACAATGGGACATACGACCTATACATGTGAGGCATGAGTAATAACCGCGTGGGTTTCAAACATGCGATGTATTATGAAATAGTCGAGCGGTTTTCAAACGTCGTGGATCACGCGCCTCTGATTTCTGTTAGTAAATAGGAATTTAAAAATAACTTTATATATTATCAAGTGCCTGAGTAATGATCTGCACGGGCATTAGGGGGTAGTATAGATGGTCAATTAGTTTATTTATAGGTCGCAATTTGGAAGAGGGGTTGTATTTTATTGAAAGGATAATTTAGAATACGCATTTGATTTATAAGACAATTAATAATAGTGGGGCGTTATTGTTATATATAAGCTGTACAAAACCTACGAAATCACTAAAATCGAAAAACAGAAGTGCCTGCGCGTACAGCAACACACCCCCGATCACAATACGGAAACATTTAGTTAAAATAAATAAGAAGAATTAGACTAATGGAGCAATGCACACAAATAAATAAATATATATATATATATATATATATATATATATATATATATATATTATATATATATATATATATATATATATATATATATATATATATATATAGTGGAATCTCGATCGATCGTTTTCCGGATCCATCGTTTTTCCGTAAGTGTCGTTCATTTTAT
>OU015503.1:98604865-98630556 GCA_907164885.2 Dolomedes plantarius | reverse complement strand
CAAACAGAAATGCAAAAACTTTTTTTATGAAAAGGTTGTCCTCCCCAATAGCGGACACCTCCTAATAACGGACAAAACTTTTGGTCCCGGGACTGTCCGCTTTTCGGAGGTACCACTTATTAATAATTGCTTTTTTAAAATTTTTTTGTTGAATTATCCCATCAACTTGAAAGAAAATGAAGTTAATTGGAAGTTAACTTGCGTTTAACTTTTCGTTCCCGTCCCGGCCGATAGATGGCTGCACCAGTCTACAAAACAAAATTAACTGAAAATGAATTCAATACTGCTTAAAGATGGCTAAAAGTATTAAAACAATGCATTGTCATCGTGTTCTGAGCTATTCTAAAAGTTTCAAATGTCTAGCTAGTCGGGATGTTAGTTAAAAATCGATTGCAAGATTTGTACTGGACAAACACACACACAAACAAGAAAGCGAGTTAAAAACATGGTAATAAAAATACGGTAGCATTTTCCCGTACTTTGTGATTTTTATTTGATAAAGGATGCGATAATGTACTAGAAAACCATTTCTCATATTTCCCGAGGTCATGAATACAGTGGTATCATACCATGTTAGGAAAATCGCTAATGATATCGAAAAAAAATCAGGTAGTCTCTTCTAACGAAACTTATATACATACATATGTATATATATATATATATATATATATATATATATATATATATATATATATATATATATATATATATATATATAACATTAAAAATCCTATAACTCTTTTAAATTCTAATTTATTCAAAATTCCCTGCGGCGATCGAACTAATTTCGCTTTTGATTCTGAGTTCTAATAACCTCGAGAGAAAATATTAAATGGCTGCCTATTACTCGAAAACTAAACTTGCGTAGCGTGGACAGAAAATTAAATGCTTCAGCTCATTAGTCACGCCTTTTCCTAACTTTTAACCAATTAAACCCTACTACGATCACATGACGAGATAAGTTTATATAAGGTTTGGCATCACGTACATGTAGGCCTTTTTCATTTGTAAGTTGCCCCGAGATGTTGTATTTCCGTGTATCTTAAAAATAAAAGATGTAGTTAGATAAACATTGTGGTGTTTTGTGTGTCCGAGGGTTGAGATGAAATGCGGGAATGGATTTAAACATTTGTGATGCACGGCCGGGCGACAAGTCATCCATTTTAACATCAAAACTATGCCACTCGGCCCTTCTTTCGTCGGCCCGCGCTCGTTCTGTTACATATATCTGTATATATATATGTATATATATATATACATACATACAGAAGCTACCGCGTTTGATAAACCTAGGATTACTTATCGTTGCTTACCACTCTTTATTTTATTTTTATTTTTGTACTTTTCTGTGTAACTGTTTTACTGCTACTGGGTTTGGCGCGCTGCCAAAGTTATAACTCGCGACGGACTCTGAATTTTTTTTATTTCCGGGAGACCGGTATTGAGGAGCGTAATCCTACGTTTAAAGACACTTCAACGATTCGGTTAAAAAACAAATTACGGATTACACGCATAAATGAATTTAGTAAAAGAGAAGTCTGGCGCGGTGTTGTATTTCGAAAATACAATAAAGTTAACAGAATCCGATAATCCGTGTAATCGGGATAATAAGGGAATACGCTGTATTATTGTTCATCAATTATTTCACAAATTATTGTCAAAAAACTGATCACTGTTTCTAAAATGACTTCACTTAAGTTTTGTGAGCAAGGGTTCTGTTAATTCTCGAGACATTTTCTAAAACAGGTCGCCTTTAAGGCTTTTGAGTAATGAACATATTGTATTCGCTCACCCCAATGTAATATGGAGAAAAGGTGTCCAAGGATTGCCGACTTGGATTTAAGGATTTTTTAACGTAGGATTACGTTCCTCCATAACGGTCCTCCGGAGAGCAAAATTTCAAGTGTCCTGTGTCGCGAGTTATAATTTTGGCAGCGCGCCAAAAGCAGTCTCTATCGCTTTGAGAAGCAGTAAACAGTTAAGCAGAAAAGTACCAAAATGCGTCAAAATTTTGACAGATATATATATATATATATATATATATATATATATATATATAAACATACTAAAGAGGTAAACAACGATAAGTAATCCTAATTGATAATCCGCGGTACTTTCGTTAGAAGAGACTATTTTTTTTTCTTTTAAATTGTAGTCCTGAACGGGGAAAAAAAATTTTACAACTTGGGGCAGTTTCCTTTTTTTTTAATGCAAATAATAAATCAAAATTTAAATTATTTGCTCGCAGCCCACGACATGCGCCCACATTGAACGGCGAAAACCCCTAATCTGCCTTTCTTCTTTTCGCGCGTTGCAATTACGCGGGCGCTGGTGAACATCCCATGATCGGTGACTCAGCGTCACGCTCTTTCATACCTGTACTTGGAACATTCGAAAAACTCTGTTGTTGACGTAATTTCCTGTTCCGATTGCCTCAAGGTTATGTTCTTAACCCGAGAAAGACAAGCATCGCCATCTGTTGGCCATTTCTTTCTCTATCGCGCTAATTACTAATTTATTGACTATTTAAGTGGTGTCTAGAGCTAATTTACTTAACTGAATATAGTTAAAGCCCCTAGGTCTTTCTCTCTCAAACACACACAGATATATATATATATATATATATATATATATAACCCCCCTTAATGGCTGTTCTTACAAAGAGGATATGAATTTTCGTGTTTCAAAGAGGGAATCGGAAAAATGGGCCCCGTAAGCTGAAGGTTAAAGCAGATTCCGAAAGGCTACAAACATCCGTGCCAACATTGGGACTCGAACCCACAGACTCTCGTACCGAATTTCTGCGCCCTAGCTATTCGGCCATCGTCCGTTCCCCATCCGTATGATCGACTCATCCAGATTTTCAAATACCATAGCGAACTTGATATCTAAAGTTTGGTAAATTCAATATAAAAATGTCAGTATAGTTTACAATAATAGCTGTTTTACTGGAAAACTAAAGACAAAAGAAAAACTCTTCTAGCAAGTACCTACTAAACATTCCTTCACTAGAGTATTTTAAAAGAAAGAATTAGACATTAATGGAAATTGTTTAAAAAAAGGAAAATAAAGGTTTGATAATTCGGATTTCCGACGCTGCGGATTATGAACGTCCGGATTATTGACTCTTTGCGGTGTATCTGGAGGAGTGGGCTAAAGATGTTTTTTACCACCTTCTAGTTACGACTTTGGGCATCATGCGACGTTTTGTCGTTCTGTGTTGTTTGAAATATATTAAAATGGAGATTTTCAATACAAGTCTAAAAAACTACGATCCATTTTTCATTTAATAATATTCATATATCGGGAGTAATTTCCTCGGTTAGTAGCGTGACCAGAATCCGTTTCTAGGGAAGTGATTCTTTCATCTAGATGGGTTGGCGTTGTCTGTTGGCTTGAATGTCTGTAGCGGTTCGAAATCGTCTTTAAACTGTAGGTCCCGGTCTAATTACCCCTCGTCTAACATACGATGACATTAGTGCTCCAACAACAAATCAAACAACAAATCTTTGATGATCTGGCTGACTGCCTCCTATTACCTTTGTAGTTTCACTAGCATTATTGCCCGGCATTGCCCGGGTAGATATATAGATATAAAATTTTTCATGCATTCCATCAAAAAAATACTTGGCTGCATCCCCCGCTCTTCATGTTCATCTGGCCAGACAGAATGCGCTTAGCGCGTTTCTACTGAAATGATATACAAACAATAAGAAGGATACTTTGGGCCTGCGGACCTTCGTCAGATTATACGTCTGATTAAATTGAGAATTAATAACACAGTGTTGCGTGATTCGTACGTTTGAATTGAATAAGTTTACTGTTTAATTATATTTGTTAGATAGTGTTTAATTAGATTTAATTAGATTTGTTTGATCCACTGTTTAATTAGAAATAAGTTTTATAATTTACATTTGCCTTTATTTTTTATTTTTCCCTTAAAAACGCAGTTTTTTTTCCACATCACCCAAGAGGTAAAGTACAAGATACGTTATTCCCTTTATTTGATCAAAGTAAGGCGGGATTCCGCATGAAGCCTAGGCCCAAAGTTTCTTTCTTTCTTATTGTTTGTATATCATTTCAGTAGAAACGCGCTTAGCGCATTCTGTCTGGCCAGATGAACATGAAGAGCGGGGGGTGCAGCCCAGTATTTTTTGATGGAATGCATGAAAAATTTTATATCTATATATCTACCCGGGCAACGCCGGGCAATCATTCTTTAAAAATAATTTCATTAATTTTCTTATGCCTTAATATATAACTAATGGACTAATAATTCAGAATGAAAGTTGAGTCGTTATGTTTCTCTGTTTAGAGAACTTTTCCTCCCACTGCTTTAAAAACACCAAAACTCTAAAAGATTTATCTTATAAGATTTTACGGAATAAGTAATTTAAAAGCATATCATATGTTAACTCTGTTTCTCGAACTTAGGAGAAAAAAACCTGTAGAACTCTTAAACTTCTTCACATTTTATGATCCTCAAGCGATTAATATATTTAGATGAACAGAAGGCTTCCAAAAACTGGCCATGGGACAAACTTAATTTTTATTTTTTTTCTTCCTTTTTTTTCCAAATTTTATTAAGTTCTATTAGTTTGAACGCCATTGTCTAAAATTGTTTAAAGCAGCGGTTCTCAAGATTTTTAGACCCACGACTCCACTAAATGTAAGAAAAATAAAATAAACACTTTTACCCACCCCCCGTCACCCCCAGATATCCCCTCAGAACAACCCTCTTCTCCCCCGAGCATCAAATTTCACTGATAACGCAGCTAGTTGTGGTGAAGGGGTTGTATCTACATTTAAGTGGTACGCGCATTTCTTAGGGGCACAAAAATCATTAAAAACTTAATTTTAAAATAACCAATTGATCCCCAAATTTCGTTTTTGCTGCGTTAAGTTTCTCGGGTCCTAAACATTAACTGTGCCGAATTTGGTCCCCGTGGGTGAAACAGTCTATGATTCAATAGCGGACAAACAAACAGACGACCTCTTTTATAAATATCAATTATTAGTCCCTTTCGAGCTAATGTTATGTTGTTTAGCTAACGTAGTTCCTTTCTTTTACCCTTTTCCCCCACAAGATGGCGCTAGTAATGAAATCGAAATCCTTCATGTTTCCTGTTCATTCGGCTGATCATATCACTTTACCATCAGCGTCGCTTGCTGCCTGAAAAATCTTACTCATGAAAGTGAAACACTGATTTCTTCCATGTGCATAGCAAAGTGTCAATAAATTTTTCTGTGCGCATTTGTCCCTTTTCTTTGTGTTTTACTGGATGACATTAGACAGAGCTACGGATGTGGGGTGTTAAGCATGTTGACGTCTCCAAAGCCAGATTTCACGTGGCTTGAGAACGCGATAAAATGCAGGATTGCCGTAATTAATGCACGCTTTAAGAGGAAATTTATATTCGCCATTTTTCTTACACCAACTGTAAAGAGCAATTGGAAATCATTCGAGCTAGTGCCCAAAATGTAAAATATATATAAGCACAACAACATTTCATTTTTTAATTATTTATTTATTTATTTGTCGTTGAGATATTGCAATCTGCACCTTCTGTAGTGTTTCGAATAACTTGCAGTTACAGAAATATTTTATTTCATTTATTTTCTGAAGAACTAACGTTCCATAAAGAAGCTTTTTGCCTTTATACATCTTACAAAATAGAGATTTAAAAAATTAATATTAATTTTTGGCGAAAATTTTGATAATCGCAAACTCCAGGACTACCAAAATAACGTTTAAAACGATATCAAATAACTCAATAAATCTAAAATGCCGTATACCTAGAAAAGGAATGCATAAATAATCTACAGATAATGAAAGTTCATTGGCAAGTATTTGTTAAACAATTTTCAAATAAATTTCATTTTGCCTAAATTGTTTAACTATCTATGCAGCTGTTCTCTCGTAAAAGAAAACTGAATTTGTTCTCGGAATTTTTGAATGAAGTTTACTTCATTTATAGTGAATATTTTAAGATTTTTTTCTCCTTCATGGCTAGTTTTGGTTTTATATTTCATACTACACAAGGCTTGATTTAGAAAATTCTTGACTTTAGGCACAACTAGGGATGGGGACCCCCTAACACTGATGTGGGCGTAACATTTTCAAAATTGACGCAGAAAAAAATAATCATGAATCATTGTGAAAGTACCATTTTACCAAGAATTGGCTATTTGAAACGTGGAAGCCTAGAACATTATCAAATAACAAAAAAAGAAGTACAACATATTAACTTCATCATTAAAACACCAATACAATGTAACCAGAAAAACTTATTAATCCCTTATATACACTATAGCATACATATGATGAACTATACATATAACTATACATATGATGAACTAATCAATCAGATTTGAAAAGATATATAAAAAAATTGCTATTTAAAAAGGTAAAATTTAAAAAAAAATTGAATTGGGACTTTTTTTTTCTTTTAAAATAAAAATTTTGGGGGGCCTAGGCCCGGGCCTACCGGGCCTAATGGAAAATCAGGGCCTGCTACTAAACTATTCACGTTTTCATACCCGACCTATAAAGAAATGTGAAAACGCCCTCTGCGATATGGAAACGGCGACTGAATCCTTAGTTTTGAAGACTGCAACGCCATCTATTATTTTGAAAATTAATCAAGTTGTGGAGTTTGCTTCCAAATATTTAATAAACACTTATCCATTTACTTTCTCTCTTTACCGAATACTTCTTTTAACTTCGGAGAAGGGAAGTTGTTTTTCGGACACCCCATAGTGTTAACATATTTTAAAAGCAATAAGAATGTAATAAAATGCATAGTCCTTTACAGAAAATGCATAGCCATGCAAATAATAAAATGCATATAATAAAAATAAAATGCATATAATAAAATGCATAGCCCTTTACAGACTAGAAATAATCTAAATTCAGTGTAGCTTTCTTGTAAAACGAACATTAGAATTTCTAAGGTAATGGACAATTCGGGAGATGGGGTGTAAGATGGTCAGAAATCTTCTTATATTAATATTACGTCTTATCTTTGTCTGAATTCTCTAGCGTAAGAAAGTCACTAACCTGTATTCCTTTATAATTAAAACTTTTTTTGAGCCGTAGACATCAATAGTCGAATGCTTTTGTAAAGCATAAATACTAAGAATTTAATCTTTTAAAACCTATGTGCTGTTTTATTTTAACGACTACCATCATATGATAAACAATTTTTTAAAAATGCATTTACTAATCTAAGAGAAATCTTTCCCATAGAGTAACATCGGATTTGAAAATTAGCGAAGTCCCAACTGATGAACCGCTTTAAATTAACGAAGATACGGAAATAAATACAATAATAAATTGAAACGACTATATTTAAATTAGTTTAAGGGGCCAAGGGACCTTAAAGCTCATTTTTTTTTAAATTTTCGATATTTTACTCTAAATACAAGATGAGAATAATTAATATTTTTTACTACATTAAAGAATACACTTAGAATTCATAAATAGTTATTTTGTGGAAAAATTGGACCTGTTTTTAAAAAAATTCTTCAAAAATGCTAGAATTTTTCAAAATGCTCCACGCGCATTCATTATCTTCCGTTTTCTTCTAAATTTCCCAGGATCGTTAATTGAAGTGTTTGTCAAAAAATCATTCTTTGAAACAGCAAATATTTTCAAATTTATAAACTATGAAATAAAATAAAAACGTGCAAAAATATAAAAAAGAGTAACGGCCAGATTTAAAAAAAAACATATTTATGGCTTTAGATTCATACAAGAAAAATTTAGCGCACAATTATGGTTTAATTTTTTTTTTAAACAGACATTTATCTGCCAAAAAATATGTATTTTGAATTCTAAGTGTCTTCAATGTAGTGAAAAGAATATTAATTATTCTCATTCTGTACATAAAGTTAAAAACTGAAAGTTAAAACATTCAAGATTGAACTTTCCTTGCCCCCTTAAATTAAAAAAAAAATCATAAATACTCAACATAAAGTGCTTATTTTTAGAATTTTATAGGTAACTCTCTGAAAATCACGACCATATCAATAAGTGTTTCCATTGACAATTTTTTCGAAGGAAACATTGCTAAAAGCAGACTGAATGACCCAGGAGTCTCTTTCAGAGATTGTCGCCGCTGTGCACAGAGTTTGAACCAAACGATAATAGAAACCTCCGAATACTCGTTCTGAGTTGCATTCGCCTCTCGCCCATTCGTACCTTCTTTCAAAAGAACAATAACTGAAAATTAGCATCAGAATAAAATTTTCAGATTATGATTGCATTACATTTAAGATGTTGTTTTTATTAACATTTTATATCGCTCTTTCTGATCTAGTTTTCGCTAACACGTAATTTTTGGTGCTTGAATAAATAAAAATGCACAAATTAACGATTTTAATTAGGGGATCACCCGCCAAGAATTTGAATTTTTTTTCCTTTTGGCACTTTGCCACAGTTTGTCCATATATGGGTCTACTAGCTGAAAACCCGAACTTCGCTAAGGAGTAATTTCAAATTAAATACAACGGTCAATATATGCAATTAATGCCAAAATAAATAAATATATAGTATATATATTTATAATAAATACGACGATCAATATATACAATTGATGTAAAAAAATTATATATTTATAAAAAAATCACGAGGGATATTTTTATAGACAAAATAATGTAGAAGAAAATATTCAAATTAAATCTAATAGGACATATCTTCATCTACATAAATAAAGTAACAGTGGAGAATGTCGTGGAGTCCGTCGGCATCACGTGGCATCACGTTTCCGGAGATCACTCATCCTGAGAAAACATGGCCTACTGCGATTTTGGCGGCCATTTTGGTCGAAAATCGGTGAATTTTTTTTCTCATGAAAGTACAAAAATATTGCATATTTGGAAAGAGTTTTAAAATAAAGAATATAGTACAGTTAATATAGTACAGTTCGAAGAACGTATCTTTTACTGTATTTTAATATTTTTTTGGATAATGTCCAATCGTCTGCCGCATTAGCAAGAAAAAAATATTTTTATTGTCTATTACGTTGCTATGCACGTGACGAAAAATTTATTTAAAGTTGCAGAAAAAAAAATGACGTGATCAGCATTTAATAAATTAAATTCTAAAAATTAATCTTTAAAACTTCACAGAAAATCAGAAAATGGAGATAAAGATTTGAAAAATATTTCATTTTAAAGGAACTTTTATGATCTTTCTCGTGATATAAATTTTATAACCCTCAGATTATTATTTTAAATGCAAACTTTAAAGAATGTTACAAGAAGCAGCTTCAAAATTTAATTTTAAAAAAATCTAAGAAGAATTTTTGTTAATCTTTCTTAGTGCACCTATAAGGAGAATCGCCATGCAAAATTTCAACCCTTTAGATCCAGCGGTTTGGTCTGTGCGTTATCTGTCAGTCAGTCAGTCAGTCAGTCAGTTACGGAACTGTTTTTTATATATTGATATGTACCCGGATATATGGGTCTATATGTATGTATTTATATAAAAACTGCAGATCAGAGATAAAGATACTACAAACTTAGTTCGATATTCAGAAAGGTGATGTTTGACGAACGTCATTAAAAAAAATCATGTGTCATGAACTAAGTTTTATATGTCTAGAGGACAATGCTTGAGAAGTAACGAGTTTATTGCCTTGTAAACTTGTTCGCTAACGACCAAATGAAGATCAATTTAGTTGCTTATATGCGTATTCCCCCAGGAAACATGAATAAATAATTGAAAAAAATTCGTTACAATTACTATTTTTTTCTGGTGAACAGAACAAAAAATTACAGACTTAATGGCTTTGAATACATCCTTTGTTCTTTTTTTGCATAAGTTGGCTAAGCTGCGGTGATATTTTAAGCACCTCCCTTCGCACGCCCACTTCACATACCAACCAACCATTTTTCAGCATAAAATGTTCTGAAACTTAAAATACCTCACACGCGTTATAAAGTAAGTCAAACTGCGAAACAGAGGAGCTTCCTGGGATACAAGCATACGTATTATTAATAATAAATAGCTCTTCTCAGCGTACATACTAAACGACTTATTTCATCGTCATTAAAATACCCTCTGTGATGAAAGAAAAATTAATGATTCCGGCTAAAGTTACTTAGCAAACAAAGTGATATGGCAACGGGACGAGCTGAACGTTGCCACGCACGTATCAGATAATAAATAACTTTTGAGTTACAACTATAAAGCTTTTATGGATTGTGGGAAACAGAGTGACTCCGCATTTACTTTTCTGCTCGACAACTTGCTTATTGAAAGGAGAATTTTTCAACGTCAGAGGGGGGGGGTTTTGCGTGCAGCAAGTTTGTTACGGTTATAGATATAACTAAAGCTATAAAGTTTATAGCTTAATCACGTAAACTGTTCTAACTTAATGGAACATTTTATGTACGTTAGAAATGGAATAGTTGGTGGAAGTAAATTAAAAAAAAAAAAGTTTAAAGATAGTTTATGCTTAACCAAGTCTAAGAAAAACAAAATATTTTGAGTAGAAATTTCTAAAATTTAATTTTAAAGTTTCTTCATATTAAGAGCGTTAATGGCAGCAACCAACTCGACGTGAGCAGACGATAATTGCTCAGGACGAAAGCGACGTCAATCGTGACTGTTTTTGTTGCAGATAATACCGAAATAGAAATGATGACAGGCCTAAAAAAACCACATTGTGTTGAATTGTTAGTCTCCGAATTCTTAAAGATTTCTTTTGTCTCCAAACTCAAACACTACATGAACGATTTGTGAATTCCTTGTGACTTAAAAAAAATAAAAAATAAAAATGTGTAAAAAATCTCCTTGTGCTGGGTGGAAAAATCGATTAAAAGTATTAAATATTAAAAGTTAAAATTTCCCAGGTTCTTTTACTTATTCCCCAGCATGTAAACACTATAGAGAAGATAGACACAACTTAATGCTTTATAAATGATGAGGACCAATATTTAAAAATTAACAACGAATATTTATTACACAAATAAACAGTTAAATTACATTATTAAAATGATTATTCAAATAACTACATGAATAATAAATAGTGTGCTAAAATGATTAATATTCTTCCAAATAACAAATTGGGTCCTCACCGGATTAACATGTAAAGGCATGTATCATTTAAAGAGATATTTAATTTAAATTTAATTAGAAAAAGATTGTACTGCCAACAACATAATAGTAGAGACTGACTTACCCCAAATCGGCTCGCTAAGCATCGCTCATGGTTGTAGGTAAAGGGGCAGGGTGGACTCGAGAGTCCACCACAGGGCAAGCCCGTAAGCTATTCGCCCTCTGCACACCTCTAATCCTCTGCACACACTCTCTCTGTCTCTCTGAAAACTTTCTCTCTATCTCTGTATCATTTCTACCCCTTAATATTCATCTCAACTTTTTTGCATATATCTTTCCACCTTCCAATCACAATATTTTCTTCTCCACATAAACTCCACCTACGTCTTAAAACCCTTTTCTAGTGGCCCTAATATTTCTCTTTTATTAAAATCACACTTCTCATTGGACCTATACTAAACATTTTCATATTCTTTCACATTTTTCCCCTGTTCCTTTCTACATTTTTCTTATATTTTATTTTCTAACACCTGGTCAGTTTTATAACATCTTTTCCTGACCATGATCCGACAATACTGCTACTGTTGCGTAAATTTCAATATAATCCTTTCAATTCCTATTCCTTATTCTAAAGGGGCTTTTTTGACTGACCCTCGTCCAACGCAACTCTTTTATCATGGGGCCTTTTAACTAACCGCAATTCTACTTTACTACTGAGCCTTTTCTTATGGGGCCTTTATATGGGAGCGGCGGCTATTTCCAAACCTTCCCCTCTCTACCATAAATATATTTTTATTGCGTACGTTTCCCTTTTCTAACAATCTTTTAAACTTATGTAAAAGGCCTTTTCTTATGCTGACCACTATACAGGGCTAACTCCTGAATCTACCCTTCCTCTGCGTCTCCAATTTATAGCTGACTCTTTTTTATCCTTTCACTACGTTTTACAATGCATAAAGAATCTTAAACATGACTTGCAGCTGTTAACAATCTCCGAAAACCTTTTGCTGGCTTAAAGAGCCAGCACTTGTGATCGTTTATCAGTTTTACTTCCCTATTCTCATCCGAAAAAGTTCAAAAATAAACAACTTATTATTTTATTTATAATAAAAACTTCAAAACAATTTTTATATTTTTTTTCACGTAATTAAATGTAAGCAATTATTTTAATGATGTAAACTGAAATATGAGTTGCATCTGGACTATTAATGTGAATTATGTAAGTAAATATTAATGCTGAAAAGATTACAAAAAGTACTTAAAAACCTTTTTTTCTTGCATAAACATGACATTTTTTCTGCAACATATTTTTTTGTATTTTCACGTTCCTATGATTTAAAAATAAATTACATCCTTTTTCTAGGATTTTTAATAATGTGGTTAAAGGAAATTAATTACTGTGTGATCCAATATTAGCATAGTAGTTATGTGTGCTTTTATATCGAATTAATGCTTTTGTATTTAAATTTTGAGTAAAATAGATGCTATTCGTCAGTCATTTCGTTGAAGTCATGTATAATGCAAAACTTTTAAATGTAGTAAGTTTGTGCCCTTATCATTTGAGTAAAAAGTACTGGCCAGCAAATATTTTGAACATTACGATCTTGACTTGGAATTACGATTTTTTCCCTCTTCCACCTATGCCTCTAATGTTTTAAAGTTTCTTTGTTGAACTAACTTGATTATTTTAACACATGCACGTAACCCACATGAACGATGAACAATACTTAATGAAATGATATAAAAATAGAATTTTTTAAAATGTACGTTGTAAATAATTCATTTTATACACCAAAGTATAAAGAATAACCGGCAAAAAATAAAATAAAATAAAAATAAAATATTTTTTTATTATTAATATTCATTATTTAAATTCTAAAATTGTGTAAAATTGTTTAAAAAGATATTATTAAAATTAATACAATTATCAATTATTTAATTATTTATTTGTAATAAAATAATTATCTTGAATGTGCTTTAAGAAATTTAGAAGGATTTTGTGTTCGGGTCAACACGTTCCTGAGCTATCTGCCCCCTGCGATAAACTGCTGCAAACAATTTTGTCAATGGAACAGCTGTGCGAACCTACTATTCATCGGAATGCAGCCTGTTTTTTAAATGCCATAACCAATATTCTTTCTGCACTTATCCATTGGCCGTTAGAAAACCCTTCGTAACAGAGGCAACATAAAAAAACACGAATTTGTAGCTTTGAAAAACTCGTCCTCTGCAATAATTATACCCACTAGCATTACTTTCCCACGCTCCTTGGACAGAGGGGGGAAACGCGAAAAAATTCTTTCTTTTCTTTCTTTCTTTTTTCTTTTTCGTCTCTTTTTCACACACCCTACGTCCTTGGAACGGGAATATAGTTACAGAATCCGCTCAGCCGCGGCGCTAGTGCTACTGTTTTTGTTTTGTTTCTGTACTCAGTGGTTATCTATGTTGCAAGGGGGAAAAAAATGAAAAATCGTTTGGCATTTGGTTGAATGAGTCCGTTTAGATTAAGTTCTACTTGTGCTGAATGATATCTCTACAGATTTGTTCACATGAGAGACAGGGTAAGCAGATATCAATATTTATTATATTTTTTCCTGTTCTTGGTATCATGTGTATGGATTATACATTAAAAGAAAAAAAGTAAACATTTTGTTCTGATTTTACCTATGTCATTCTTAGATTCTGAGAATCTGAGATTTTATTCTAACATAAGAAAATATAGAAAAAATAAAAGAACTTTCATTGAATGCGATTTTGTTCTTCTGCGGAATACATGTTCTGTGCCTTCAGATTCAAAGCAGTATGTGCAAAATTAAATACCTATGTCATTCATAGATATGAGAATATGAGATTGTATTCTAACATAAGAAAATATAGAAAAAAAAGAACTTTTGTTTGTTCTTCCACGGAATACGTGTTCTGTGCCTTCAGATTCAAAGCAGTATGTGCAAAATTAAGAGGAAAAGGTTAATCATATACAAATACTATGCTAAAAGAATAATTGCAATCGATGTGTTTTGAATAATAAATTTTCATGTATATTTTAAATAATATTCTTTTTGTTTACTCCATATTTGAATTTATGATTCAATAACATTTGCATTTATAATTAAAAGGGCTATTGAAAAAAATGATTTTTTTTCGGAGTGTGTTTTGTTTTACGTAGTGTGTTTTCTGGAACATAACAAAAACCGAATTGAGTTGTTTTCATTTTTATTTCTTTTAACCGTACATCATTAATTAATGCTCAAGAATGGGAAATCAGCGTCTCAAAGTAATCTTCAGTATAATGGTATAGAAATGTCAATAATTACGCCTAATTTGCACACTGTTTATTAAAAATATAATTTTATTATTTGATTTGTTTTTTTTTTCACTTGCACTGTTGCCAGAATCCTCCGGTTTATTGAGAATTATATAACAAGACTTCTTACCTGTCTTTTAAGAAATTAACCCCTGTATGAACTTTACGCATCTTAAAGCATTTGCATGTATGAAATTTACTATTCACCTGGGCAGTTTCATCCCACGTTTGGAATAAGGACATTTTAAGATTATTTTCTGAGAAAAGGTAGGATTACATTCTGTAATATTTTTGAAATACTCTTTCATCATTCTGAAAATTTAACCATTCTTTAAAAATGTTAAAAGAGTTACACAAATCAAATTGAGATATAATTGAAACTTAAAGCCTCATTGAGATTTAAGTTATTAGAACAAAATTTTTTCAGTACCAGCCTCAAAATAATGCTAAAGGAAATTCAAATGTACAGTAATTTCAAGCTAACTTTTTATTACTCAGTTTATTTTTCAAAAACGAAATTCTACATCGTGTAATCGAATTGGATTTTATAATCATAACTTCGGTAATAAGTGACATTGTTTTCCGGATTATGTTTTGAAATTCGCTGTGCTTTTGCGCATGCGCAAACAAAACAAAAACAAAAACATTCTTTAAAAACTAATAATTCCCTTGATTTCAGTTCAGTTTAATTCTGCTATTACTAGATCTTTAATTGAGTTGTTATTTTACTTTTCTCCGTTATACACAGTATTGATCGAATATTCTTCCCTTGGTAGCTTTTCTTTGATTATTGACATCAATGTTGATTTAAAGAAAATTTTATTTGCGTTTGTCAATCAACTAGATAGTTTTCGATTTCCCGTTAGCAGTTTTACTGATACAACCATTGTTGTTGAATACCAGCAATTCTTTTATTTAACTCTTTATTTATTTATTTATTTAAAAAAAAATTTAATAAATATTTGCCTTCCTATGATGGTGACTTTTTCTCTAAATATCAGCACCCGGAATGAGTCTCGCGTTAAAGACTCGCGAATTTTGTTTCACTGCCGCACCTCATGCATGTCGATGACCTCTGGATCTTATTCCATGGTTGTTTATAGATTGTTGCGGTTCTCAAACGATCTCAGTAACAGGATAACACATGCTATTGGGGTGCCCTCTCAGGATTATTTTTTCTGATGAGCGGAATTAGACAATTCATCAGTCAGCTTAGAAAGACATGCATATTTATGACTAAAGAACTTATAAAAATGTTTTGTTATTATTGTCATCATTGCAGATATTACATAATGATTTGTACTTCATACTTTTCTTTATACCTTCCCTACAACCTAGATTTACTTAAAAGCAATTACAATTTCGATATTGTAATTTATTATGTTTTAGTCTTGAATGGGTGCTTGAGAAGGTTATCTCTGTCACAAGAGAAATCTAGACCTGTGCACTGTAATTTTTAATGTGCATTTTTCGCGTCTTCCTACTTTTGAATATTTTCCATTCATTTGTCGTGTTCCTATACTTTTTAACGTAGGATTTCGTTTATCCATAATGGTCCTACGGAAAGGAAAATTTCAGACTCTAAAACCGTCCGTCCGTACCTCGCGAGTTATAATTTTGGTAGCGCGCCACACTCAGTTTTTATCGCTTGGACAAGCAGTAAACAGTCAAACAGAAAAGTAGCAAAATGCGTCAAAATTTTTACATGCATATATGTATATACAGGTAACCCTCCTATAACACGGTAGATAGGTTCCTAGAAAATGCCGTTTGTATGAAACCGTGTTATATGAGACCCAGAGACAGTTCAAAAAAGGGATGTTCTCAAAACTTATTAAAAACAAACATTTTTTTAAACATTCCATATAAGCAATTTAATTTTTCTTAAAAATATAAATGTATGTATAACACAAAACGAAAAGAAACAAAAAAATATTATTTTCATTTAATGTGACTTTAATTTAATAAATTTCTTCCCCATCACTGCTCAGTACAATCAAACGAGAACGTTTTTTGATTGAACGATATCACCTTCATTTTCAGAACCTTTTTCTTCATTTAGATTTTTTTGCACCTTCTATCCTGTTTAAAAAAAATCTGTAAATTTGGTTTATTTGCTGGTTCTTACAAGGTCATTGTAGATTCACGGTATGGAGATGGACAATTTTGCAGCTCCCTTTTGAATTTTCGGCTTCTATCATCGGAAGGGTCTGCATTCAGGAAAAATGATTCAAGATTTTCAGCTAAGCTTAGGCATTCTTGTAATTTTATAGAGTTATAAATGAAAATGTATAAACAATAAATTATAATTTGTTTATACATTTTCATGTAAAGCCACTATAGTTCATTATTCCTTCCCGTCTTTATTTTAAGGTAATTTAGATTTTAAATGTGTTAAAACAAAAATCGCGTTATCTAGTGCTATAGAAGTACAGTGTTGTACAAAGGTTTTCGCAATTTTTTTTATCGTGTTAGAGCGAAACCGTGTTACAAATTGTAATGTTATACGAGAGTTCCCGCAATTTATCTTATCGTGTTAGAACGAAACCGTGTTGTAAGATACCGTGCTGTAGGAGGGCTACCTGTATATACATACGTACATATATATATAGATACATATATATATATAACACATACATACTTATATACATACAAAAGAGGTAAGCAACGGTAAATAATCCTACGTTAATAACCCACGGTAGTTTCGTTAGAAGAGACTACCTGAAAGAAAAAAATTTTTTGAAGTTTTAAAATTTTTTTTGCATATTTTTTCTAATTTTTTAACTTGTCCAAACCCCCACGAGGTATTTATCGTTTTCATTTTAATTTGTGTATCTTCATGCAGGCTGTTTAATCGTTCCTGCCTTTACCATTGTGTAAACGTGATTTCAGACGTTGCGTGTTATTCGATTCGATTTCTGGGGGTTATTTTTATTTTATTTATTTATTTTTTTTTTTTTTTGGGGGGGGGGGGGGCTGCCTAAAATTTTTTTTCTCGTTTAAGTTCTCGCATAATGGTAGTTTGTCGGTTGCTTAGCGTAGGATAACCGTACAAGCGAACCAACATCAACCCTTGGTGCCACCTTCATTTAAACCAGTGGTTCCCAACCGTTGGTCCGCGAACCACAGGTGGTCCGTGAGAGCCTCGGGAGTGGTCTGGCACCACATATAAAAAAATCTCCCAACAAATGGAGATTTCGAAAGCAATATTCATTCAACTAGATGGGCCGAATATATCTGATGACTATCAGGTGTTGAATTCAAAATTCTTAAAATTTTAACATAATTATTTTGTTATTACAATATGATACAAAATAATTTGCATACCCCCGGAAGTTTCCCCAAAGTCGGTAGGGGTGGGGGGGTGGGTGGGGGTCCGCACATGGTTCAATTTCTGGCTTAGTGGCCCGCAGACTTCTACGGGTTACGACCACTGATTTGGACCGAGCACCCCCAGGGGTGACATCTGGGGGGATCGTTTATTTCTCCCACCCCTACAAACCACACGGAAAGACTTTTCGACTTACAGATTTAACGCTTCCGTATCCGGCGTAGACACGAGGGCATTCAATGGTGCTTGTCGGAGACGAGCACCCTCTGTTCGGAATCTAGACATGCTAATCACCCCGATGTCCGTGTGTTGTTCATTTTAAAATCTATGGTACCCGCTATAAAGGGCTTAAGTAAAAAAAAAAGAGTGATTTTTTACATATTTGTTAGTATTGATTAAAAAAGATAAAATCTTTTGACTTCTGTAAAAGGCTAAGGTCTTATCAATTTTGTACACAAAAGTACGTTTCTTTGTAGAAAAGAATCAAATCGAAATTATTGTTCTGCGATTGGTATAAAAGCCAATAACTTGGTATGCGTAAATCACTGTTTTTGACTTAATTCATTTATTTCCGGCACCATAGAAATGTTCCTATTTTTAAGGATCACAACTTTTTGCAAAAGGTCGAATTTCTCGAGGATGTTATTTTCCACTTGAAACGTCATTTCCGCCTATAAATCTATGAAAATTATCAAATATATATTCATGTAATATGGAGACTGTTTAAAAAAAAATACAGTGTGCAATTTATATTTTCCTGGAAAAATCGCATATGTTTATTACATGAGATGCAGGAAATTCAGAATCAAGCGAAATTAATGAAATTTTGAATTTTAAACGTCTAATAACTCCTTAAAACTTTTGTTTGGCAACTGCCTTTTTTGCACCACCTGTTTTACACCAAATAGTTTGATCAGTGAGTACAGAGGAAGCATTGAAAACCATTTTTACATGTTTTTTTCCCCTTAAAATAAAAGAAAAAAATCAGATAGTCTCTTCTAACGAAACTACCGTGGGTTATTAACGTAGGATTACTTATCGTTGCTTACCTCTTTTGTATCTATATATGTGTTATGTATATATGTATCTATATATGTAGGTATGTACAGTCCGACCACAGTACGAAGAACCACGGTTGGCATAGTGCCAAGACGATTCTATTCACTCTGTAGGTAAGGCTGCTGAGGAAGGAGGGGGAAAAGTCTCGTATTCTCTCGACATTCTTTAGAATCGGTTACTAACTGCGCTTGCTTGCTTTTTCCTCGTCTGTTATTTTGATTATTATATTAAAATTACTGGATCCTTTACCCAACACAACTGCTCGGAATAAGCCGTTCCGTAGTGATTGTAAACGTATAATACACAATGTAATTAAATTGTGTGATAAAGAAGCACTAGAAGGAAATGTTATTGTTCCACTTTCGCAATCCCTAAAGAGAGCTAGTGAAATGATCGGGATATCGATGTCCAGTGTAAAAAGAATACGCAGAGAAGCAAAGGGTGAAGAAACTCCAAAATTTGAATCTCCGAGGAAATGTCAGAAAAAAAAGAACCACCGAAAACGTAGCTTTAGATAATTTTGATTGTGATGTAATCCGAAAATATCCACTCCTATAAAACTCCTATTTTTTAAATAGATTTGCTTCTTTCTTTTTATTATTTTGAAATTATTATTCGCATATTCGATCAAAAATAAAGTTTTAAAAAATAACTTTAAAATTGCGGACAAAAAGCAGTCTGGAATACATTCCGTATTTCATAAACAAACACATCCGAAAATATAACGTTTTCCCCTATTTTCTAAGTAGACTAGCTTTTCTCGCGCATGCGTAACAGCTTCCAGGGACCTCGCTTCCGTGGTCGGACAGTATATACATACATACATACATATATATATATATATATATATATATATATATATATATATATATATGTCAAAATTTTGACGCATTTTGGTACTTTTGTGTTTAACTGTTTACTGCTTGCCCAAGCGATACAGACTGCGTTTAGCGCACTGCGAAAATTATAGCTCGCGAGGTACGGACGGACGGTTTTAGCGTCTGAAATTGTGCTTTCTGGAGGACTGTTATGGAGGAATGTAGTCCTACGTTTAAAAAAAAAATATCGGGCATTTTATCCATTTTTATGTATCGTTTGAAAAAATTTTGTAGCATTTCGCTGATTTTTTTTATCATTCAATTATCGTATTCGAACGAAAGGCAGAAAGAGTTAGTTAATATTTATGTTTGACTAAATACATCTTTCTTGAATCCAGCTAATCGGTTTAACTCACGCTTTGCAATGCGTAGGGGGTTGTTCTACAACTAGGTTTTCTCGTGAAATCTGTATCGTAAAGCTGTCATAACAAATCAATTCCTTTTACAGTGAACTTAAAATCTGGCGCTTTTTTTTTTTTTTTCGTCTGCGTTTTTTTAAAATTTTTTTATACAGGCCAAACCTAGATTCTTGTATTCTTTATGTCTTGAATTCCTCGCAAAACATTCAAACGGACAGATATTTATTACATCGTTTATCGTCTGCTCCGGTTATGTGATAGTTTAGCTAAGGATAGTCCGGTGGCAACACCTGGTGCGAGATCACAGAATGTGAACCGAGTAGGCGTTCTGTTTGAATAGATCGTCGAATCTGATCGTTTAGATAGATACGTGGGTTGCGGTGAAATCTACCGCAAATAATATGCACACTGCTTTAGTACAATCGCGTCTTCTCATTTTTCAAACCACAAGACGTGACAGTTTACACAAATCTGTAATAATAATCAAGCCGGTTTAGAAAGGCCTGGTTTGCACACACGCGCCATCACTTTCTACTTCTTCGAATTCTGTTTATTGGATGCATTAATAATAAACATTGTTCATATTAATTTACTAGCTGAAAACCCACACTTCGTTTCGGAGTACATTCAAATTAAATACAACGGTCAATGTATGCAATTAATGCCAAAAAATATAAATATATATATATATATATATTTATAATAAATACGGCGATCAATGTATACAATTGATGTTAAAAAAAAAACATATTTATAAAAAAATCGTAAGGGATATTTTTACAGACAAAATAATGTCCAATCGTCTGCCGCATTAGCAAGAAAAAAAATATATTTTTGTCTATTTAGTTTTTATGCATGTGACGATAAATTTATTTAAAGTACCAGAAAAAGAAATCACGTGATCAGCATTTAATAAATTAAATTCTAAAAAATTAATCTTTAAAAATTCACCAAAAATCAGAAAAGGGAGGTAAAGATTCGAAAAAGATCTCAATTTGAAGGAATCTTTCTCGTGATATAAATTTTATAACCCTCAAATTATTATTTTAAATGCAAACTTAAAAAAAGTTACACAAACAGCTTAAAAATTTAATTAAAAAATATCTAAGAAGAATTTTTGAAAAATCTTTCTTAGTGCACCCCTACACTATAAGAAGAATCCTCATGCAAAATTTCAGCCCTTTAGGTCCAGCGGTTTGGTCTGTGCGTTGTATGTCAGTCAGTGAATGAGTCAGTTACGGAACTGTTTTATATATATAGATAATGATTTTGAAATTGCCGCAGTAATTCGACAGGTTCTGTTTAAGGCTTCTGTGTACTAACCCTATTGGATTTGCTCACCTCAGTGTTAACCTGTGGTGAAATTCGACAATATTAAGGCAGTCACGGCTTTCACCTAAACGCCCTGTAGAACCTGAAAACCAGTCGTCGCGTAGTAATCAATAACCTGACAGATTTGGGCAACCCGGGGCCCCTAACCTGTGGATAAAATGTGTCTACAATTGACAGCTACATAAATGCTGATAATCCAATTCAATTGATCTCTTTAGATAGCCTCAACTTTTCTGCACCTTGCAATAAGATTCATTTTTTAAATTGCGTCTACCAAAGGTATTTAGGAGCGTTTCGACGCAAACGTTGACCTATGGAGAAAATTTCTCCAATAATGGTAGACTTGAGTTTAAAGTTTTTTTTTTTTTTAAATTGAACTTAACAGAAAGATAAATTCTTTACTCGGCTATCTCATTCATTTTGAAAATTTCGTCCAACAAAGAATATAAATTCGTTTACACCCCAGTAGACCGCATTTCTTCCCCGAATCATTCAAATTTAATAATATTATTGGCTTTCCTTTTAAATAATGGAAAAGATATCCGAGTAAATAATGTGTTTCTCTAATACGGAAGACAATTTAAAAGGGAAAAAATTCCAGGTAGTCTCTTCTAACGAAACTACCGCGGGTTATTAACGTAGGATTACTTATCGTTGCTTACCGCTTTTGTATGTATATATGTGTGTGTGTCTGGGTGTCAGTAAAAATTTTGACGCATTTCGGTACTTTTCTGTTTAACTGTTTACTGCTTTCTCAAGCGATACAGACTGGGTTTGGCGCGCTGCCAAAATTACAACTCGTGAGGTACGGACGGATGGTTTTAGCGCCTGAAATTTTGCTTTCCGGAGGACCGTTATGGAGGAATGTAATCCTACGTTAAAAAACTTGAAATCCAAGTCGGAAATCGTCAGAAACATTTTCTCCATAGGTTAAGGCCGTCTGCACACGGAGCAACTCAAAAGAAACTGATAACTGACTCCAATCACAAACCAATCCGTGATGAGTCGTAACCTATGTAATTGAATGGAGCCACGCACACGGCGCAACTGGTTACAAACCCGTCGCGCGACGGGTTATTTACATCAATTGTATACACTGATCGTCGTATTTATTATAAATATATATATATTTATTTTTTTTGGAATTAATTGCATACATTGACCGTTGTATTTAATTTCAATGTACTCCGTAGCGAAGCGCGAGTTTTCAGCTAGTTATGTATAAAAATAATAGAAACCGTATTTGCAGCGTTTGCTACGCGTTCTTTCATTTTGCCGGGCTTCATGGTCGTAATCTTTTCTCGATTTTACTGGTCTCTTCGCTCGCTCTCTGTTACAATGGCAAATTTAAATATCTTAAGTTCTAATTAGACGCTAATGCAGCGCACCTTTTAAATCTCGCGGAAGAAATTCTGAAAACAATGCGAGGTGGGCCTATTAACCGCTCTGTAGATGGCAGATTAAGGTTCCTAAAGAATGAAATTAGAGCGGTGCATGCTTTGCAATGTTAACGACCGTACGAGCTTACAATGATTGTAATGTGTATATTCCGTTGGCTGTTGTGTGCTAACCCTATTGGATTCTCTCACCTCAATGTTAACCTATGTAAAAAATATGTATGCTATTGACAGCTACATGAATGCTGATAATCCAATAAAAATGGTATTTTCAGATAGCCTGAACTTTTCTGCACCATGCAACAGGATTCAATTTATAAATTTCGTCCACTAAAGGAATTTAGGAGCATTTAAAACTCACTAGACCAGATTTTTCCCCCTGAGAATAATTTCAATTTAAAAATATTATTTGCATTTAAAAAAAAAAACGAAATATCAAGGTGTAAAATTTCACTCTCTATTACGGAGTACAATTAAAAAAGAAATCTTTAAATCTAAGTCGGCAAACCTTGAACACATTTCCTCCATAGGTTAACATTAAGCCCGTCTGCACACGGAGCAACTCAAAAGAAACTGATAACTGACTCAAATCACAAACCAGTCCGTGATGAGTCGTAACCTATGTAATTGAATGGAGCCACGCACACGGTGCAACTGGTTACAAACCCGTCGGACGGGTTTGTAACCAGTTGCGCCGTGTGCGTGGCTCCATTCAATTACATAGGTTACGACTCATCACGGACTGGTTTGTGATTTGAGTCAGTTATCAGTTTCTTTTGAGTTGCTCCGTGTGCGGACGGCCTAAAGCGAGCGAATCCAATAGGGGGTTGGTACACAGCAGCCTTAAGGCAGAGGGACAGTAACGTTGAATTAAATGCTTTTTAATATTGTGTGGTGTTTATTATTTCTATTGTTCGCTTTTGAAGAAATATTTTTTTCCGAAAGACCGATACAAATTTAGCGATGTTTTATTAAAAATATTCGTGAAATCGATCTTTTTTTTCATTGTCTCGAAAAAAAAATGCATTTTTTGAAAGAATTTATGATGTATAGGCAAGGTGGTGTACATCGATTGACATCGCGGATCGCCAATTCCCTATAGGGATTAACATATATGTTTAATCTACGGGAACTCTTTCGTTGCGAATTATTCTCATCATAGATTAACAAATGCGTAGCTTTGAATTTCGTGTTCAGCATTTTAAAATAAATATTTTCGTGGAATGCGCTTTTTTTTAAAAAAAAACTTCCTAATTTCATTTGTAGGTTGTTTTGTATATATATTTAGGAAATTTAGTTTATATATATATATATATATAAACTAAACTCATGACACAACTGTCCGCTGTGGGCCAAGGCCGGCGGTGCCCATCTTCGCTTTCTTGACCGTGGACTTGGGGTGTAATACAGCATGTCTCAGTCAGATGGTCAACCTGACGTGGGATCCCCAGAGTCTAGTTCCCAAGCAAGCTTGGTCCTGATTTATCGACCTACTCAAGGTATGAAAGGCTGAGTTGACCTTGCTGAGTCGCAGGATCGAACCCTGGACCAGCTTGGAGCTTTTAACCATTACGCCACCGGGTGTCTCTCTCTCTCTGTATTTATATATATATATATATATACAGAGTATATATATTCTCTGTACATACTCTGTATATTCTCTGTATATGCTCTGTATATTCTCTATATACTCTGTATATATATATACTCATACATACACACAGTGCCGTAACTATGTGGGGCACCCGCTCAGGACCCACTTGGAAGGGGGCCCCAAAATGTTGTATTTGTTTTATTATTTTCCCAATCCTAATTAATTAAGGAGCTCAAATGCAAATTCTTGCCCAGGGCACGGGAATGGATAGTTACGGCACTACAAAATTTTAAGAGAAAAAAATAAACACACACAAAAAGTAAAATGGTTTAATTATTAAATAAACCTAAATATAGAACATATAATTACATTATAATTTAAAAATTTCAGTCAATAATGTTTGTTGTTTTAATTTCAGCTTATTAGAAATTTTTTCTCGAAACCTACATAGTGACATAATTTCATGTTCCGAGATAAAATTCCGGTGTTCTGAGCCTAATATTGTTTAATCTAATGATTTTATCAGGTCTTCCGTTGACATTCTGAATCAATTTCACGATCGCTGTCATTATAACCTTTGTTATTTACAACACTATGAATAATTTCAGAATCGCTCATGCTGCATTTACACATTTGCGATCGCACCACCTGTAACACCGCATTTACACAGTCGCGATAGCGGCGAGTCGAATTGAGGGGGGTGAATGTGTAAACGGTGTTCTCGCCAATCGTGGCGCTCGCTTCGGGAGTGGTTTTCTGGCACGAGTGAAAGTGGCGAATGGCGCCGGGGGTCAAAGGTGAGAATGGCGACGGGGAATCTTGTTCACAGCAAGAGGCGGGAATGTGAGAACGGTCACTCGCGTCAATGCAGGTACGTGACTAATGTTTCGCAAATGTCTGGCGGGTGGCTCAATCGTGAATGCAAATGCGGCACAAGACATTCGCGAGACATTAGTCACGTTCCTGCATCGACGCGAGTGACCGTTCTCACATTCTCGCCTCTTGCTGTGAACAAGACTTCCCGTCGCCATTTTCCCCTTTGACCCCCGGTGCCATTTGCCACTTTGATTCGTGCCAGAAAACTGCTTCCGAAGCGAGCGCCACGATTGGCGCGGAGAAACGGCGAGAACACCGTTTACACATCCCCCCCCCCTCCCGCGATTCGACTCGCCGCTATCGCGATTGCGTAAATGCGGTGTAAGAGAATAAACGATCGGCACATTTTCATCGATGTCTAAAACTTCCTGTATGACCAATTATCCAAGTTAATGTTGCCTTTATTCGCACATTCTACTAATTCTGCTATTTCAGCTTCTTTCTCAGATACTTGAAAGCCCTCAAAATCGCTGCTGTCACTTCCTAGAAAGGAAGC